>CM076572.1:94480457-94945445 GCA_034641835.2 Pinus albicaulis | reverse complement strand
GCATCTTGAAGCTTTTCTAAACCAAGTGCACAACACTAAGAAATCTTCTTCCAACAAACCTCTATTTGTTGAAGCCTCCTATGAAAGAAATACCAAAGCTTTTCAAAGAGACCAACTGCAAGACAAAGTTCGTACACTCACTTTATGGGAGGTAAGTACCTAGGAAATTCACTCTCTAAAATCTAAAATCTCTACTTTGAAAAACAGAATCTCTCATCTTGAAAAAGGCAAACAACCTCAAGTTGAAGAAGAAGCCAGAAACACTACACCATACAAAAATTCTAATGTTGAAATTTTTGAGGGAAGAAGAGATCCTGATACTAGTTTTAGAGATATGAGAATTCTAACCATCCAGTACTAGCAGCATCATGTTATGCTTGACATCCGTATTGAGGGACAGATGTTTTCCCTTAAAACATTAATTGATTATGGTGTAGATGTGAATGTGTTACATAGCAAGATTATTCTAGCCAAATATTGGATAAGATCGTTCAGACAAGTCATTGGGCTGGGAAATAAAGACTTGCATTATGAAGTTCCTTTGGCTACTATTTTCTTTGATGAACATTGCATTAAGTTGAAATTTGCAGTTGCAGAAATTCCTATTGACTGCATTCTAGGCAATGTGTTTTTAGCAGCTGTGGAACCACATGGTTCAACTAGGCTTTCTAACAATAGAGCTGGTTATTTTATTATTATGCCAAAGTTCGATGGGAGTTGCAAAATGATCAAGTTGCCATATATATCTACTCCCAGAGTTTCTACCATGGTCCAGGCCATGGAACAACTTGAAAAGGCTAGTAATAAGTTGATTGAATTAAAGGATTTGAAGGAAACTATGAAAGTTAGAGAACAACTCCTTTCTCGAGTTATTTAGCAAAAGATCTCTGAATTCAAGCAAAAATTTGAAAAAGAATGTTGTGTAGAAGAACCTAATGCCTTCTCGCACAGAAAACAATATTTTGTTGAATTGCCTTATAAATTAAAATATGAATGAAGGCCATGCAAAAGTAAGGCAATTCCCATGAATAAAGAATACAGAGATTTGTGCAACAAGGAGATCAAAAATTTGTTGGATAGGAAATTGATTAGAGAATCTAACAGTCCCTGGAACTGTTATGGTTTTTATGTCAACAAAAGATCAGAACAAATCAGAGGAATTCCCAGATTAGTTATAAATTATAAACCTCTGAATTCTGTTCTTGCAGACAATACCTATCCTATTCCTCACAAAGGTGATTTGTTAGCAAGGATTGCAGGTGCCAGGATCTTCTCCAAATTTGACATGAAATCTGGTTTTTGGTAGGTTTCAATAAAAGAAGAAGACAAGTTCAAGACTGCATTCAGAGTCCCTACAGGTCACTATGAATGGAATGTCATGCCCTTCGGATTAAAGTATGCTCCGTCCAAATTCCAGAAGGTCATGGCCTCAATCTTTAAACCATACTTTGAATGGTTTCTTGTATATATTGTTGATATTTTAGTTTTTTCCAAAAATTTGCATGATCACTTTAAACATGTAAATATATTTCTTCAAGTGGTCAAAAGAAATGGCTTAGTTTTAAGCAAAAAGAAGATACAACTGTTCCATACTTCTATCAAGTTCCTTGGCCATACTATAAAGGATGGCCAGATCTCTTTGCAAAGACATGCTTTGGAATTTGCTGACAAATTTCGAGACATTATTATAGATAAAACCCAGTTGCAAAGATTTTTGGGTTGTCTCAATTATATCAATAGATTTTATCAATATTGTGCTAAAGATAGATCTTTTCTCAATCAAAGGTTGAAGAAAAATCCTATGCCATGGATTGAAGCCCATACTGCCAAAGTTAGAAAGATCAAGTCTAAGGTGAAAACCCTACCTATTTTATTTGTTGTTGATGATGATACTTTTAAAATTGTTGAATCTGATGCCAGTAATGAAGGATGGGGAGGCATCCTCAAGCAAGTAAAAGAAGGCAAAGGACAAATTGTACAATTTGCATCAGGCACATGGAGCCCAACTAAAAGAAATTATTCCACCATTGAGAAGGAGGTAAAATTTGCTTGGAATTCAGTAGATAAGTTTGAAATCCATCTTGTAAATCATTTTTTTTTGCTTAGAAAATATGCCTCTACTCTCAAAAAGGTCTTGAAAAACGATATTAAAAATCCAGGTGAGGCCAAGTTTTCCAGATGGCAAGCTATTTTTGCAAATTTTGAATTTGAAGTTGAAAATATTAAAGGTGTAGAAAATTGTCTTCCTAACTTCTTGAGCAGAGAATATATACATCCTGTACATATCATGGTAATTGTTACAGAATGGGATCCAAACCAACATAAAGAAATTGTTATATCTATTCCTGATGACAAAATTTGGCGGGAGTACTATGATCAATGGAAGCCAACATGAAAACTCAGGAATACAAAAGTTTTGGATGCCAATTTAAAGCCACATACTGATATCCTACACTTGGTTCTTGAAAGAAAGGTGTATCCAAAGGGAAGTAAATGGATCCATGACATAATTTATTCCAAGAGTATGATTGTAGCAAATCTAGCAGAAGAGACCTCAAGCAAAGATTTTCACGACATCACCATGATCTGGACTGAAGGAGGGGATAGGCGTCGAGTTTATCATAAATATTTTTGTATAAATAGAACCAGAGATTGTACATGGACTAATAATTTTTCATTATGGCCAAGAAATGATCCTTCTATTATTTTTCCTGACACCATTTATAATTTTGCAAGATACAAAAAACTCTGGTGGGATATTCTAAATGTAGATGGAAAAGATGAAACCCATTATACAAAAATAAAGTTTGGACCAACATGGGTTATGCAAATAAATATGCAACACGAATGGCTAAAATAATGGTGGAATGACTTTGGAGTCAATAAAAACACAATTGATCTTGCTTATTATGAATCCTATTTCCAGTTGCACTGTAATTGGTGTTTTGAAAACAATATTCTTGAATGTTTTCACACTCCTTGTAATACTTCCGGCGACCTCCAAAGAATTCATGATCATGAAATCTTAAATCAATATATGATCAAACATTATGAATGATTAGTCATGAAAAAAATCAAGCACCAAAATGTTTTAAATAAACCAATGATTGTCAGACAAATATACACCAAAGCCTGGGATGAGGCAATGTATAAAAGATTTCGTTTTCCTGGAATCACTGCTCTTGATGATCCCTCATAATATTGTTCTCGTGGACTCCATATAAAAGTCTCCACATTGTTTTGATGTCCAATCATAGACTTAAAGTGACTGGTTTTCTTGTGGGCTTTCCGGTAAAAAGCTTCCACTATGTAAATATTCCTTTGCTATTTTTCTCGTGGGCTTTTTAATAAAAGTATCCACAATGTCCTTTCATGATTGTTTTAGTACCAAGATTCGATCTTATCAGGAGACTCGGAGCACTTCTTCGACAACTGGTGGGATTTGACCCACATCTACCTGATTGATTGATGAATGTACTAAGTACCTATGGACCCGACTCTCAAGTGTTTGTTCCCTCTCACTTCATATAAAAGAAGGAGAGTAAGGCTCATTTGAGTCATCAGGTGTGAGAGTTAGAGAGTCGAAGAGTCATTGTGTTTTTAGAGTCTGAGTTATTTCGCTTCCTTCTCTGCATCTACGGGCTGATAGCCTGATCTGCTTGCATCATGAAGTAAATTCAGATTCCTGTCATTAGGTTATTCTGAGAAGCTTGCATATCCATGTGCGAGCAATGGTAAGAACCTAAAGTGGCCGGAATACATAGGATTATCTATATGTGTTTTTTGTTTTTGTTCAAAGACTGAGTCTGTGAATCGGCCAGGTAGCCTCCAGAAAGCTATCTTATTTATTAAGAAGCAAACACTGGTAAAAGCCATCACAATCTATCTCAGGAAAGAACAACAGGGTCTGTATCATAAAAATCTGTAATCTGATAATTCAAGATGAATAAAGAGTGTGATTTTATTTCGCAATTTTTGAGTATTGAAAAAATATGAGCTTATTAAATACTGTTGAGGTAGTATCTGTGTGGTTTATTTTCACCAGAGGTTCGCCAAAAGGTAGAAGGGACACCAGAACATTAAAGGCAACGGAAGCCGCAAAAAAAAAGGTTGCTAGAGCATGAAATATCTGAGTAGGTTCGTGTATGGGTGAATAAGTATACACAGAGAAGAGACTCAACAAGGCTTGTTAGCCTGTGTTGTTGCAAGCTTCATCTGAAGCCCCTGCGTAAAATTTGGTATCAAAGCCAGAAGTGTCATCTGGTTCGTGAAGGTTAGTACTCAAAAACTTACTCTTTGTTAACAAATGGAATCAACACAAAGATCTGTATCTTTCCGAGAATTATATGAGAAGGATAAAGTTGAAGAAGATCCTCTCAGAGATATGTTCGCTTCATTGTCTAGCCCTGTTATAAACTCAGCCGAGCTTGAATATTTAGAATGTCAACCATATCCTAGATGGAAGTTTCCAAATATAAATGCATCCGATGTATATTCTAATTTGTCTGCATTTCATCTAATTGTCGCTACCAGAATTTCCATAAAGGAAACCATAAGCCAAATTCAAGAAAATTCTGATTGTGTGCAATCCATTCCTCTCCTTGATCCAAAAATTCTTCAAGCAGAAGCCAAAAGGCTAAAAACCCAGTATCTTCATTTGGGATGTATTCGGGTAGGAATAAATGCTTTGACCCATAGAGGGCTAGAAACCTTTGTACTTTCCATGGTCAGAGATCTTACCCATAATAAGTATACTGACTCACTGATAAGAGGAATAGTTGCTCCACTGTCGAATGGCCTGGTTTATTTTGACTGTTATCCTAACTTCTCTGTATATGTCTTCGACGAGCATATAAAAGACATATTACAGCTGCAGATCCGAACATCTGGTTTTAATATGAGAAAAAAGAGACACAATATAGCCATTCAGACAAGAGGGTGTTTCAGGCATACCAACACCCTATATCTTGCATTCTTCCATATTCTGAGTCAAGATTCCAAATCCAGTGTGGTAGTTCTTACAGATTCAAAAAATCAAAATATTGAACACCAAATAATCCGATGGGAAGATCTGAGTTTCCCTGAACACTGGATTGTTCAAAATCCCAAGCCTCCTTGTATGCAGAGTATTACTTCTGCCAATGTCCAAGAAAAACAATATTCTGCTGTAATTTATTTTCCCAGAAGATCGACCATCGATCATGGAAGAATAAGTCAGTTCTGAAGAAGTTCCCCTTTGTACAGGAATCCTGAAGAAATTGATACTGCTTTCTCTTCTCGTTCTTCTATTCATTGTCAGCATATTGAGTTATTTGAGTTTGTCCAGTTATTTAATTTTTCTTCTGTAGAAGTCATCTGTCCAAACTGTAAATCAAATGTAAATCTTAGCCAACTTGCTGAACTTGTTCTACATTAAAATCATCATCCAATGACTGGAGAATCCCCACCTTCTACATCATTCAATCCATGTCCTAATCCAAAATGTTCAGACATTCCCTTTCCTCACAAGTCTGACCATATGTTGAAGATGCATAGACTACCTTCTTTGGAAAAAGAAGATCCCTGGCTTACAGAAATATCCAGCAATCTGAGACCACCAGGTATGCCCAGATATGGCATAGGATACTTGGAACAGTTGAACAGTTTAATTCCAGATATTATATTCATTGATTTGCCTGATGACTACAAGAAGTCGTCAATCCTAGAGATGCACAAATTCTTTTCTATAATGGATGGGTGTGATAAATAAAAAATAGATACCCAATGGATGAAAGCCATGTTAAATTGGGATCTAATAACTCATCCTGATGCTGAATCTTTTGATCTCAGCACATCTAAAGAAGAAATAATTAGATTGGCCATTGAATGGAAGACATATATGGACTCCAACAATTTATGGATATCTTTTTATGTTTGGAAAATATTGTCGAATCAGAATCTGTCATGATGACAGATACAGTCTCATCTTCCACAACCAGCACTCTTGGACTACTATAGATGGCAGTAAAGTTGAAACAACTACCACTTTCCCTCCATATAAAGGCATCATTTTAGGAGAAGCACAAAACTCTGCTAAAGCTATCCCCTTGGTTCTTAAAGATGACAATGCCCTAGGAATTGATGGTAGAATTCAAAAGGCTAGTGAGCAGATAAATTGGACAAATACTGCAATCAAAGGTCTAGAGATGAATACTGCTAAAGCAGCTTCTGTCAAAGAACATTTTGATGGTCCTAAAGTTTCTATTTCGGATGTAAATAATTCTTTGAATCATGTTCACTTTTCTACTTCTTCATTGAAAATTTATGTCAGAAATTCCTTAGAAAAAATTGAATTGGTAGAATCTAAAGTCAACAAAGAATTCCATTCTACTCAAGGACTCATTGAGAAGCTTACTGTACAGTTTGAGAAGCTTTAAATAAAAAGTGTTGATAAGTCTATCCTAGCGTCTTTTCTGCACAAGAGAAGTGTGCAAATACAACTTTCAAGCCTACTGACAGATTTCCTCAGTTATTTCCAAAAGAAGTAACCCAGTCTAAAGCAGAGACAGAAACCCCAGAAAAGACTGAAAGAAATCTCAATAGACTCTTTATTTAAAGAACCAGAAGATAAATCTTCATAGAGTTCATAATCTCAGTTGCTTCCCATTTATGAACCACTAGAGAGTCAATTTACCAGGTATCCAGCTCCTGACTTAAGTGGTAAAGGAAAAATTCCTGAAACTCACACATTCCATTCAGATGCTCACAGGGAATGGAATATAGATAACTTAAGTGCGGGACAGATTAGACAATTAATTGATATGATGTTCACAGAATACAAATTAATGTGTTTGAAGGGAAATAATGAAGTAGAAGCCTGTAAAACTATAATTTAATGTTTTACTAGTACTTTTCTTAGATGGTGGGAAACAGAGACATCACCAGCCCTCATTGCAAAAATGGAGAATGAAATGTTAAAGGGTGAGATTGGTGATATCATTCATAACTCTGATGGGACTCCCTAGAATAATATGATAGGAGCCCTAACTTCTATGATTATAGAACATTGGTGTGGATCTGAAACCGAGTTAGTAGATAAACATGAGATGATTCTCATGAATATAAAATGCCATAAAATGTCTCAGTTTGAAGACTTCCATAAGGATTGGGTACAACGCATATATGAGGTAAAAGATTCAAAAAATTTATTGTGAAAACAAGTCTATCTTGCTGCTTTGCCTTCAAAGTTCGTAGATTATCTAAGACAACAAGAAGCTTTTCAGTTGCCTTTCGAATCTCTTACACGGGGAGAAATTTATGCTGTAATTACTAAGACATTGGTTGGTTCATGTACAAGTAGGAAAGTAAATAAGTCTCTTGAGAAACTTTCAAGAATGCTTGATAGTAAATCAATTTGCAGTAAATATGGGCTTGCTATTGATGATCCTATTGTCAAAAGAAGAAAAGCCAAAAAGTAGGCTAAGAGAGAAAAGAAGAAATCTAGAGACTTCCCATCCAAGTATAATAAAGGTAAAAAGAGGATCCAACACAAATCCAAGAAGGGATACTATAAGTATGTCCCTAGAACCCACTATTATCAGTCGTCTGACATTCACTTGCATACTTCCAAACAAAAAAAGTGGAATAAGCTGACCTGTTGGTTGTGTGGCAAAACATGCCATACATCATATAGTGAAGATCCAAGAAAAACATAGGCAAGAAATCATAGGCCTTCGCTAAAAACAAAAGAGATGGTAAAATTGAGACTCCCCTCTTGTGCTTCAAATGTGGGTCAAGGAGTCACCATTCTGAAAATTGCCCAAATGTTGTTATACGTGAACAAATACAACAACAATAGCTCGAAGGCACAACCTATGATTCTAAAA
This sequence comes from Pinus albicaulis, assembly GCA_034641835.2. Lineage (NCBI taxonomy): Eukaryota > Viridiplantae > Streptophyta > Pinopsida > Pinales > Pinaceae > Pinus > Pinus albicaulis. The sequence goes on along the minus strand of CM076572.1, from coordinate 94,937,580 downwards.
GTTATTATTCTGATTCCTCAGATGAAGAGCTCCATGCTCAAATGGCCACATGTTTTTGTTCTGATTCAGATAAATGTAATTGTAAATATTCTTCTGAATCTGACTTTTCTGATGATAGTTTTTCTGAGAATGAAGAATCCACTCACATCTAGCAACATAAAGAAAAAGTTCTGATGGCCAAAACTACTGAAGATGCTGAGCTAAAATTTTTGTCCCAAATCCGTGCACTTGATGGAGGTGAGATGAAAGAAAAGCTTCTTGAAGCTTTTCCAAACCAAGTGCAGAACACTAAGAAATATTCTTCCAACAAACATTTGTTTATTGAAGCCTCCTATGAAAGAAATACCAAAGCTTTTCAAAAAGACCAACTGCAGGACAAAGTTCGTACACTCACTTTGGGGGAGGTAAGTAGGGAAATTCACTCTCTGAACTCTGAAATCTCTACTTTGAAAAATAGAATCTCTCATCTTGAAAAAGGCAAATAGCCTCAAGCTGAAGAAGAAGCCAGAAACACTACACCATACAAAAATTCTAATGCTGAAATTTTTGAGGGAAGAAGAGATCCTGCTATTGGTTTTAGATATATGAGAATTCTAACCATCCAGTACCAGCAACATCATGTTGTGCTTGACATCTGTATTGAGGGATAGATTTTTTCCCTTAAAACATTAATTGATTCTGGTGCAAATGTGAATGTGTTACATAGCAAGATTATTCCAACCAAATATTGGGTAAGATCATTCAGAAAAGTCATTGGGCTGGGAAATAAAGACTTGCATTATGAAGTTCCTCAGGCTACTATTTGCTTTGATGAACATTACATTAAGTTTAAATTTGCAGTTGCAGAAATTCCTATTGACTTCATTCTAGGCAATGTGTTTTTAGCAGTTGTTGAACCACATGGTTCAACCAGGCTTTCTAACAACATATTTGGTTATTTTATTACTATGCCAAAGTCCGATGGGAGTTGCAAAACGATCAAGTTGCCATATATATCTACTCCCAGAGTTTCTACCATGGTCCAGGCCATGGAAAAACTTGAAAAGGCTAGTAATAAGTTGATTGAATTAAAGGATTTGAAGGCAACTATGAAATTTGGAGAACAACGCCTTTCTCTAGTTATTCAACAAAAGATCTCTGAATTCAGGTAAAAATTTGAAAAAGAATGTTGTGTAGAAGAACCTAATGCCTTCTGGCACAGAAAACAGTATTTTGTTGAATTTCCTTATAATTCAGAATATGAAGGAAGGCCATGCAAAAGTAAGGCAATTCCCATGAATAAAGAATACATAGATTTGTGCAACAAGGAGATAAAAAATTTGTTGGATAGGAAATTGATTAGAGAATCTGACAGTCCCTGGAACTGTTATGGTTTTTATGTCAACAAAAGATCAGAACAAATCAGAGGAATTCCCAAATTAGTTATAAATTATAAACCTATGAATTCTGTTCTTGCAGACAATACCTATCCTATTCCTCACAAAGGTGATTTGTTGGCAAGGATTGCAGGTACCAAGATCTTCTCCAAATTTGACATGAAATCTGGTTTTTGGTAGGTTTCAATAAAAGAAGAAGACAAGTTCAAGACTGCATTCAGTGTCCTTGTAGGTCACTATGAATGGAATGTCATGCCCTTCGGATTAAAGCATGCTCCGTCCAAATTCCAGAAGGTCATGGACTCAATCTTTAAACCATACTTCGAATGGTTTCTTGTATATATTGATGATATTTTAGATTTTTCCAAAAATTTGCATGATCACTTTAAACATGTAAATATATTTCTTCAAGTGGTCAAAAGAAATGGCTTAGTTTTAAGAAAAAAGAAGATAGAACTGTTCCAGACTTCTATCAAGTTCCTTGCCCACACTATCAAGGATGGCCAAATCTCTTTGCAAAGACATGCTTTGGAATTTGCTGACAAATTTCTAGACATTATTACAAATAAAACCCAATTGTAAATATTTTTGGGTTGTCTCAATTATGTCAGTAGCTTTTATCAATATTGTGCTAAAGATAGATCTTTGCTCAATCAAAGGTTGAAGAAAAATCCTATGCCATGCACTGAAGCCCATACTTCCGCAGTCAGAAAGATCAAGTCTAAGGTGAAAACCCTATACACACACCATTAATTATATTACTGTCAAAATCTACAGGGATTAGAGCTGGCGATATAAAAAACACTATACACACCATTACGTAATTTATTGTTTAACTCTTTCGATAACTAAGTGATTACAACAAATACAAATGCAACCATTTATAAATTTGCACTCCTGAGATCACCATAACATGCTACTGCTATCTGAGATCTTTGGCCATCTCTGCAACTGTCGTGTTTCAATGGCATTTTTTGGGGCGGGATTGGGTTGGATGGTGGCCAAACAAGCGGGGCGGCGTTGCCAGTGCCAGCTCGTCTGGTAAAGGAGTCTCCCCGCAACTTCAGAATCATTAGACGACCGCCTCCCCTCGTTACCCTTAATCATCCGACTCCGACCCACCCTCTTTGTCTGACCAACTTGGACGATTCATTTTCATCTAGGGTTTATGTCGATGTGCTTATGTTTTATCCACCAGTACACCCTGACATTTCCATGAATTGTAATGGCAAGAATTATGAGGATCCAATCGAAGTTATTGGAGAGGCTCTGGCCAAGATTCTGGTAGATTACTATCCATTTGCTAGCAGATTAAGAAATGGCAAGAAAGGTAAGCTTATAATTGACTGTACTAGTGAAGGGGTTCTTCTTGTAGAAGCAGATGCAGATATTTCCTTGGAAGATTTGGGAGATCTCTCTCCACCTATTCCTGGCGCTCTTGAGTTTATAAATAACGCTCAAGCAATAGTTCCCCTCAGAAACTCTCCACTTCTTCTGTGTCAGATTTGTATATCTGGATCTCCTAGAAACTCTCCACTTCCTTTGTGGTTAATTTTTGGAATATTTTTATAATGTTATTATGGTTTTGGTTTGATATTGATATTTTTAAAATTTTGAAATATTCTTAAATTGTGTAATTAAAAATAAAGATTTTCATCATAACTCTTTAATGAATTTATATATTTATAATAATAACCATTTTTTAAATTTCATATATGAAATTTCTTGAATAACACATTAGTAATAATTACAAGTCCATGGGTGATCATTGATTACATGGACCATGGTTACCTAATTTGATTCCATTGGAAACAAAGAGAGAAGAAAAAGAATGTTGGGCTATTCCTGGATTAGTAGTTGGGTACCGGAAAAGCATTTTGTTTAGGTAATTTGTTAAAAATTATAGATGTAAAATTCTTTTTCCTTTTTGGGAGATTTTTTTTGGAAGATAACAATTAACCACGTACCTGTTTACTGAAACATTGAGCATGGTGTTTGATTTTCTTAGCGAGTTTCTTTTTAATGGAAAATAATAAAATACATTTAATTGATAATCAGATGGTTTTATATTTTTAATATTGGTAGATGACCTTAATATTTTTTAAGTTTATGTGAATTTATATAATATTTATAACATAATTTTTTTGATATATGAAAATTATTTGAAAATTATTTTAAATATCATAATTTTATTTTTTATTTTAAAATTTTGTTATTAATATTATTATTAATTTTAATTTTTTAGTTATTTTATATAGTTTGAGTGTGTTTAATGGTTAAGAGTATATATTTTCTTCAAAAAGGTTATAGGTTCAAAACTAAAGAGGTAGAGTATGTATGTCTTGTTATACTTAGCAATCAAATAGCTACCCAAAAGTGAATCTCTTGTCCCACAAACAAAGAGTCTTATACATCAATTTGGTGTTTGACTTAATGATAACTTTGAACTTAGATAATAATAATAATATTATTAATAAATTAGATACACCACCTTTTTTATTATTATTTTAGACCATTTTAAATAATTTATTATTTTTCTTTTCTTATATAATACATAGTTACCAAATTCAATTGTACTATTAGAAAATATTTGAAACTTTGATGATTTCGACTATACAATACTATTTGATTAAAAAATTATAGTAAAATTAGCGCAAATTTCTAAACAAAATTTACTCTCCAGAGACCCCTTCCCGATTGAGGAAATGACATACGATTATTGGATAACATTGTTTGATTTTTTTCCCCAATTCAGGAAATGGCATATAGTTACAAGATAAGGTTGTTTAATTTTTTTTAATGCAACAAGAAATTTGTTAGGAGGGTTGATGGCAGTGTGGGTGCAGGCGTTAAGGAGAGTTGTTCAAACTTGCTAACAATATTTTCTAACTCTGGGGGAATCTGTTCCAGTTCCTTGTTTTTATTTTCATTCATCAAATTTATGAAGTTTGATTAATGAAATGCACATTGGGTTTCAAAAGTCCCTTATCATTTAAAAAATATTAGCCCTTTTTAAACAATATTACAAATTATTTGGAACCATTCAAACTCATTTAAAACCAATGTTTCTCTCTTTCAGCACCATTATAATGCTTTTTAAACAATGGTCAAAATCGTTGGAAATATTACAATGTGCGTTATATTATGTTGAATGCGCTTTTGAAAGATATCAATTTACTTTAAAAATGTAGATCCTTCAAAAGTTAAACTGTTGAAACTGAGTTTCGGACCCGACACTATAGCAAAAGTATATTGGAATAAACATTTAGAAACACGTTTTGATAGAACTTCATTTAATTAATCATCGGGCCATACCTTTACTTAAATTCCATGCAACTTCCAACGCAAGTACCCTTTGATTTTCCATAGATCCACATCGACGAAAATCACATTCATTTGGAAACCACGACTTATCTCCTAAATGCAACGCAAGACCGGTGGTTTTAATATTATGACGTGTCTCAATTTAACTGGATCGCGTTCCAAAAGGAACAAACCACGCTCGGCTTAAATGTTACGCGAGACCAGTGGTATTTTTTTATAAAACCGCCCAACATTCAAACCTTCGTTTATGAATGCGTTGACTGGGATTTCACTGCGTCCTTTATTTAAATTATACTTCGCTCGGAATTTTCATTCTGCACTCTTAACTCAATTAATAGAGATTGGTTTATGATCACTGTCTGTTATTAAAACAAAGAAAACCCGAGTCTCCTGCTGTTCTTTAGGATGGAATAGCTATGACAACAGCTTCAATAGAGAATCAAATTTCTCTATTTTCTAAGCTTTTATACGCAAAGTATAATATTCAATTCACACACAAAATATATGACACTCAATAAAATTTTGAAAGGATAAAGCCCTCCTTCACACATAGATTAATATAAATTCAACCTATGCTCAATGTCTACACAGAAGATATAAAATCAATCAAAATTACGAAGGTGGAATCCTCCGGGAACTTGCCAGAATACTCAGATAAACAAAAATCTGCAAATTTATTAAGATAGAGGAAAAATCCTCTCAATCAAATCTTCTACAGCCAAATCCCAAATTCCTCTGTTGCAGAGGTTACATTTATAGTCTTTCACATAACCATCGACCTCCTCAATTAGGATCAAATTCTTCATTTTTAGACAAAATCTTATTTAGCTAATATCTCCCTAATTTCTATCAATTGAAGCTAGATATGCTCAACAAATCAAAAGCTGTCCAATTCTCCTAACACCTATTCGAACAACTGTATCTCTAAATATAGTTTCTAATTTATTACAACAAATAAATTAAACAAATTGTTGAGAGATCCAACCCTCTCAGTAAAAACGGCTTTGACCCAACAGTCAATGAATTTTAAACCCATCTAGCCACAACATGTGAATAAATTTTCACATTGGTGGCTAAAATCCAATGCCCTTGCATCAGACTTCCGAGGACAAAAATCTTCATGGGCTCCTGTCCATGAGCTCCTCCACAGAACTTCCCAATTTCCGCAGCATAATTTATGTCATCCAAGTAGCATCCTCAATTGGCTGATCCTTCAATTTGATCAAGTATTGGAAATACTCCTGTCCTATGGTTCTCTTAAACACCTTCTTATCTAAGATCCTTTCTGGCTGTAGTGGCTGTGCTGTAGGTAACTGTTTTACCCAGACAATCTATTCTCTGTCTTCTGGTCTTTCATCTGTGCCACCATATTCATACCTGTACAAATCAGCAACATTGAATATTGGAGATATTCCAATTTTAGATGGCAATTCAATCTCATAGGCATTTGCAGAAAATTTCCTCAGTACCCTGCACGGTCCTATATTTTTGAACTTCAATTTGTTATACTGCCTCTTTGGAAATCTTTCTTTCCTCAAGTGTGCCAAAACCAAATCACCAACTTCAAAATTAACTTCTCTTCTTCTCAAATCTGCTCTATTATTGTACTTGATGCTATTTTCCTAGAGCTGCTCATGTATTGCTTGAATCTCTGAAGCAAAATCTTCTCCATTAGCACTCCTCATTTCTTCTTTTCCCAAGTTCCTCAATTCAGATACTCCTCTTGGGTGCATCCCATAAACTATATGGAATGGACTCTGCCGTGTACTTCTGTTAGGTGATTCATTGTATGCATATTTTGCCTGTGGTAATATATGATCCCACTGCTTAGGATGTTATCCTGCAAGACTTCTCAAAAGATTACCCAAACTTCTGTTTACTACTTCAGTCTACCCATTAGTCCGAGGGTGATAAGCTGAGCTGAAACTCGGTTTAGTATCAAGCTTCTTCCACAATGTCATCCAAAAATGACCAAAAAACCAGGTATCTCTATCAGAAACAATACTTTTAGGTAACCCATGTAATCTAACAATCTCCTTGAAAAACAAATTGGCAACATGAATAGCATCACTGGTTTTATAACATGGAATAAAATGTGCCATCTTTGAGAATCTGTCAACTACAACATAAATTGCATCATTCCCTCTCTGTGTCTTAGGAAATCCTAAAACAAAATCCATACTTACCATATCCCAAGGTCTGTCTGGAATAGGAAATGGAATGTACAAACCTGCATTTTGGCTTCTCACCTTTGCATATTGACAAATTTTACAGTTCTTCACAAAATTCTCCACTTCAGATCTCATCTTTGGCCAATAATAAAAATGACTCAGCTGTTCATAAGTTTTATCAATACCAAAATGTCCAGCAAGTCCACCACTATGATTCTCTCTATTAAATTCTCTCTCATGGAACAATTTGGTATGCACAATTGATTTCTTTTGAACAATAAACCCTCTTGCAAGAAATAATCTAACCACTGACTTTTGTATATCAAAATAGGATTTCAGCATGCTTCAAATGCTTCTTTGAAATCCAAATCTATTTTATATAGTTCCTTAAGAAAATAAAAACCTACCACTTCAATTTGACTTTCTTGAACAAGAATGTTTTTCCTACTCAAGGCATCGAGTACCTTATTTGCTTGACCACTTATATGCTTCAAAACAAAGTTAAAAATTTGAAGATATTCAACCCATTTTGCATGTTTTTGATTCAATTTAGGTTGCTGCATAATATACTATAAAGCATGATTATCTGAATATAGCACAAATTCTTTAGAAATTAAATAATGTCTCCACTTCTTTAATGATTGTACAATTACATAAAATTATTTGTCACAAGAAGAGTAATTTCTTCTTGTTTCATTCAGCTTCTCGCCGAAATATGCTATAGGCCTATCTTCTTGACTTAACACAACCCCAATAGCTTCTCCACTGGCATCACACTTCACTTGAAATGGTTTGTTAAAATCAGGCAAAACTAAGACAGGCTTCTCAGTTATCTTCTGTTTCAAAAACTGAAAATTTCTTTCAGCTTCAACAGTCCATTTAAATGGCTATTTATCCTTCTTTATGGTTTCAATGATAGGTGCATTAATCTTTCTAAAATCCGTTATGAATTTTCTATAAAAACTAGCAAGTCCATGGAAACTTCTTACCTCAAAAACACTTTTTGGTGAAGGCCACTCCACAATTTCCTTTACCTTCTCTAGATCCATATTTAATCCCTCAGTAGAAACAAAAAAACCTAGATATACCAATTCTTCTTTCATGAATGAACATTTCTTTAAGTTTACCAGTAACTTCTCTTGATGTAACTTCCTTAAAATATAATTAAGATGCCTCAGGTGTTCTTCCTTTGTTTTGCTGTAAATTAATATATCATCTAGATATACTATTGCAAATTTACCATTAAATTCTTTTAATAATTCATTCATGAGCCTTATAAAAGTACTAGGTGCATTCGATAAACAAAAAGGCATTACCATCCATTCATACAATCCCTAATTTTTTTTAAAGGTTGTTTTCCATTCATCACCTTCCCTTAGCCTAATATGATGATACCCACTTTTCAAATCTAATTTTGAAAAGTATCTTGCTCCACTCAAACAGTCCATCAAATCTTCAATTCCGAGTAAAGGAAATCTATACCTGATTGTTATCTTGTTGATTGTTCTTGAATCAGTGCACATTCTCCAACCTCCATCTTTCTTCGGACTCAACATAGTAGGTACTGCACAAGGACTGAAGCTTTCTCTGATCAAACCTTTGTCAACCAATTCCTACACTTGCTTTCTGATTTCTTCATTTTTTGTAGGAGTCATTCTGTAAGCTGCTTTGTTTGCCAGATTTGATCCTGGGATCAAATATATATGATGGCTGATTCCTCTTATAGGTGGTAATTCATCAGGAAAATAATCCACAATAATATCACAATAACTCTCCAACATTTCTTGAATTTCAATTAGCAAATCAAAAATTCTAGTAGAAATAAATACTACCTTAGGTTTGCAAACTAAAGCAAAATTTACCTCATCATCTTCAATCTACTGCAAGTATTTTTTCCCACTCAACAATAAAGTCTTTGGATCAGACTTTTTACTTGATGCATCTCCTTCTTCCATAGGTAACAATGTTTGATTCATACCGTCTTTGAAAAACTTGTAAGTGTTTCTCTTACCATCATGCACTGTTTCTCTGTTATATTTCCAAGGTCTACCCAGTAGTATGTGACACACATCCACAGGCATCACATCACACATGATTATATCCTTGTAGCTGCCCATCTGCAACTCTATTTCACATTGTTCTTTCACAATCAGCTGGTGTCCCTTCTAAAGCTATGACACCTTGTAGGGGGTTGGATGTTCCCTTGTCTTCAATTTTAATTTCTCTATCACCTCTGTAGAGACCAAATTGTCTGTGCTGCCACTATCAATGACCAATTGACAGCATTTCCCTTGAAATTTTCACACACTTCTGAACAAAGTATTTCTTTGTGTTGGCCTAGCAACTTCCTTTGTTTGTTTCAACAAAACCTTGTTAACCACCAAGGATTCTCCTTTCTCTGGCACAATTTCTTTCTCTGTTTCAGGAAACTTTGCTGCTTCTTCTCTAGTCAGAACCATAATTGCATTTCTCTGACTTGTACCCACATTCTCTTTCTCTGGGCATTCATAGGCTCTATGTCCCAATTTTTTACATCTGTAACATCTCACTTCCGTTCCTCTGCTTCTGCCTCCTCTTCCTCTATAGGAATTCCTTTTGCCACTTGCATCACCATCTGTGGATGCATGCTGAGGTGAGCTGCTACTAGCTCCATCTCTTGGTGATGTAGTTCTTCCTCTACCACCTTGACTTCCCTTTCCTCGGAAAGTACCTCTTCCTTTGGCAGACTGTTTTCTCAGGAGTTTTTCTTCAGCTTTTAAGGCCATTTGATAAGCCTCTTCTACTGTCTTAGGAGACAATATACTTATCTCATCTTGGATCTCCATTCTGAGACCATTTACATACCTGGCATTCTTCTCCACTATGTCCTGGATTTGTCTTTCTATTATGCTCACTTTGTAAAATTCTTCTATGTATTCTTTTACTGTCATTAATCTCTGTCTAAGATTATGCATTTGTTTAAATAATGAAAGATGATAATCACTAGGCAAAAACTTACCTCTTAGCTTTGCCACCATTCTACTCTAATTTTTTATTGGCTGCTTACTAGCTCTCCTTCTCTCTACTTGCACTCCATCCCACCAAAGTGCTGCATGTCCTTTCAACCTTGTCACTGCAAATGTAACTCTCTTATCTTCACCCATATCTTCATAATCAAAGCATTTATTCATCTCATTGATCCATTCTATCAACTCTTCTGGATTCAATCCTCCTGTAAAAGCTGATACTTCAAGTCTAGGCCTGGATATAGAGCCTAAAACTGATTTAAAAAATCTCATATTAGGGGTAAGCTCAATATTGTATTCTTCTTCTTCAGCTTCAGGTTCACTGACATCTTCAGGATCTCTTGGATGTCCTACTTCAATTGCTTCCAATATGGATTGAATCTGCTGCATAGTCTCCAGTACTTCTGCATTTGCAACTGGCCTACCTCTTCTTCTAGCAGCAACACCTCTACCAATTCAGACAGCCATGCTGAATTTCTTCTTCTGGCTTTTAGAAACCTATTCAATATCTGAAAAATGCTCTGATGTCTGCTCTGATACCAAAGATGATGGCAGTGTGGGTGCAGGTGTTAAGGAGAGTTGTTCAAACTTGATAACAATATTTTCTAACTCTGGGGGAATCTGTTCCAGTTCCTTGTTTATATTTTCATTCATTAAATTTATGAAATTTGATTAATGAAATGCACATTGGGTTTCAAAAGTACCTTATCATTTAAAAAATATTAGCCCTTTGTAAACAATATTACAAATTCTTTGGAACCATTCAAACTCATTTAAAACCAATGTTTCTCTCCTTCGGCACCGTTATAATGCTTTTTAAACAATGGTCAAAATCATTGGAAATATTACAATGTGCGTTATATTATGTTGAATGAGATTTTGAAAGATATCAATTTACTTAAAAAAATGTAGACCCTTCAAAAGTTAAACTGTCGAAACTGAGTTTCGGACCTAGCACTATAACAAAAGTCTATTGGAATAAACCTTTAGAAACACGTTTTGATAGAACTTCATTTAATTAATCATCGAGCCATACCTTTACTTAAAGTCCGTGCAACTTCCAACGCAAGTACCCTTGTATTTTCCACAGATCCACATTGACAGAAATCACATTCATTTGGAAACCATGACTTATCTCCCAGATGCAACGCGAGACCGGTGGTTCTAATATTATGACATGTCTCAATTTAACTGGATCGCATTCCAAAAGGAACAAACCACCCTCAACTCAAATGTTACGCGAGACCAGTGGTATTGTTTTATAAAACCGCCCAACATTCAAACCTTCATTTCTGAATGCGTTGAATGGGATTTCACAACGTCCTTTATTTAAATTCTGCTTCGCTTAGAATTTTCATTCTGCACTCTTAACTCAATTAACAGAGATTGGTTTATGATCACTATCCGATCTTAAAACAAAGAAAACCCGAGTCTCTTGCTATTCTTTAGGATGGAATAGCTATGACAACAGCCTCAATAGAGAATCAGATTTATCTATTCTCTAAGCTTTTATACGCAGAGTATAATATTCAATTCACACACAAAATATATGACACTCAATGAAATTTCGAAAGGATAAAGCCCTCCTTCACACAGATATTAATATAAATTCAACCTGCGCTCAATCTCTACACAAAAGATATAAAATCAATCGAAATTACGAAGGTGGAATCCTCCAGGAACTTGCCAGAATACTCAGATAAACAAAAATATGCAAATTTATTAAGATAGAGGCAAAATCCTCTCAATCAAATCTTCTACAGCCAAATCCCAAATACCTATGTTGTAGAGGTTACATTTATAGTCTTTCACATAACCATCGACCTCCTCAATTAGGATCGAATTCTTCATTTTTAGAAAAAATCTTATTTATCTAATATCTCCCTAATTTCTATCAACTGAAGCTAGATATGCTCAACAAATCAAAATCTGTCCAATTCTCCTAACACCTATTCGAACAAATGTATCTCTAAATATAGTTTTTAATTTATTACAAAAAATAAATTAAAAAAATTGTTGAGAGATACAACCCTCTCAGTAAAACCAGCTTTGACCCAACAGTCAATGAATTTTAAACCCATCTAGCCACAACATGTGAACAAATTTTCACATTGCTGGCTAAATTCTGATGCCCCTGCATCAAGGGTTTTAATAAAATTTGTAAAAATCAACCACTTTTTATATATAGAATAAGATATTGACAGAAGGTGTTTGTAAAATAAAGAATACATGTTTTTATATGTAATTTATAATTTTATCAAATTAATAAAGAAAAATGGAGGTCAAAATTTTATAGTTTTTGTTAAAATAGAATTTATTTTAAGTAAATGTATTTTTATGCGCAGGGAGCATTATAAAGAGCACAGTTTGATAACCAAATTTTGGTTTTTAACTTGAAGAGTTTATAGGAGTCTTATTGAAAATAATTTGCTCTTCTAAATTTATCGCAGGACCAAACCCTAACTTTGCAATAGGACGACCTGTCTAAAAGGAATTGCAGTAACTGAAAACCCATAATCTGGATTAATTATCATGTAGCATAACTAGGTTGGTGAAAGTTCTGTTTGGTTTGATATATTGATTCTGGGCACCAAAAATCTATTGAGACAGTGAATTTCTGTTACGGATCATTTATTTTGTGACTTAGGCATAAAGACCTCTCTTGGGAGCTGCAAAGGTACCTATTAGGGCAGTACCGAGAAGCGACAACACCTGTGGGAATTCTGATAAATAGACTCCATTTTAAAATACGAATTCCTCTGTAAATGTACACGGGCTCTTCATGATATACGAGCTACCTGTTTTCTACAGGAGCTAGCGGATACTTGGTTTGCAGCACTAAAGTGATAGGGATTGGATGAGGATCCTGTTTGAAGGAGAGGCGAAATAATCCTAAGAGCAGTCGTGGATAATTTCGACCCCTTAGATAAGCAGAACGAAGCTGTGGGAAAGCGCAAGTCTAAAGTCGGCTTATCAATTGCAGAACGTGAACAATAGGCAAAATTAATTTCTAGTCTTCGTTTTTGTTGTTAAGCATTGAATTCTAGAAAAAAATTGGCTGCGGATTGCTATTCTGAGTAGCGTGGAAGGAAAAAATCATTCTGGTTGGCTTGTTGTTCACCATTGCTATTGTTGGCCGATGCATGTCGGTTAACGGTTTTCCATAGCACGTATGTTTCATTTCTCAGGGAGAAAACATTTCGGTTCCTCTTAGTAGGTCTAAATATTGAGGGTTCGCAGGGTTCGATTTTCCCAATCTTGGTTTACTTTAGCAATATGGCTCCCAGCTTCTCGAAGATAATTGTCGACCCAGTTCCGTTTACCTTTGAGAGCCAAGCTCCTATCCATATTGTCAGTGAAGCCCCAACTCCCACTGTGCAGGTGGTCAATGCCTCACTAGATGAGGCCTTGAAGCTTTTTGAAAGTGCCTTAATCTGCCGGTTTAATGGCTTTTGGTCGCGGCTGATAGCTCTCCACAGTTGGATCTCGGAGGTATGGAAGCCTGTCATTTCTGATGTAATTAATATCTACCCCTGTGCTAAGGGTTTATTTATAGTATATTTTGAAAACTCTGAAAGAAGACAATGCATTTTAGATTCCAGCCTTTGGTTTTGGGAAAACTAGAGCCTATTCATGAAGCCATGGAACCCATCATTCAATCCCTCAACAACATTCATAACCTTAGCACCAGTTTGGGTTAGATTGCCAAACCTACCTTTGCATCTCTGGAATCTCTTCTCGCTAAAAGCCATTGGAAATGCAATTGGGAAATTTTACTGCAGGTGCCCAGAAACAAAGGAATATGTCAAAACCACCTATGCACGCATCTGTGTAGAAATGGACTTCAGCGTCAGATTCCCAGCTGAAATAATCCTAACAAGTAAAGACTATATATGGAACCAGAAACTCGACTATGAAAGTGTCCTCTTCATATGTCGATCCTGCATTGAGACATGCCATCTAGCCAAAAATTGCCCAAAAATCTCCTAGAAAAAATCTCCTAGAAAGAATCACCATAGATCTACATGGTGGGAAGGAGAAAAAAAGGAACATTACACTGTCATCAAGGAAGAATACTCTCCAGAAAACTCTGAATTGCAAGAAACCAGGCAAGAAAGAAACAACCCTCAAGACAAGCAGGAGGAAAGCCCCACCCAACAACAAAAAAATGAACTCGACAGCCCCTCAATCATCAACAATTACGAGGATTCGAATACTGCGCAAAAGAAATCTTGATTTAGCAGCAAAGCTAATCTCCCAGATCCCGGAGATAAGACACTAGTGTCCGATAAATCAGAAGAGATGAAGGAGGTGCAAGATAAAGGAAGTTGGAAGACCGTAGAGAAGAAAAAGAAAGCTATAACACCAATCTCGCCAAGAAATACTAGAAGCGAGACAATTAAGAACGAAGAAAAATATAGGTCCGATAGACCAAATTTTGGTCTCAGTGAACATTAACCATCATCATCATCATCATCATTATTATTTTGGACCATTTTAAATAATTTATTATTTTTCTTTTCTTGTATAATGCATAGTTACCAAATTCAACTGTACTATCTAAAAATATTTGAAATTTTGATGATTTCGATTGTATAATAATATTTGATTAAAAAATTATAGTAAAATTAGCGCAGATTTCTAAACGAAATTTACTCTCCAGAGACGCCTTCCCGATTGAGAAAATGACATACGATTATTGGATAACATTGTTTGATTTTTGACATACGATTATTGGGTAACATTGTTTGATTTTTTTGTTGAGATTGCAGCAAGATGATGAGCTTAGTGGAAAGAAGTCGCCTTCACTAAGTGGGCCCGCAGGCTATTTTTGGCGCAAATTCTATTTTTAGACATATGGATCATGTTCTATGAGTTGCAGGATGCTATTTGTGGATGGTTGGTCAAGTCGGAAAAAAATAGATGGACTTCTATTTTTAGACATATTGGGCGGAATCTATTTTTAGATTGCCAGTCTAAAAATAGATATGTCGAATATTATTAGCTCTTAATAATATTTGGACTATAAACATTGTCTTATTCTCTTGGAGCACTTCAGTTAATGTGACACAGGAGCTTACAGAAGGAATTACGTTATTCCTAAGGGTTTAGTGGAGATATTGCATGGATACTTCAGTTAGAACTCATGTGACAGAGTTTGGTGGAGTTGATTGAGGAAGTTAGTGGAGTTGTATTCAGTTTAACTAATCTAAACATAGTTGAGCTATTTGTATTCAGTTTAACTAATTGATACAATTAGTGAGAGTGGTGTGAATTAATTATTAATTAATTCACTAATTATAAACTCATTAATCAACTAAAGAATGCATCAGTTAACTTTAGTGCATGGACAGTTTCAGTGGAGACCAGTGCAGAAATAGGTGAAAGAGCAGGTTAACTATCAGTTGTGACTATACAGTTGCTATTTGCAACACACAGATAATTGGAGAAGCCCATGAGGATTGCGCAGTACAAGCTAGGTGGTTTATGTTATTTAATGAGCCATCCCATAGCATTGATTACACAATAGAGGCTGGCTATCAAGTGGCAAAAGATTGGAGCATGTGTTTTTCTAGATCTAGCTTGATAGTGTGTAGCAATTCGAGGTTGTGCTGAGAGCTTGTGAGGAGATTTGTACTATGATTGTTACATGATCTCCATGACATATAATATACAGATAGTTGGGGTTTTCAACTTTAAGCTTTCCCATTAAATACTGTGTTCATATGTGTGATTGTTTGTGGTTTTAATGTGTGCATGCAATTGATTTTATTTCCGCAATTAATGATCAATGGTAGAAGAGATTCTGTATTATGCATGAAGCTAAAATAGTGTGTGATCAAGAAAATCTAATGGCATACAGTTACAAGATAAGGTTGTTTAATTTTTTTTAATGCAACAAGAAATTTGTTAGGAGGGTTTTAATAAGATTTGTAAAAATCAACCACTTTTTATATATAGAATAAGCTATTGACATAAGGTGTTTGTAAAATAAAGAATACATGTTTTTATATGTAATTTATAATTTTATTAAATTAAAAAAGAAAAATAAAGGTCAAAATTTTATAATTTTTGTTAAAATAGAATTAATTTTGAGTAAATGTAAAATTATAAAGTTTAATATTTTGTAGTATGGTTATTATAAGAGTTGTCTTTAGTGCAACTTTTTAAAGTTTCATGTGCAGGAATCTGATGAAAAATTTTGAGGTAAAATCTTGGTTTTTGTTATTCAAACTGGTTTTTTTGACTCTATATCTGGATTCAACACCCTCAAAAACCTCTAGAGCACTTCGATTGTGCAAAGTTAGCAACCAAACTTCTCTTTTCAATAAATTCTTGCCTGAATTTAAAGAAATTACACCGTAAAAAGTCACCGTAAAAGCCTTCAAAAAGTCGCACTAAAGACTACTCAGTTATTATATGTTATAAATTAGAATTTTGTTTTTTTGGTAATGAGTAATTATAATTTAAGAATACAAATGTATATTTTGAAAAATATTTGTACAAGTTTATCATATGACTTGATCTCAAAATTAAAATTTTTAGTAATATGGAATTTATGTAATTCATTAATAGCATATAATATATGATGTAGTTGAGCGTATAAACGAATATAAAAATTCTCACAAAATTTTCTTTTTCAAATCTAAAACTAGATGCTTTGGTACAATATATAATTTTATTTGCAACACTTATAATTGAAAATAATTGTAAATTTTTTTTAGAGAAATTCAATATTATAATTATCCGTATTAATATTTTAAAATATTGGAAAAATAATATATTTGAATTTTTACATATTGAATTTTAAGTCATCGGATTCAAATTGAATAACTATGATATAATGTATATTTCCAAATATTTTTGTATTAGATTTTAGAGAGTTGAGCTGAATTTTCCTTATCGAATCCAATCTGAATTCGAATTTAAACTTTGGTAACTATGGTATGAACTGATTTTTTTTAATGCTAGTTAGAATCTTTAACTCTTCTAAAATGTGGAGGCTTCATAATAGGTTTGCATTTCAGCCATTGCGTGATTGATGGCGCTGGAATCACACAGTTTGTGATGGCTCTGAGTGAAATAGCCAGAGGAGCAGTAACACCTATGGTTCCCGAGTGAAATAGCCTGAGTGTCTTTCGCCGTGAAATTGATTAACGAAGGCAAGAAAAGGGTGAACGAAGAATACGTGCGATCTACAGTTGATTTGGCGGCGGTGAATGGGCGTCCACTCAGCCCACCGCACGGTTGTTACATCATTTTGGATATTTCCAATATCGTAGTGGGTGGCGCAAATGCCGACTTCGGGTGGGGGAAAGCGATATATGTGTGTCCTACTTCTTTGCCTGTACCCAACCTTTCGTATTTGCTGAGGCCCTCGAATAACGAGTGTGAAGGAATCAGAGTTCCTGTTTGTTCGCCATCCAAGGCTATGAAAATATTTGAAGAAAATATTTATACAGTAATCAACAGCGGCTTTCGGACCTAGGACAGAGCTTCCTTGGTGCAGAAACACTCTCAAGCTAGATTGTAAGTTTATTTTTCTTTTCCGAAAATTTGTGACTTTTAGGGTTAGGTAGAGCCTTGAAAAACTTTTAGAATTGGATTGTGCATGGTTATTCATCAATTTTGTGATTTCAATAAATTTTTAGAGAAATTAGATAGAAAAAATCCCCTAATTTTTTTTGGAAAAATCTCACTAAAAACAACTCAGGATCAGATTGTCCTTAATTGGTAATGTACAAATAATTCTTTTATCAAAAAAGTGCTGCATGGTATTTGAAAATATATTTTATATTGGTCAATGTGAAATTATATAACTTACCTACATAGGATTATATTGTGTAAAAGTTGCAATAATACCTTTCATTATGTTCCAATTAAATATTTGGAAAATGATTTTTTTAATAGTAGTGAAAAATAAATATCTATTTTTTCTAGATTATATTGATCAATACTAAATTAATAGTGATAAATACACAAATCAAATGCTAGAGTCATCTTCTACAAAGACTACTAACAAAATCTTATCAATATAAATATATATATATATATATATATATATTATATATTTTGATTTTCTATTTTAAATTTATATGTTATAAGTGCATTCACATAATACTTGTTTTATAGTATATAGTTTTATTGCTTAAAAGATAAATTTAAATATTTTATTGTTTAGGTTTTGTTATATATTTTTATTTATTAAAAAGATACTGTTGAGTCAATTGAAAAACACAAATAAAAAATAGTAAGTAATAATATAAATTATAAGTCCTTTTAAGTCTTTTATAAATTATATATACATATATATGAGGGAAATGTATAATTCATTTGAATTTTTATATGAAATTTATAGTTGACATTTAAAAAATATAAATAACAAAAAAGATAAACTGTCTTTTTGTATATGTAAAAGTAAAGAGAGAGATTTCTTTCATTCATAAGTGCTTTCTAATTCAGGGTAGAAGGAAAATGTGTAATTCCTTCCATATTTAATATAGAGTTGACAAAGAAAAATATTAATAACAAAAAAAATCAATATAACATTTTAATTTGAACAAGAGCATAAATAAAATATTTTAGTACTCCATATTGAATTACATGTTTTATTTTGAATAAAATATTTTAGTGCCCATATTGAATGAAATATTTTAGGACCCATAAATTACTCACAAAGATCAAAACAATGCCTTGATCATACATTTTAAGTTCTTAAAATTAAAGTATTCATAATAATTTTTATCTATTTTTTGTCAGTCAAGAAACTGTCTTTATATTAATATAACAAAAATTCCATCAAAGTGCATCATTCCTACAACCAGATACAACAACATAGGCTTAAGAGTTGGCTTAGGCCTAGCTCCGTCTAAAAGGAATCCTAAAGAGGATCCAAGACAACCGACGTCTTTGGTTATTTCTGGCACAAAAAAACGAAAATTACATAAATCAGAATTACACATTATGGAGGGGGATTAGGAGGGAAAGCTAGAGGGACGACGAAGAGGCCATCCCGTTCATGAATGTGGTAGTTAATGTGCTCCACCCGATCTTCCATATCACGAATGTGGTCATGGGTGTGTTGTTGTTGACGCCAAAGTCCTTCCACAGAGTCTAGAATTTCATTTTGCATGTGCTGGAGGTTTTTGATGTAGGAAACTAGTTCATCTTTGTCCTGGTACCTATGTTCCCTCATTGTATCAATGTTAAGTTGAATGTGGTCCAGCTGAGTCACTATGGACTCCACTGTGACTAGAACTTCGACGTGGCCATAAGAACGAGTTGGGGACATAGCCATTTCTGCATCAGAATGTATGCTCACCGTCGCCTCAGAATTAGAGCTAGGTTCTTCAGGCTGTCGACGATTATCGAAATGCGGGCTTGCACCACCCCTTCGGGCACACCCTAGTTGTCGAGGCATGCTATAAATCCCACCTATTCCCGTCACAGAGCCACCAGGGAGGAATTTCCTGACCCACAAAATGTATAACAAACAAAAAAATTGATAATTCCAATTAAAATGGCACTTACATTTTCCGAACCATGCAACAACGATATCCGACGAGGGGGGAGCCCATAGATCGAAACTTCTGCAATGTAAACACAAGGAGAAAGGAGGGAGGGCGAAATGCACCAGGGCCCAGTGTCTGCAAAGCTAATACAAAGCTGGAACAGGAGCCAAAGGTTGTGGCACTCAAAAAATTGCCACACCCTTGATTCAAAATCAAACCAGAGGTTAAAGCGGTAGCCAGAACTGTCAATTTTGCATCCAAACCCCTCGAACTAGGCTAGAGGCCACGGAAAACGTCACAAATATCAAATAAACCTTCCCTCGGATCCCATGGCTAGGTCTGGGATAGAAGCCATGTTCTTGCTCTACCACATCCAACAATGTTGCCCTGATCTTTTTCCCCAACCCATCACTTGAGCCAGGACCTCTGCAAACCGCACCTCACTCTCTTCCGGTAGTCTCTCCTCATCACCCGACGCCTGCATATGATTTCCAAACTATCCCTGATCAATATTAAGCATCATTTGTATGGATCATGGGCAGGGTTTCAGAGGGTATTCATTGATTTCATGTGGTGCGTGTAGGCCCGACTGGCTCCACACGCTGCTCCACCGCCAACTGTCGCCTTAATTGCTGACCCCCATCAGGGAAAAATATTCATAAGAATTAACTAAATTATAACTTTATTTAAAATTATTATTATTATTAATGATAAAAAGAAAAAAAAGTACACACACACATATATGCAACAAGATTCTTAATCATGAAGATTCACCCAACTTTATTATGATATTTTTAATATCACGGGCCCTTACAATGGCTTATCAATCATGAAGATTCACCCCAACTTTATCATGAGATTTTTAATATCATGGGCCAATACCATGGCTTATCAATAACATATACCCAAAAAACCATAGCTCATTTTCACATGACACTTGTTCATATGCCATTTTTTTAATTAATGAATGTAATTAAAAAGAAAAAATATATAATTACTTAAAAAATAAATCTAAACCTTTGATTTGTGCATAATACTCAAAATATTAGAGAATATTCGATAGAGATTAAATCCCTACCATCTACCTAATAATTATTGATAAATAAATTAAAATTGTGAAAACCTATTCCAAAATAAATATACTTATCAACATAGTTTAAATAAACTTAAGCTAATTTTAATAATATCATTAAAATCTTGTAACAATGTTGTTAGGCAAATCACAATTTTAAGTTACTTAAAGTATATTTTAAACATTTAAACTGCATATCAATTAAATACCAGAAACTGCATATCAATTAAATACCAGTGACATTCATGAATGAGATTTTTGTTTTTATCACTAAAATAATAAAATTTATTATAATGTAATTGTAATATTATAATATTATTTTAAAAATAAGATATACTAAATTATTAATAAATAATTAAATTATAATTTTTAATAGTAATAATAATAATAATAATAATGAAATGTTGATATTATTTCCACTAGTCCAATTACTACATGAACTTATATTACCTATTTTTTGTCATGGTTTCAAGTCTTTTTATTTTAATAACCCATTAGAACAAAAACTTATTCCTCATATAGAATATAAATATATTTTCTCATTAAAAGGAAAAAAAGAAAATTTTAATTTTAAAATTACCAAATTAATATTTAGGAACTTTTTGTTTGTTGGGGCTCGGGTATGCCCTAAAAATGATTTTTCTTGGCTAAGAGCCTGTCTTCTTCTTGTGATGAAAGAAACAGGTTAATGACCCAAGATCAAAGACATTTAACAGTAGTGAGAGCCTGCCCCCTTAAGAACCACCAAGTGATAATTCTAGGTGGTGTGATTTTAATTGAATAACAGTGATAAATCAACCTGCATTTAGGGAGAAAAATGAATGATGGTTATTCCCACTATTGGTTTTACAACTAAGTTATAATAGCTCTTCCCACATTATAAATAAATTTTTGTTTGTGAAACAAAATACTTCTTACACACACACACACACACACACACACACACACTAGTTCTTTAAACTTAAAATTATAATATTTTAGAAAATATATATATTCTTAATCATTAAATATACTCTTCCCATATCATGGTGAAATTTGGTGGCAACAAACTCTACAGGTGATTGATGTGGGTTGTTTCTAGGAGCCCCCCCGCCACCCTCCACATGCACGAAGCACATGGAGTGGTGGCTCTTTTCATGTGGGAAATTAGCGCTCTCGTTGAAGGTGGCAACAACATTTGTGTGTGGGAGATATCTAGAGCATTCTAGGGTGAGTCTGGTAAGTTTATTGATTGTGGTAGTTGTTTCCCTCGGTTATGGTCTGTGATGTTCGGTGGCTTGGATAAATTTCAACAGACAAGGACTCTCTGGGTGCATGTTCAGTCACGACCGCTTCAGGCTCTGGTTCATGAGTATGTGTACAATTTCTTTTTCAGTGCTCCCATGGTTCGGTCTCTCTTTCCATTGGCCTTTGGGTTGAATGCTTCTGATACTATTGGGTTGCAGAGGAAGGTGGCTTATATAGAATTTTTTGTGCCTGAATCATATAAGGAGACATTCTCTATTCTATCTGGTATTTCTATGTCTGTAATTTTTGGAATTTATTATCTTGTTTGGTTTTTTATTTTCTTTGGATATTTCGTCGCTCCTAGATTTGTGTTTCTCTTCAACCTCGCCTTCGGGGTCTCTTGTCGTGTTTGTGGGTCACTGGTTTTGTTGTGGAACCCTCAGGGTTCTGGCATGAGGACAGTTCAGTCTGCATCTATGCTCTCTAGCTCCTCGGGAGGAATGGGATGAATGTTGGTTTCAAGAGGTATTTTTCTTTCTGGCTGTATTTTTGTATTAGGAGTATGACTTGGGAGATTGAATGGGCAATTCATGGGTTTTTTTTCTTTCAATATCTGACCTCTTACCTATTTCCATTGGAAGGTCCTCGATTCTGTAGCATCCCTTGTAAGCTTGGTGCTTTTGGGTTTTGGCTGTCCTCAAAGTTGGTTAAGGGTTATTTGTTAGTTTTTTAAAAAAGTTGTAGGTACTGGGTTGTGCCTCGTCCGGCCTCTGAAAAGAGAAAAGATTCCCAAAGCTTGTGTGGCCAAGGTAAAAAGTATGTAGAGTCGTTGGTGACTATCCAACCCAACTCCTCTTAGGGAAGAGCTCACGGTCACAAATCGGTCTCTAACATTATTACTGATGCGACCACAACGTAACATGAGGGTACCTCGGCCTAGGTTCGACAATTAATTGAGGAATGAGAAGAAGATCTTAACATGCAAGAAGGAATCATGGACATTGATTTGGAGGACTCGCATGTCTCAGTTCCCGATCCTGGTCGCACCCGTGGCAGCACCACTCTGTCTAAACAAACTATTCACCTATATTGGTTGTTGAAGAGCCTTCTGGAAAAATCCTTAGAACAAATTTCATCAAGAGTGGTCACGACAGCTTAAGGGATTCTAGATTACAACAATAAATTTCAGAAAATTCAGTTTCAGTTGCAGAAGCAGAATGGGCATCTTAGTCGAATTGAGCAACAAATTTCATGTATCCCGCAAACCGAGCTCCCGAATTCTAGTGATAAGGACCTTACTCTGGTTGAGTCTGCTGATGAATATCTTGGTGTCTTCCCCTTTGGTTTATCTTTTACTGTATGCAGAAGTATTATAATTTTCAGTATGTTTCTAGTTATGTTTACAGATATCTAGAGTCTAATCAGTACAAAGATAATCAAACTTACTTGGCATGTGTTGTTCCTTGGGAGACAATCTCCGGCTGTAAGGAGATCAGTGCCCAAGACATTCACTATCACTTGAAAATAAAATTAATTTTTGTCCCTTCATATTGTAACAGTAGAATTATATCTTAAACCCTTTAATATTTACTGATAACACAACTCTTAAAAGTTCATTGAAATGATAAATGTACATGAACAAGAGAAGATGAAATAATAGTGAAAAACCATTAACAATATGTTGTAAATCACATAAACTATTATCTCTGGTTTTAGAAGAAAATGGTTGCAAGAAATGATTTCAGAATTAATGAGTGCATTATTAAGGAAATTTACTCTAACTCACAGATGTAAATTAGACACCAGTATCTTCATTACTTTATTCCAACAGAAGAGACATACATAAAATGGAACAGGAAGAAATCAACACATTCATAAATTGTTGGAAAATTATCAGAAAAGGTTTATTAATTTCATAAGGACAAAGTACAAAATTACAAAAACTTCTGAGGCCCAAAGTCCAGAACCCCATTTATTTCCTGAAAAAATCTTAAATACATTATTACAAAATGGAAAGTTATGGAACTGTCAACTTCCCAAACTGTTTTCTTCGATCAATACAATAAAAAGTAGAAAAATAAAACATTTGCAGTAAAACAAAGTAAAGTAAATTTGAAGTATCGTTTGATCATGAGGTGGCAATGGCCTGCGATATCAGAATGGAAGAAGTTCCTACATTTGCATCATTAGCTTGCGGAGACATCCATTCCTTGAATTTTCTCCACAAGTCTAGATTCAGGCTGGGACAGTTAGCAAGCTTGACATGGGCCATCCTGAAATCTGTGATCCTAGAAGATGAGGGTCTTTCTGAAAAAAGGTTTTGATCATCCATAATAGCTGAAATTATTTATGTAGAAAATTCACAATAGTGGCTCCCTTCAGGATATCAGTCTTTTCATGTGTGTTTCCAATTTTACTCTTTTCCTCTACCAACAATGTTTCAAATGTCTCCCAAGGGAGAATAATTCCTTGTTGATCCCAACAAGATGGAAAACCAACTCTGGTTCTTTTATCAAATAACACATTAAATCTTACCACTGCTTCTTTGGCTTCCTTCAACTTTTTATCTATAGTCTTCCTATATGAATTATTCATGATCATCTTGTTAAAATCCAACACACCTTGAGTTTTGTCTTCAATTCTGAAATCCTTCAGTTATTGAGCAGTTTTAGAATTAATAAAATCAATCAATCTCTTAGCATATGAGGCCATGTTTTGCAACTTCTCTTTATTTGAAACAATGACATTTTCCAGGTCTCCCACAACACTCTTTTCTTCCCTAACAATGATCAATAAATCCCAGATGTTCTTGACAACATCAATGATGTCATTCCAAATAATCTCCCTGGCTTGTAAAAGTGAAAAATTTCCCTTCACTTTCTCCTTCAGCTATTTGATCTCCTGATAAGAATTATGACAATCCTGCCTATACTTTTTTGCATTATCCTTGGTAATGTGTAACTCATTCTCTATAACCTTGAGTATTTTATAAGCACCTTCCAAATCCCTCTGAGCTTTCTTTAAATAAAATTTTTCCACTCTTAACTCAGTTGAGACTTGAGTTAATTGTGAGGCAGGGTCTTCTGAATTTGATGAAATAACAACTTTACAAACAAGAGAATCTATTCTTTTCTGAAACATCTCACTTGTGTCTTTCAACTTAGACATTTCTTGATCTTTGGCTAGAATAGCTTGCAATAAATGCTCTTTCTATGTCTCCACGTGGGCTACTTCAGTATCCATAGGATGCTCACCCGTTGGAAGCTTAAGCTTCTTCTTCAAACTATGAATTTTTGATTCAGCAAACTACAACAGTTTCTGAATTGCTGATCTATCTTCAGGATCAACACAAACTTTAACAATTATTTTCTTCAATTCCTCATTATGTGTGGAATAAACTCTTGAGCTATCTTTTTCCAACTTAAATTGTTTGATCACTTTGTTCAACATGTTTTCATTGTTGGTAGTAGCTGAAGTGGTATTATTCAAATCATTAAAGATTAATTTTCCTGTCTGCATATGCAAGTTACTTATCAGGAAGAGGAATTTTCTTAGCATCCACTATTAAATTAACAGTTTTGAAAGAGGTAGTAAAAGTCACATTCATGGTTGAAGGATGAGATAAATCTATCCTCGGGTGATCTTTCTCTAAGTCCATGGCTATCAATAATCTAGTTTTATCAAGGGAAATGTGAGCTTCAGACTCAGATTCAATGTTTTCTCTTATCTTTTTTTTTTCTTTCTTCAGTTTGTTTGAAAACCTGCTTAATACTTGACAAAGAATCATGACTTGTACCGTCTAGAAGAGGAGATGAAGGAGTACAAGAAATATCTCCCAATTTTAAAGAGTATACATGCACAATTGAAGAGCTTCCCTCCTCCATGGTATTTTCCTTCTTAGGTTCATTTTCTGCATCACTCTCCAAATATATTAATTCCTCTCTTCCTATTTTAAGCCCCTTCTCAGCAGGATGAGGGATTTCTACCTCCATATGTACAGATGTAGAAGCCCATCCTCCATTTTCCAGCTTCTCCATTTTTGGTATGGGCCATAAGCCCATTTCCCCTCCAATGAAAAATGCATGTCAGTCAACATTTTGTGAGCAGCTTCCAGGCCCTGTCTGGTATTTACAATGAATGGACCTACAATACTAGGCAGTTTAAACATATGACCTTTCTTCACTGGTACAAAATGGACCTGGTCAACATCAATACCTTACCTGATGAAGTCCAGGGAAACTCCAAGGCAAACAATCTCATGGGAACAAATACATGTAATTTAAAAGGATATATATCAGCTCCAAATAATCTGATTTCAGTATAGTATTCATGAGAAAACCAATCTCCATATCTCACATCTTTACTAAATTTCATAAAGTAATGAGCTTCAGGAAATAATCTTGGTGCATACACGCCATTTAAAATTGCATATACAATAGGAAGGAAAGAGGAGGTAAATTCAAAAAGTCCTTCATTTCCCACCTCCTTTCTCACCGGGTCTATCCAAAAGACCATTGACTGTTTATTTTTATTCACATCAACAATATTCAACCCCATCTGAGTAAATCTATCCACATTATTGTAAAGAAACAAATAGGTGACCAGAGAAGGAAACCTGAAACTACCAGTGGTTGACAAACTCATAAACTGATTATTGATAGCATTCTTCAGATAAGTGGGAATATCCAAAATTACTCCATGCTTCATCATTAAAGCAAACGTTCCCAAAATTGACTTATCAACCACCATGGAATCTTCTCTCCTTAGGATTTTGGCCAAAATTTGAAGAATTGGTCATACATGTTCAAGAAAGGTACTTAAAGGAAAACTGTCTCACTCAAAGGAGAAATTTTCCTTTTCAGGCATGAGTTAAAATAAAATTTGGGTAACCTTAGGCCTTGGAAATTATTGAAAATATGAAGAGAGGGATTCATCAGTGAAACTCACATATGACTCTATAGAGGGGTAGTAAAATGGTTTCCTTATCAACTGAGCTGACACCTGAAAGAAATTTCCCCGCAAATGGTTCATGACAAAGAATTTTTGAGGGTATATGGAAAAAACCAACCAATGGATAAAATCTGGAAACATGTAGGTCTGTGGAACAAACACTGACAAGACTCCAGACTTAATCAAAGAAAATTAAATTGGGGACCTTTCTTACTTTAGGATGACATGCTGATAAAATAGAGGGTGGTATACTGTGTAGACAATATCTACAATGTCTTCCTCTTTTTCCATTAACGGGATGTGAATGGAGGACCCAGTAATAACAAATTTCTTTAACATTTTGGATAAGTTTCAAGAATAGTTTCACAAGCTACCTAGTTTTTTCGAGGCAACTGCTGATTGGCTGCTGACTTGGAAGTTGGTACGAGGATTGGAGAGATTTATTTGTTCGAGAGGCAGACATGGACACAATGAGGATAAACATCTCTTTTATAGGCAGAAGAAATTAGTGGGTGGGAAAAAACATACGGAAATGTAATGAATGGTGGAAGGATTAACAAGACGGTTGGAAGTGATGTGGAGGTGACGTGGAGGAAAAAAATGTCTCACTTTTTGGCGTAGTGGGTCCTATCATCTGTCGTCACTGTGGGGCGACCCCACAATACGGGATCAATCACAGAGTTGTGCCCTCGCAATTGATCTGAGCCGGTCATTCTGGAAAACTGGCGGGGGTTAAAGATTCCAGCAGAGGCACCCTGCTAGCTAACCTCCGACCATGTTGTGCTCCCACTCACGCTTCATCGCAGGATGGATTTTTCCATTGGCAGCATATGTGATGCCAACTACACGTCTTTTAATTCAATTCACCAAACGCGGTCCCACTGTCTGACACATTAACTCCACCACCGCTTAGTACCTCTTCTTATAATTATTTATTATATATATATATATATATATATATATATTTTAAAATTTATTTTAAAAACATAAATTCATATATACAACATATAGGAAATTTAAACATGTCACAACATCTGGCTCCACCTAGGGATAGTGTTTTTTTTGGAAAAGAACACTAAGAAGCGCAGATTAGTGCCTTCACCTTGGGCATGGAGTCAAAAGGTGACTTACACATTGCAATGAGTTACTCATTGACCTATGTACAATGATCAAAATGTTATGTATAATGATGAAACAAAACTTCAATGTTGGAAATAGTGCTTCAGATATTTCCCATTCACTGGTAATGGTAGCATTTCACCATCCAAAATTTCCAAGACAAAAGTGTTATTGGTTCTAGATTCAGTAATCTTGAAAGGACGATACCAAATGGGGTAAAATTCCCCATGCTTACCTTTATCTTTCCTTCTGACATCCCATCTTAAAACAAGATCACCTGGCTGGAAAAGAACATCTTTGGCTTTTCTGTCAAAAATTGTTTTCATCTTCTCTTGATAGATGATTAGATTTTCTCTGACCTTATCTCTAGTTTCATTCAGCTCCACCAACATGTTCATCCTTCTAATTATAGCGCTTGGTTCTTCCTGGACATCTTGAATCAATGCTATCACGAGCTTTATCAACTGACTAGGGAACAATGCTTCAGTACCATACACCAACTCAAATGGAGCCTTTCCAGTTGATCTTGTAGTAGTTACTCGACTTTCCTAGAGAGAAAAATTTAGTTTTGAATCCCAATATTTCTTATTCTCTACTATTGTCTTCTTAAAAATCCTTACCAATGTCTTATTTGAAGATTCTGCTAACCCACTCCCTTGAGGATGGTAAGCAGTTGAATGTGATAAAATAAAATTGTATTTCTGGAAAAAATCAATCAGTTTAGTAGATTTAAACACTTGGGCATTATCAATTACTAACTTCTTTGGATAACCAAATCTACTGAAAATATTTTCTTCTAGAAATTTTATCACCACCAAGTCATTTTCCTTTCTTGTTGGCACTGCTTCAACCCACTTTGTAAAATAATCTGTCCCTGTCAAAATCCACCTACATTGACCACTAGATGGTGGGTTAATTTCTCCAATAAAATCTAGTCCCAATTGCCTGAAAGGATATTATATAAACACATGAATTAAGGGAAGTGGAGCCAACTTCTTCTTCTTAGCAAAAGTTTGGCATTTTTGGCAATTCTTCATTGATTTATAAACATATAAAAATAAAGAAGGCCAGTAGAAACCAACTTTCAAAATTTTATGAGTTGTAATCTTCCAACTATAATGGCCTCCACATAGGCTATCATGGTATTCTTTGATTATCTCAAAAACTTCTCCCTCAGTCATACAAAGCAGCAAGATACCCACAAGATCTCTCTAATATAACTTTCCATCTACAATCACATACTTCTGAGCTTTTACTTTCAGATCCTTTTATTTAGTTATGTTCATGTTTGGAGGAAAACAAAGAAAACAAAAGTAATGCACAATATCTTCGTACCATTCAAAAGACAAGAATTTATATTGAATTTTATCAGCCCATTCAAACTTTGTTTGTTTGCAACATCTTCTTTCTCTTCAACTTCAACCAACAGATTAAACCCCAAAGCTTGAAAATTTGTTTATGTCATGATTTTAGCCAAACCTTGACCCTTTATTAGTTTTGTTGGTTTTATGTCTACATCATATTCCTGTATCCTGGCTATCCACTTACCTATTTTACCTTCTACATCACTCTAAACCAAAACATCCTTAACAACAATATTTGGCACGTATGTAACCACCTAGTACTGAAGAACATAAATTCTGAAATATTTGAGGGCTTTAACCAAGGCATAAGCCCGCTTTTCCAAAATATTATATTTCATCTCCACATATATCAACACTTTACTAAAAAAGGCTATAGACTGTTCTCTCTGCTCCTCATTATTCTGTAAAAGTACAACTGCAATAGTATAGTCATAAGCAAAATAAAAAATATGAAAATTATTTTCATAATTAGGACTTATCAACACCAGAGCTTCTTGCAAAGCTACTTTAATTCTTGAAAAGGAATCCCTTGCAAATGCATTCCACTTCACCTCCGCCCCTTGCTTCAGCATATCAATGATTTCTTTGACAATTTCAACATAATTTGGAACAAACCTCTCGAGGAAGTTAATTCTCCCCAGAAAACTTTGAATCTCTTTCTTGATTCTTGGAAAAGGTATATTACTTATTTATTCCACTCTTGCAGGGTCTATATTCACTCCTTTTGAAACAATATTTCCCAAAAAATTTCCCTCTTTCAAAATAAAGTGAGATTCCTTTGGGTTTAAAGATAAATCATACCTCCTACACTTCTCAAAGGGATGATGTAGATGTTCCAAATGTTCTTCATATGATTTAGAAAATATAGTTAAATAATCTAGATAAATCACCACAAACTTATCCCTTTCTCCTACAAATGCTATATCCATAGCTCTCTGGAATGCGGCGCCAACATTCATCAATCCGAAAGGCATTTTGGCATACATGAATGTGCCCCAAGGAGTTGTAAATGTTTTTTTCTTCTGATCCTCCTTCTCTAATGCAATTTGATTGTAGCCAAAGAAGCTATCAATCATGGAAAATCTACATGAACCTATTACTTTTTGTAAAATGTGGTCCATCTTGGGCAAAGAATAATTATCCTTCAAATATGTCCTATTCAAATTCCTGAAATCCAGACATAACCTTATTTCACCATTCTTTTTCCTTGCCGGTACAAGATTTTCCACCCAATCTATATACCTTAAAGGAAAAATTATTTTAGCGTGTAATAATTTCTTAACTGCTTTATCAATTAAAGGCAATATCATGGGATTGATCTACCTTAGCTTTTGTTTAAAATCTTTGACTCCTGGCTTCATAGGGATTTTGTGCTGGATGATATTAGTATCAATTGTCTTCAATTCTTAATATGACCATGCAAAAACATCAACAAAATTATTAAACAGACTTATATGTCTCTGTTTAAAATTTTTAGGAACACCTTTAAATAATCTCACCATCTTGGGTCGTTGATCTGTACCCAAATTAAAATATTCTATATCCTCTTCAAGGTCTGCTTTATTTGGATTATTAGCAACATCATCAACATTAAATAATTTTTCTTGAGGTACCAATCCTTTTGGTATTATATTATCCTTGAGTTGTAAAATATTTTGATTTCCAATTGAATCTTTGAAAGAAACTGCCCCCTCCTGCTGCTTTCCAACATCTTCATCTTGGTCAATTTATAAATTAGAAAAATTTCCTATCATCTCCAAAAAATCCTTAATCTATTCTTCATCTTCAAAAACTTGCAACGCTTCACATTATCAGGAATTTAAAGCTTGCGTCTGATATCTACTTCATATCTCAGCCTTGGGTTTGCAGGGGGTTTAAAAGTGCTGGCTGAAACTGCCAGAGAATGTTCCAGCCTTTTCCTTTCCCTAGGGAAAAAATTTATATTAAAAGCAAGAAAGAAATTATCCACTAAATCCCACACTTCATTCCTATAAGTTCTTAATATTGGATGTCTTGCTTGAAAATGATTTTCAATATGTTTTATGACTAGTTTAGAATCTCTAAAAATAGATATATTTTTTACTCCTAATTGTTTGGTAGTTTGCAACCCAAGAATCAGAGCTTCGTATTTTGAGATATTGTTTGTAGAATCAAATTCTAATTTATATGAAAATGACATTAAATGAACCTTTAGAGTGATTAAAAGAATACCTGCTCTGGTACCATCTTCCTAACAAGCACCATCAAAATAAAGTTTCCAGACTCCAATTTCTGTCAGCTCTTTATTCTCAATTGCTGAAGGGAGCTGAACTTGAGTATATTCAACAATTTATGCATCTTCTTGCAGCATGAAACAAGAAAAATCATCCTTTTCTTGGTTGTACATAGGAGAATTATTGGAATTATAATATTCTCTCTTCTCCCCCCAAAACTGCTATTATAGCATAAGTGAAATCCAATCTCAAAACACCTACCAACTTATCCCCCAAATATCTGGAAAGAAGCATCCCAAAACGAGTTGGGATATCTACCACCACCACATCTATCATAAGGCTCATGGATGGAATTTAAGCCAATGACACAACCATATATTTAATCAACCCTGCACACTTAACCTTTTTGGAATCAAATGACTAAAGATCCTTATAAGATTTGGTGATTCGTAAATTCAACTGCTTCATTACAGATAATTGCCTTAAATTATGATAAGCTCCTGAATCCAACATAAAATTATGTAATATGAAATAATGTATCAATAAAGAAATGTAAAAAGGAGGAGTAGATGAATCCACCTCTTCCACGTGCAGAAAAAACATCACTACTGGTCTATCTTCTTTCAAATTCATAGTGTCTACCACATTGTCACCTTGAGAAATATTAATAAAATTTTCAAACTTATTTTTATACATTGGAGTATGAACCAACCCAGTCAAGGGGACTGGTATCTTTTTCTTCTCTAATTCTTTTGAAAAATTAAAAGGATTACTTGGTTTTATTAACTTCTTAGGTTCTTCACTATTCTTGTTTAAATGTGAAATTTGTTCAAATGAAACAACAATTTTGTTTAATTCCTCACCTTTTGACTTCCTTTATGAACTCTCCCCTTGTTGAAAAGTAGATTTTGTTACTGAATCAATTTATTGCTTCCCTCTGTCAAGTTGTTTTGTTGGTTGTTATGGAGTCACCATCTTTTGAGGTACTGGATATTCTGACACCTCATCATTATTCAATGATCTAGATCTCTTCCTTAATCTCAGATCATATTTTTTATGTAGTTCAGTCTGCATATGATCAGTAAATTGTTTACATATTTCTCAATTCCTTTTTCAGTTAGAGATTATTTTGCTTCAGCATTGGCTTGCTAAGATTAAGGAAATCTACTCTAACTCACAGATGTAAATTAGACACCAGTAGCTTCATTACTTTATTCCAACAAAAGAGACATACATAAGATGGAACACATAGAACTCAACACATTCATCAATTGCTAGAGAATTCTATGAAAAGCTTTATTAATTTCATAAAGACAAAGTACAAAATTTCCAAAACTTCTAAGGCCCAAAGTCCGGAACCCCATTTATTTCTTGAAAAGTATTAAATACAAATTCCAAAATTGACAGTTATGGAACTGTTAACTTCCCAAACTGTTTTCTCTGATCATTACAATAAAAAGTAGAAATTTAAAAAATCTACATTGAAAAAAAGTAAAGTAAATTTGAAGTATCATTTGATCATGAGGTGGAAACGATCTGAGATCCTGGAATGGAAGAAGTTCCTACATCTGCATCATTAGCTTGCGAATACATCCATTCCGTGCATTTTCTCCATAATTCTGCATTCGGGCTAGGATAGTTAGCAAGCTTGAGATGAGCCATTCTAAAATCCATGATCTTGGAATATGAGGGTCTTTCTAAAAATAAGGTTTTCATCATCCATAATCGCTGAAAATATTTATGCAGAATATTCACAATAGTGGCTCCCTTCAAAATAGCAGTATTTTAATGTGTGTTTCCAATTTTACTCTTTGCCTCTATCAACAATGTTTCAAATGTCTCCCAAGGGAGAATATTTCCTTGTTGATCCAACAGGATGGAAAACTAGCTCTGGTTCTTTTATCGAATAACACATTAAATCTTAACAATGCTTCTTTGACTTCCTTCAATTTTTTCTCTGTAGTCTTCTTGTATGAATTATTCATGATAATCTTGTTAAACTCTAGCACACATCGAGTCTTGTCCTTAATTCTGAAATCCTTTAGTTCTTCAGTAGTTTTAGAATTAATAAAATAAATCAATCTCTTGGCATATGAGGCCCTGTTTTGCAACTTCTCTTTATTTGAAACAATGAAATTTTCCAGATCTCTCACAATGCTCTTTTCTTTCCCAACAATGATCAATAAATCCCATATGTTCTTGATAACATAAATGATGTCATTCCAAATAATCTCCCTAGCTTGTATAAGCGACAAATTTCCCTTCACTTTCTCCTTCAACTCTTTGATCTTCTGATAGGCATTCTGAAAATCCTTCCTATACTTTTTTGCATTATCCTTGGTCATGTGTAACTCATTCTTTGTAACCTTGAGTATTTTATAAGCACCTTCCAAATCCCTCTGAGATTTCTTTAAATCAATTTCTTCCAATCTTAACTCCATTGGGACTTGAGTTAATTGGGCAGCAAGGTATTCTGAATTTGATGAAATGACCATTGTACAAACACGAGAATCTATTCTTTTTTGGAACAGCTCACCTGTGTCTTTCAACTTAGCTATTTCTTGATATTTGGCTAATAGATCTTGCAACAATTTCTCTTTCTATGTCTCCACTTGGGCTACTTCAGTAGCCATATGATGCTTAATCGTTGGAAGCTTAATCTTATTCTTCAAACTGTGAATTTCAGATTCAACAGACTACAATAGTCTCTGAATTGTTGGTTTGTCTTCAGGATGAACACCAAATTTAACAATTATTTTCTTCAGTTCCTAATTCTATGTGGAATAAGCTCTTGAGTTAGCTTTTTCCAACTTCAAATATTTGATCAATTTTCTCAACATGTTTTTAGCTTTGGAAGCAGCTGAAGTAGTCTTATTCAAATAATTAAAGATTAATTGTCCTATCTGCATATGCAAGTTAATCTTATCAGGAAGAGGAATTTTATTAGCATCAACTGTTAAGTCAACAATTTTGAAAGAGGTAATAGAAGTCACATTCATGCCCGAAGGATGAGAGAAATATATCCTTAGCTGATCTTTCTCTAAGTCCATGACTGTCAATAATTTGTTTTTTTCAAGGGAAATTTGAGCTTCATACTTAAATTCAATATGTTCTCTTATATTTTTGTTTATTTCTTCAATTTTTGTGAGCACCTGCTTAATACTTGATAAAGAATCATGACTTGTACCCTCTGGAAGAGGAGATGAAGGAGTACAAGAGATATCTCCCAATTGCAAAGAGTATGAATGCACAGCTGAAGAAATGCCCTCCTCCATGGTCTTTGCCTTCTTAGCTTAATTTTATGCATCACCCTCCAAATCAATTAATTCCTCTCTTCCTATTTTAAGCCCCTTCTCAGCAGCATGAGGGGTTTCCACCTCCATCTGTAAAAATGTAGAAGTCTATCCTCCATTTTCCAGCTTCTCCATTTCTGGCCTTGATTCATGAACAAATGGAGAATAGCCATTCTCCACTCTGCGGTTTGGAATCACATGGTATGGGTCATAATCCCATTCCCCTCCAATGACAAATGCATGTTAGTCAACATTTTGTGAGAAGCTTCCAGGGCCTATATGGTGTTTACAATGAATGGCCCTACTGTCCTAGGTATTTTAAACATATGACCTTTATTCACTGGTACAAAATGGACCTAGTCAACATTAAGACCTTGCCTTATGAAATCCAAGGAAAACAATCTGATGGGAACAAATACAGGTAATTTAAAAGGCACTATACCAACTCCAAATAATTTAATTTTATTATAGTCTTCATGAGCAAACCAATCTCCATATCTCACATATTTACTTAATTTAAAAAAGGACCGAGCTTCAGACAATAATCTTGGTGCAGGCACTCCATTTAAAATTGCATATACAATAGGAAGGAAAGAGGAGGTAAATTCAAACCATTCTTCATTTCCCATCTCCTTTCTCACTAGGTGGTTTTCCTTAGTATCGCACCAAGAGTGCTACAACTCCCAGGGGCTGCCCTACTTTACTTTATCAACCCGGGGTTCGTACAAACTTGGAGGTGACAATGCTATATACACAACAGATACATTCTACTAATACGGTCATCCTCTTCCGCTCTATGAAAGGGTGCTACTTCTGGGGTTCTCAGTGAAGTCTGTCACACTTCAATGAAACTAAACTAAATTGCAGAAAGGAAATGACATAAGGAAACTAAACTAAATTTCTGAAAGGAAATGACAGAAAAGAAAATAAACTAAATTTATGAAAGGAAATGACAGAAAGGAAACTAATTTAAATTGCGGAAAATAAATGGCAGAAAGGAAACTAATTTAAATTGCAGAAAGGAGACTAATTTAAACCACACTTAATTTGGCCAATCGGCTAAACACACCCTACTTATCTTATGCTCTATCTACCATGATTCTATCCATGCAGCTAAGCTATCCATGACTTAATTCTAATTGAAAAGATGTTGATTTACAACTTCGAGAAGAAAGGGCTAAAGGTGCAAATGGAGGGATAAACACATGAAACCGGGCTTAGAAGTGGAACGAGGGGGTTTAAACCTTATTAAAACTTTATCATAGTGTAAAAATTCTTTGGAGCAGAACGATTTCAAAAGTGCAATTGTAGAGTTGAGATGGAGGAAGGTAGTGCGATATGCAATATGCGATATCGCAATCGCAATATCGCTAAGTTGGAGTGTTGTTCGGGACTAGGAGCGAAATCCGAAATGCGATGGGGAAAAAAAAGTGAAGTTCAAAATGCAACAGGAAAAAAATAGCGAAATGCAAAATGCGATATCGCAATCGCAATATTGCAAAGTTGGAGGGATAGCGAAAGTGTTGTTCAGGAAAAGGCTGCGATGTGTGAAATGTGATGGGTGATGTGGCAGTGGGAATGGCGGCAGAGTACAACAAAGATATTGCAATCGGTGTTGGGAGCGGTAAGTGTGAACGAGAACCAAATAAAAACTCTGATTTTGCGATTTACGATAGGGATAAAAACTACGAAATACGATTTGCAATCGGGATGACGTGGTAGAATGCTACAGTGATGTCGCAATCAACGCTTGGAATAGTAAGTTTTAAATGGAACCAATAGAAACTATGATTTGCGATTTCATAATATCATAATATCACAAGGTTGGCAGAGAAGCGATACCAATATCGCAATCGGTAGATAGGAGCAGTAAGTCTTAAAAGGAAAAAGATGTGAAGTGCAATTTGCAAAAAGGCCAAAGGCTGTGAGGAGTTGGATGACGTGGCGGTGGGACCAGTGGTGGAGCACGATACCAATATCGCAATTGACTGATAAGAGTGGTAATTCTTAGAAGGAACAATGAAAAATATGTGAAGTGCGATTTGCGAAAAGGTGAAGTATGATAGCAGGAAGTTCGAGGAGCAAGGGCGGAGGTCCAACTTTGATGGTTTTTGTGAATAAAAAGGGTGTGACAGTTGCAATAAGTGAAATATAAGGGAATAAAAGCGTAACAACAGAGATGGAAGGGAGATGGGAAATGAATCAGGGAGGTGTCAATGAATTTCTTCCGGGTGAAGATTCTTGTACCTTCAATCAACCCTACCTACTTATGCAAAAAAAAACAGACAAGTGTGTGATAAAAAAAGTGAATAGAAAGTAGTTTTTTTGGCCTATGGGAAAGTCTACCCCCTCGAGCTCTATTGACAGAGATGAGAAGGGAGGTCTAGATTCACAACTTTTAGAGTTTTATCCTCTATTCTATTACTCATAAGCAAATGAAAACCTGTAGCAACAATTTGAAAAAACAACTTGAAACTATCAGAAGCAATATTAACTAAATGATAGAAATAAAAATATCTAATTGAAAGAAACAAAAATAGCTAAATGACTGAAAGGAAAGAACGAAAACAATAGAGAAGCTGAGGCACATGGGTTGGGCCATAACCCACGAGCCCAACTCTTTGGAACTAGATCAATAAAAATTCATTTGAATACTCATTGCATTAAAAATACAATCTTATTACATCCCGAAGGTCTTAAACAATAAAAGCCTAATAGAATGGAAAATGAATGGAATGGGATGAAAATTGAATGGAATGGAGTGCATTGAATGGACTAGAATCCATCGGAATCAACCCTAATTAGCTCTTGTTCGACTTTATTTATCCTCAAGGGCAGCTAGCAACAACTCCCTAAAAAATAGGTAATGAGTCCACTTGACTACAAGTGATGTATGGCTTGGGTGCACTTGGTCTTGAGTTGCTTGGTTACCTATGGAATTCGAATTGCTGGAGGGGATCCCATGAGGATACTTTGGATACCTTGAGAGTTAAGGAGGGTGGACAACCCCCTTGAATCTCTCCAAGATTTCTCCCTAATTTCCTGTTATTGTGCTCATTTATTCTTCACTCTTGATCTTCCAGTGGAAGGGAGCAAGTCCATAAATTATCTCCTTCTCCAAATCTGCATAATCTACCAAATAATATCACAATATTCTACAAAAATAACCAATATTAGGCACAAATATGCAATTAACTTTAAACCTTCCTAAGAAAATATTAAAGCATAAGAAAACATTATTAAGTGCAGAAGGAGAGATTTAATATATATTTTCGTGCGCATAAGAAAGGTAGATGGGCCTAGGAAAGGTTATATGGGCCTTAATTTATGTAAAATTTAGAGGCCCATCATCACGCCCCTACTGAAGCTGTCGCTCCTCCTCTGAGAAACCTATTTAGCCTCCCTGCCTTATGGTTCTTCCTACATGCTGGCTTATTTCATTTTCTGTTTATTCTCCCATGCGCTACTCCTCCTGCTAGTCTTCTTGCTATTCTTCTTGCATTTCTTCTCGTAGGTGCTTCATGGAGGTCCTCATATGCCTTAAGAAAATTTGTTTTTCATGCTAAGAGGTGGTGGATCCACCTTTTATTTTATTTTATTTTATTTTTTTTAATTGCATGTAGAATAAACTCACAGCTATTTTTTCTTTGAACTGAGTTCACCCTTGGTTACCCCTTGGTACTCCTTGTCTTCCATTACAATGAATTTCTTACTACCCATTTTCTCAAGTCATTTTTACTTTTGTCTTGTTCCTCCTCTTGGTGGAAAAAGTGAGGTTAGTTTCTAGATAAGGCTGAGGTTGCTCTGCTACTGATTTTGGCTATATAAAAAAAATTTCCTTCTCACATTTTTTAATTTTTTATTAAGCTAAAATAGATTTGAAGAAAGGGTTAGATAATTGTATACCTGAGCCTTACCATTGATTTGTTTTTGTAGGTGACATTGAAGCTGCTGATATGGCTGTTGAAGCTGTCTTCGGTGGTTCTGAAGTTGCATGTGATAATCTTCTTGAGGTCCTTTTGGAGCTTCTGAGCATAGGAGGAGGAAGTCCAAGTTTGACTACATTTGACTAGGGTGTTGACCAAATTTTATTTTTGTGCCAACTTGTTGTTTTTATGCTTGCAAAGGATGGAGAGCATCTGCAATCATTATAGAGAGATACATGGAGAAATGCATTTTTTTTTTTTAAGGCCTACTAGCTGCCTCAATGAGGTTTTCCACTAGTAGGTCTGCCTAGATGCCTCAAAGGAGGTTTTCACCTAGGATATTTTATTTTTCTCTTTTTTCTTTTTTTTCAACCCAATGACCACCTCATGGAGGTTTTCAATCAGTGAGCCAATATCAAACACCTCAAAAGAGGTTTTCACCTGAGATTTTATTCTTTTTACCTTTTTTTTTCACTTTACTACTCTACTTGAAAAAAAAAAACCTTTTTCAAGTATAGGAATACTTCCAATGGATCCATGTACACATTAAGATGACAGATGAAATCATGTGCACACTTGGAATAAATGCTTTGACATTTACCTGAATATGAGAGATGAATTTATTTAACTGGGATTATATCAAGTATTGTTGGATAAGAGTGTGTTGTTGC
This sequence comes from Pinus albicaulis, assembly GCA_034641835.2. Lineage (NCBI taxonomy): Eukaryota > Viridiplantae > Streptophyta > Pinopsida > Pinales > Pinaceae > Pinus > Pinus albicaulis. The sequence goes on along the minus strand of CM076572.1, from coordinate 94,898,357 downwards.
AACTTAATGATTGTTTGGAACCATATGTCAATATAGTTGTGATGCCCCTGGTCCACTTGCTGATTTGGATCTCCTTAGATGTGCTCTTCTATTATGACATTCAAATATTCCTCTTTTTGTTGATGGTTCTCTTGAACACATGGAGGAAATGCTAGTAAACATGAGGAAACTTTCTTAACATCTGATTTTGATGCTGACTCTTCATCAAGTGAAACCCTTGATCTTTTTATCTCCTCATTTAGATCTGCTTCTTCTTGATGTTGTCCTTCAATGAAATTAAGAAAATCTCTTCTTTGCAATACATTTCTTGAATTAGGATGCAAACCATTTAGATCAAGAGGATATGTTTGGTAGTATTGTACCTCAGTATTGTAAGTGGTCTGAGATACTTCATGGTGTGGGTTTGGAAATGGTGGTACGGGAAGTTAAGTGGGGAGGGATATATGAGATGGATGTGATTGAGGATGTGGTTGTGGTGGAGGTGGATGGTAGGGATAACATGGAGTTGGATGTGGAGGATGTTGAGGGAAATATTGAGGATGTTTAGGATTTTCCCAATAAGGTCCTATCCACCCATGTTACCAAGGTTGGGTTTGAGTTTGAGATGGCCAAGGTTGCCAAGGAGGGAGTGTGTCTTAATTAGTTTTAGATGGATGTGGATAATCTTGAAATTGTGAATTGGGTCCTTGCATCATATCAAGTTGACTAGGCTGCCAGGGTATCCTTGGAGCTACATAACATAGCTTATTTGGTGATTGTCCTGCTCCATTTTCTTCTTGGTAAACTTATTTAAACCTGGGGAATGATGAACAAAATTTAGTAGCATAATATTTTGCATGGATAACAAAAATATCAAAATCTTCTTTTTTCTCATTTTGCATTATTAACATTCCTACTTGTTCACTTAGATTGCTAATAATTTCTGTTTTTAAGTTATCAAGCAAATTTCCAAGTTCATCTTGCCTTACCAATGTTGATGCTGACTTACTTACTCTTTCCATTCCTCTTGATATGCACTTGCATGTTTCACAAATTTCTTCAAATGATAGTTGGTATACATCTCCCCTACTCATGAGATTAAGGAGATCAATCCACTCATCCCTAATTGTTCTAAGTAAGACGGTTTTTAGTGTGTCAAATCTTAGATGATGCATTTTTTCCCTCTTAACATTATACATGAATGTCTCTATTAGATCCTCGAGGCTCTCATCTTCTTCTTGGTTCATTCTAAAAATTTCTTCTCTAAGATCACGATCTTTATATTTTTCTAGAAATATCTTTTTCATATCATTCCATGATCTTATTGAATTAGTACCTAGAATCATGAACCATTTAAGAGATTTATCCTTCAATTTTGCAGGAAACAATCTCAATTTTTGAGAGTGTGATAAGTATCCATAAGATCTACAAAGTATCCCAAATTCAAAGAGAAATGTTTTTGGATCCTCTGTCCTCATACCATGGAAGTTGGGAAGCAAAGATGGAGGGATGTTCTTCATATGTACACTGGTGTCCATATCTTTAATGGGAAACCCAGTAAGATATTTTTCATTGTCATCATATCCATCCATCTCTTCTACCTTCAAAGGTGTATGGTGATGTGGTTCTTACTGCACCATGTGGTCAAATGGGGGGGTTGGTATTGGAGAAGTATTTTTAAATTTTTTTTGAGTATCTCTACTCCTATGAGGCATGAAAATCAAATTATTTTGTATTTTTAAATATTTCAGAAACAATATGAAAAAGGAAAGCATAAAATAATGCTAAAATAGAATCAAAGCATCTACTAGACACCTCCCCAGCAACAATGCTAAAAAGTGGTGAGCCCTGGTATCGCACCAAGATTGTTGCAATTCCCAGAGTTTGCCCTACTTTACTTTATCAACCTAGGGTTCATACAAACTTGGAGGTGACAATGCAATATACACAGCATATGTATTCTACTCATGTCATTCTCTTCCACTCTATGAAAGGGTGATACTTCTATGGTTCTTATTGAAGTCTGTCATATTTCAATGAAACTAAACTAAATTGCAGAAAGGAAATGACAGAAGGAAACTAAAATAATTTTCTTAAAGGAAATGATAGAAAGGAAACTAAAATAAATTTCTGAAAGGAAATGACACAAAGGAAACTAATTTAAATTATGAAAAGAAATGGCAGAAAGGAAACTAATTTAAACCACACTTAACTTGGCCAATCGGCTAAACACACCCTACTTATCTTATGCTCTATCTACCATGCTTCTATCCATGCAACTAAGCTATCCATGAATTAATTATAATTGAAAAAGTTTTGATTTGTAGCTTCGAGAAGAAAGGGATAAAGGTGCTAATGGAGGGATAAACACATGAAACCAGGCTTAGAAGTGGAAAGAGGGGGTTTAAACCTTATTAAAACTTTATCATAGCATAAAAATTATTTGGAGCGAAATGATTTGAAAAGCGTGATGGTGGAGTTGTGATGGAGGACGGAGGTGCGATATGCAGTATGCGATATCGCAATCGCAATATCGCAAATTTGGAGGGGTAGCAGGATTGTTGTTTGGGAGAGGGAGAAAAATGAGAAATGGAGACAAAAACTGCGAAGTGCGAAATGCAACGGGATAAAAACTGCGAAATACAAAATGTGATTTCGCAATCGCAATATTGAAAAGTTGGAGGGATAACGAAAGTGTTGTTCAGGAAAAGGTTGCGAATTGCGAAATGCAATGGGTGACGTGGCAGAGTATGACAGAGATATCGCAATCAGCGTTGGGAGCGGTAAGTGTTAACGGGAACCAAATAAAGACTGCGATTTGCGATTGGGATAAAAACTGTGAAATGAAATTTGCGATCGGGATGACGTGGTGGAATGCTATAGTGAAGTCACAATCGACATTTGGAGCGGTAAGTATTAAAGGGAACCAATAGAAATTGCGATTTGCGATTTTTTATTTCACAATATCGCAATATTGCAAGGTTGACGGAGAATCGATACCAATATCGCAATCGCCAGACATGAGTGGTAAGTCATAAAAGGAAAAAGGAAAAAGATGCAAAGTGCGATTTGCGAAAAGGCCAAAGGTTGCGATGAGTCAGATGACATGGCAGTGTGACCGATGGCAGAGCACGATACCAATATCGCAATCAGCAGACAGGAGTGGTAATTCTTAAAAGGAAAAAGGAAAAATATGCGAAGTGTGATTTGTGAAAAGGTGAAGTACAGTAGCAAGAAGTTGGAGGAGCAAGGGAGGAGGTTCAACTTTGATGGTTTTTGTGAATAAAAAGGGTGTGAAAACTGCAATAAGTGAAATAGAAGGGAATAGAAGCGTAACAACAAAGATGGAAGGGAGATGGGAAATTAAGCGGGGAGGTGTCAATGAAATTCTTTTGGGCGAAGATTCTTGTACCTGTAATCAACCCTGCCTACTTATGCAAAAAAAAAATAGACAATTGTGTGATAAAAACAGTGAATAGAAAGCTTTTTTTTTTTGCCAATGGGAAAGTATACCCCCTCGAGATCTATTGAAAAATATGAGAAGGGAAGTCTAGATCCATAACTTTTAGAGTTTTATCCTCTATTCTATTACTCATAAGCAAATGAAAACCTACAACAGCAATTCGAAACAACAACTTGAAACTATCAGAAGCAAGATTACATAAATGACAGAAACAAAAGACTACAAGGAAAAGACCCTCTAGCAGATGTTTTTGAGGAACCCCTTATAAAAATATGCCATACATCCGTTTCTAGCGGAGGTTACTGGAGGAGGTTGGCGGGCGGAGGGTTTTGTAGATGTTTTCCACTCGGTGCGCTTATCTTTCAACATCACGCTGGTGCTCCTTACAAGAGAAAGCAACGGTGTGCACAAAACATTGGCACATCGGACACCGTGTGATCCGTACACACCTGCCCAGTGCCTCATATTACTATAGAGCACCAGTGCTTCACAACTCTTCTGTTCCGGTGCATAATAAAGCACCGCACCAAAACCGAAACTACCTAGTGCGGTATTAAGAAACCGCACCGGTGCATCATAAAACAATGCACCAAAACACAAACCGACTGGTGCATTCGTAAGAAACAGCACTGGTGCATCTATAAACCACACTCACTGGAAAAGGGTTAAATAAAAAAAAAATTACGGCAAATAAACCAGATTTTTCACTTTTTTTAGTGCTCTAGAGCTTTCAATTACCAGTGCGCTCTACAAGAGAAAGCACCGGTGCGCACAAAACATTTTCACACCGGACACCGTGATCTATATACACACCCACCCAATGCGTCTTATTACTGTAACGCACCGGTGCTTCACAACTCTTCCGCATCGGTGCAACATGAAACACCGCGCCAAAAAGGAAACCGCCCAGTGTGGTGTTATGAAACTGCACCGGTGCATCATAAAATGCCGTGTGAAAATGAAAGCGGACTGATGCATTCGTATGAAACAACACCGGTGTGCCTATAAAACACGCGCACTGAAAAGGGGTTAAATAATAAAAAAATTACGGCCAAAAAACTGCATTTTTCACTTTTCTGCTCTCAATCACCGATGCGCTCTACAAGAGAAAGCACTGGTCGCACAAAACATTGGCGCACCAGACACCGTGCGCTCCATACACACGTGCCTAGTGCATCCTATTACTATAAAGCACCGGTGCTTCATGACTATTCCGCCCCGATGCATCTTAAAACACAGGGCCAAAACTAAAACAGCCTGGTGCAGTGTTAAGTAACTTCCCCGGTGCATCATAAAACAATGCACCAAATCTGAAACTGGCCGGTGCGGTCTTAAGAAACCGCATCGTTGCGCCTATAAAACCTCGTGCACCGGAATGGGGTTAAATGAAAAAAAAATTACGGCCAAAAAACCGCATTTTTCACTTTTCTCAGTACTCTAGAGCTCTCAAGCACCGGTGCAATTTCTCCTTCTCTGAGCCGCCCTGACATCGGTACTCCCATTGCACCCAATGCACGCACTGCTGCTGTGCATTGGCCATCAATATCCAGCTTGCATTTTTCAAAACGGTGGGAAAATTTTCTTTTGCAAATTCTACAGCCATTATGCCTCCTCGACGGTGAAATGTATAGGTATTTTTCTAGTTTTTCCATAATTAAGATTCTAGCGTATTAGAATTTGAAATAACCTTAAAATTAACCATTTAAAAAGATATTTTTATTTATTTTTTGTCGCGTGGTGTGTACGAGCCGTTCGGATCGCACTGGTAAGCAGTGTTTCCTAAAAAATCTGTAGACTACACCACAACCGATGCTAACGGTATCCACACCGTGTCCGGGGCGGTACCGAAAGGTGCCCCGCATTATTTTAAAATTTAAAAAAGTTTGCGGTGCGGTCATTTAGCGGGGCGCACCATTGACCATGGGAATAGCAATGCGGTGCGTTGACGGATATATCTGCCCCAGTGTCTATCAGTGCATTTCATTTGGCATTCCGACAGGGTCAACGGTGCGGAGGGTAAAAGACCACACCGTTGACTATGTAATTTTTCAGGAAGTCGGTGCATTGACACAACTATACATGCCGTGGCGTATATTTTAGTCAGCGCACTGCTCTTCTGACACCATATATAGTCAACGGGTTTGAAAAAATTTCAGGTGCACCTCATACGGTGCATTTTATGTCATCTGGGGCACTGCCTCCAGTGCTCTACAACAAAAGCCGCACCAGAACTGGTGCATGAATGTTTTTTTGGCGCACCGACTGGTCTTTTTTTTTTTTCAAAAAAAGTTATATATGTATATTCCTAAATACATGTATGATTTAATATTTTTTTAGTTATTTAATATGTCAATGATTCAGAGAGAAGAGGAGGAGCATCAACAAAAACAGGCAGAGCAATATGACATGTTTCACCAGTGGGAGGCACGAGAGAAGGAGAGAGATGCATACCCTTGCTATAGTACAGTAGATGCCCAGGGGTTCCTAAGGCAGGTAGGCCTCCTCAAGTTCTATGAGGAGGTTACTTCCCTAAAGGCCCATAGTGTCTTTTTGAGACATCTTATCCGTAGGTGGAATGCCCACCAATAGGCTTTCCAGGTCGGTCATGACTAGTGGTACACACCCACTGAGGAAGATATTTATTTCATTACAGGGCTATCAAGGAGAGGGGTTGATTTTCCCTCATTCCCAGAGGTTCCAGCTAGTTGTGTAGCAGAGAGTTAGTTAGTTTACTCCCAGAGATACATTGTAGTAGATGTATTGTCTCCTTCAGAGTTTCAGGTGCTTGGAGGTCAGCTACATAATGGTGCATTTGGTAGACAGGACATGCAGTGCCTCTCACTTCTCATTTCGATCATTTCACACAACACTAGTGGCGGGAAATGCATTAGTTTCCTGCTTATATATTATGTTTATTATTTAGTATAGGAGCCACGACTTCTCAGGTGGTCAGCCATTTTTTTGCGGCAATTTTGTACGGCCTTAGATAGATGTCGTGCTCATGCACAAGGGAGGGTCAACTTCCCTTTTTCTTAAGATATTTTTTGTTTATTTTTTGAGAGGTTTCCAAAGATGAGGCTTGCTTTTTTTTAGTAGCCTCGTAGGCCTATTTTGGAGGCCCGGATGCACATGTGGGGGCAGATGATGCCCAAGAGGGGAGAGACTATGTTTCTAGCCAGGATATCGCATGATGCACTGGACTTACTAGCCAGTGTTGACGAGTTGCATACCTTCATTATGGTCCCCTGTCCTTATGATGGATTGGATTGGCGAGGGTGTGCCAACATCCTCTTCATAGATGATGAGCCGCCAGATGATAGAGGTAATATTACTATTTTATTTATATTTATTCTAACATGTTCTTTAACTTGTTTTTATTAAATTGCGTAATGAAATTGTCGAATTATTGTTGTGTACTTGTATATATTTTGCAGACATTAGCTCTTTTGATGGCGAGGAGATGCTGAAACCACCACATGATCCAGGTGTGGATCCTGATGATGATCAGGACATGGAAGATGCTAAGGATCATGATCAGGAGGCCAGTGTAGAGAGACATGCTCCTGCTCGTGCGCCAGTACCACCTTTTTCTAGGCACAGTCGACCTGATACTAGATACAGGATGGAGTTGGGCTACCAAATTAGTACATTGATTTTTAAGGCGGGCATTAGGCTCACTCATTACAGAGACATACATGTCGATGATAGGCTAGTACGGATGTGGAGAGGCATGCCGCGTGACATGTACATCTTGATGCGACATGTCGTAGGAGCTACGATAGTTATTACACGACTGAGGAGGACTGTTGCATGTTATAGGCATGCTCGATTTGCAACACATGATGGAAAATCCACGAGCAACGACTTATCTCATGATCATTCACCTCGCGCCATTCCTGATGAGCATGAGGCTCCACTAGCATCTAGCAGTCATCATGAAGATGAGGCTAGACCATCAGCCACGTCGAGCAGCAGCCTGCAACATGCATCAATACTAGTCATGATCATGAGAAGGTTGGACCATTGAGCATCGAGGATGCATCATTGACTGAGCATGCCTACACTAGTACTGCTATTGATGTTGTACTACCACCAACTGATCCATGACATTTATATTACAATTGTATATTTTTAACATTATTCAGTTATATATATATATATATATATATATATATATATATATATATATATATATATATATATATATGGTCCATGTATTTTATGTTTATGTTGCAGTTGTACTTCGTTTACATGTTGGTGATCATCATGATGTGTATATTGTTAGGTTATGTTAGATATGTTCATTTAATGTTTAGCTTGCAGATAGATGTGCATGTGATAGCATGAGTTATTTGACATGAGATGTATATTTGATATTTGTGTTGTGATGATGTTAATATATAATGTTAATTTGATGTTTGAATGTGTTTTTTAGTCGAATATGATGTTTGTACGATGGTTATCATGATCATGATGTTTATTAATTAATTTAATATTAAATTACCATGATATTTATTAAATATTATGTCGTGCTTGTAATTGAAATTGAAATTTTAATTGTATGTAAAATTGTAAAATTGTATTTGTATATGTAATTGTATGTAAAATATTTGATGTAAAATTTTAATTGTAATTGTAATATTTAATTTATTGTGAAATGATAGTAATTGTAATTTTAATTGTAATTGTGTATATGAAAAATTGTAAAATTGTAATTGTAATTCTAATTGTATGTAAAATTCTAAAATTGTATGCTATGATGTTCAAGTCGGAGATGAATCAGAGCGATGGAACCCTAGGATGCCGGCGATTGCAGAAACCCTAGTTCACCTGCACGACTGATCAGACGCGGCAGTCCTTCCTCACCACGCTCACAGGCATAGGCAAACAGCCATGGCAACAAGCTCGGGGGTGGAAGGTCAACCCCCCCTGCAAACAATGATGCTACCCGCGGCAGTTCCGTTCAAAGCAATGATGGTGTTGACAAGAAGCAGGAAACGACAAAGCCTACAGCGCCAACCACGTAGGCCCAACAGGACAAGGTTGCTCCCTCGTCCTCCACCTGCAAGCCTATTGCGCCAGAAAGACCCAAGATTGATTTGCCCAGCCACCGTATAAACGCTCGAATCCAATATATGAAGGACCATGCCCTCATCGGAAAATTTATCGGCTTCTGGCCAACTGAAAAAGCCCTACAAGGTTGGATTTCTTCCAAATGGAAGCCCAAAGGACACGTCACGCTTCAGCTTGGAACGAAAGGCTTTTTCATGGCAATATTCATCTGCATCGAAGACCGGAACAGAGTCATGGATGAAGGGCCATACTTTTTCAACTCGGCTAGGCTGTATCTCCGGAACTGGGTGGAAAGGTTCAACCCAGACAAGGAAAATTTCAACTGGGCACCAGTCTGGATACGTCTATACTCGTTGCCGCTTGAATACTGGGATGAAGATTCACTACAAGAAATCGGCAAGGGACTAGGAGAGTTTATCAAAATAGCAGAAGAGACAAAGCTCCGCCGATACACCTCATATGCTCGGATCTGTGTCTACATGCACTTGGACAAAGCCCTACCTGATGCAGTAAGTATTTATCATGATGATTTCGAATGGATTCAACCCTTAGATTACGAGCATTTTCCTTTCATATGCCGCAGATGTCATGCCCATGGGCACCTGTTCAGAGATTGCCCCCTCAACGCTCAAACTCAGAATAAAGAGGCCGATGTCAATCCGGAAGCAGATGGTTTCACCAAAGTACCTGCACGCAAGCGGCACAGCAAGAAACCCTCGACGACGGGTAAGAAATCCTCTCCCTCCTCCAACGCCCCCTCTACCAGCAATAGCTTTGCCATTCTCTCCAACTCGAATCCTTCCTCTGACTCAGGCCAAATCCCTTTTAACCCTCACCAGAAACCCTCCGATTCGACTATCCCTACCGCTCAACCGATCCCCTCACATCCTCAGCAAGAGAAAGTTGCAACTGCAAGCCCCTCGACCAACCCTTCCACTGGAACCAAGCTTTTAACCTGGCACCCTGAGACCATGGAAGTTGATGATCCAAAATCTGGGCCCATTGCTTCTGAGGGGGAAAATCTAAGCAGCAGTCAGCTGAATCTTATGGAAGAGGATTATGAGGGTTTAGAGCTTGGCGAGCTTGACATTATTGGTTTGGAGGATGCCTGTAAAAGCAAAGACTTTGACAAAATCAAGCCTCATCAAATAGACAAACTGGAAAAAGTCCTATCTAAAGCCCAGCAGCAATCGAAACTAGGTGTTTAGCTGGGTAGTCACTGGGACAGCCTCAAAGTAGCTAAAGAATCCAGAAAGAGGGGTCGAAAGCCAGATTGGCAGCGCACTATCACCATTGGGGAAATGCTGGTGAACTTAGGACGATACCCCAAGCTAACGCGGTTCTTTCCGCCCCTGCCAAATAGTTCCTCATGAAGATGATCTCATGGAATATTAGAGGGCTCAATAGCCCAGGTAAGCACAAAATGATCAAAAATATGTTACAAAGAGAAAAACCAAACATTCTCTTTCTTCAAGAGACAAAATGCAACAGTGATGCACTAGGTTCACTCTTATCAAGAGCTTGGCCTAGTTGTAGTTCAGTAGCAGTAGATGCCTCCGGCTCTTCAGGGGGTCTTGCCATAGCCTGGGACACTCAGTCCATGGTCTTATCTGACTTTCACGCTGCACATAATCTTATTCAGGCCACTTTTCATCCCATCAGATCAAACATCCATGGGCATCTCTCAAATGTTTATTTTCCGCAGGACTACACCAGGAAAATAGCGCTATTGAATACCATGGAAGCACTAAACTCTCATAAAACTTATCCCCTTTGGATTGCAGCAGGGGACTTCAACATGATAACAAAAATGGAGGAACGAACAGGTGGAAGACCCAAATCTGATCTGGAAAGTGTTCATTTCAAAGATTTCATAACCAACAGCTGGCTAATAGACATCCCATTTTCTAACGGTACGTTCACTTGGAATAACAGAAGAACAGGGGCTCAGCACATAGCCTCAAAGCTAGACCAATTCCTTATTTCAGACAATGCCATACATTTGGGAGGAGATCTCGCGGCTTCAATTCTCCCATTAGTAGGCTCGGATCACTGGCCCATAGCGCTTCATTGGCAAAACTTTGGTCCTCAGCTAAAAAAGCCCTTCAAATTCGAAGCTTTTTGGCTTTCTCATCCCTCTTTTAAGGAAATGGTCACCACTGCCTGGCACAACTTCACTCCACCCAAAGGCTCTAGGATGTATCAATTTCAGCAAAAGCTTAAATACCTCAAGGCACACATTAAGAATTGGAATGCCACTATCTTTGGCAACATTTTTCAGGAGATAAAGGCCCTCGAAAGAAAAATGGAAGAAACACAACAAAAAATCATAGTTGAGGGAAGAACAGATGAACTAGCCTCCCAAGAATAGGAACTTCAGAAGCAGCTAGAAGAGAGACGCAGGCAAGAAGAAATCTCGTGGAGACAAAAATCTAGAATAACTTGGCTAAAGGAAGGGGAAAGGAACATGAAGTTCTTCCATAGATCAACAATTCAGAGAAGAATGCAAAATCGCATCCATCACATCACCAACCAGCAAGGAGAGCAAGTAGAACACCACGAGGAAATTGAACAAGTTCTTCTGGATTACTTTAAAAGAATACAACAAGAAGATAGCACTATAGACAGACAGCCAGCCATCGATACGATCTCGCAGCTAATTCCCAAACTTGTCTCTGCAGAACATAACAAGATGCTTCTTCACCCTGTCTCCCTCCAAGAAGTTGAAACAGCGATGGGACAAACTAAAGATGGAAAGGTGCCAAGGCCTGATGGCTTCACCGCAAACTTCTTCCATCACTTTTGGGAGCTCATCAAAACTGAAGTCTGGGATCTGGTTGAGGAATCTAGAGTGGCCCATTGGCTTCTCCCCTCCTTGAACGCCACCTTTATAGCTTTGGTGCCAAAAGAAGAGCAACCCAGCACTCCAGAAAAGTACCACCCCATTGCTCTCTGCAATGTGATCTACAAGGTAATATCCAAGGTTATAGCCAACAGACTAAAGCCCCTTTTACCGCTCCTCATTTCGCCAGAGCAAACGGGCTACGTGGAAGGACGCCAAATCATGGATGACATCATTCTGACTTATGAAGTTATTCACTCCCTCAAAAGCACTAAAAAAACAGGTATGCTACTTAAAATAGATCTTTCTAAAGCTTTTGATAAACTCTGTTGGCGTTACATTCAAAGCATTCTCAAAGCCTTTGGATTTGATCAGATGTGGATAAGATGGATAATGAGCCTCATCTCTACACCCCTCTACTCCATCCTTGTCAATGGTATCCCTTCCACTCCCTTTGTGCCTTCCAGAGGAATTAGACAGGGTGATCCTCTATCCCCCTTCATTTTTGTTCTCATGTTTGAAGGCCTCAGCAGACTCATTCAACATGCAGTCCTCACTGGGCAATTACGTGGCATCTCCCTTCACGGATCTCCCACCACCACCCACCAACAGTTTGTTGATGATAATATGCTCTTTGGCTTTCCTTCTGCTCAAGAAGCCAGATCCTTTAAACACATTCTGAACCTTTTCTCGCTTGCTTCTGGTATGACTGTTAATGTCTCCAAATCCCAACTCTTCTTCTTCAACACTCCTCCTTTAATTCAAACCAGCATAGCTCGTATCCTTGGCTTCGCACTTGCTCATCTCCCCGCCAAGTATCTTGGCGCCCCTCTTATAGACTCTGCCTTTAAACACTATGCCTGGAATCTTCTCTTGGAAAAATTAGAAGCTCGACTCTCTTCCTGGACTTTCAGAGCTCTCAACATGGCCAGCAGATTGGTCCTCATCAAGGCTATTTTTCAATCTATGCCCCTTTATCTTTTCTCTGTGCTTGCAGCTCCCAAATGGGTTCTTAATCAAATCAAGAATCTGCAGCGTCGCTTCCTCTGGGGCTCTTCAACACACAAATGGAAATGGGCTCTGGTTAACTGGAATACAGTCTGTTCGCCCAAAGATGCAGGAGGGCTTGGGCTCAGGAATCCCCTTCACAGCAACGAAGTCATGGGAGCCGGGCTCTGGTGGAACTGGCTCTCGAGCCCTCTTACGCCCTGGGCCAAACTGTGGACAACCAAGTATGCTAACAATAGGCCTCCAGACGACTTAATCCGACTCAAACCTGGGATAGCAGGCTCTCTCATATGGAACGCTGCCAAACAACATTATGCTCTTATACAACAGCACAGCTTTTGGGAAATTCGAAATGGGCACACAGCTAGATTTTGGGTAGACTCCTGGTAGCAACGACCCAAGCTTACTGACATTCTTAATCTACCCAATGATGAAAGATTTTATGGCCCAAAAGAGCTCAAAGTTAATCAGTGTTGGATTTCTAATTCCAGCAATGATTTTAGACATTGGAAGCACCCGTCTCACCTTCTCCCTTTTGCTCAGAACAATACATGGGAAGCACTTCAGGAAGAACTCCAAAGCTGTAAAATCCGCTACTCAGATGATCCAGACATCCTTCGATGGGGATACTTGCCCAAAGGCATGTTCACCACGAAAGAAGCCTTCTCCTTGATGCATCCAGTTCCGCTCCCGAGAGATAGGCTCTGGAAATTTGTGTGGGCTCATGGGACTTGGCCTAAAGTCTCCACTTTTCTCTGGTTTCTAAGTCACAAAAGAATACTCACCTGGGACAATCTTCTCAAGCGAGGATTTTGTGGCCCCTCACAATGTCCAAACTGCAAGCAGAATATAGAAATGATCCAACACCTCATGTTGACCTGTACTCTAGCTAGCAAGCTCTGGGACAAGATCTGCTTTAGGAGTCAAAGAAGTAAACCACAAGGGGACCTTACCAGCATTATGCACCTCTGGCCCAAACGTCCGTATAGCAGCCCCATCCTCAACACTCTTTGGCAAATCATTCCAGGCCTCCTCTTCTGGTCCCTATGGAAAGAGAGAAACAGGACAATCTTCAAACATCAATCCACTCCCTTAGACATCATCTGGAGCAACTTCAGCAACAATCTTTAAGAGTCTCTAGATCTGCATTCCTGGCAGGAGGAGGATCTTCCCAAACATCCAAAGGAAGCTATCATATGGCAAAACTGGCAGCTGAAAATACCAATCACTCCAAGCGCCAACAGACAGAGCCCTCCTGAATCCCTTTCTTGGACTCCTCCTCCTCTAGGAATCTTCAAGCTGAACTTTGATGGCGCCTCAAAGGGCAATCCGAGCCCAGTGGGATTTGGTGGCATATTCAGAAACTCCCAAGGAGACGCCCTGGCTCTCTACTACGGATCCATAGGTTGGGACACCAACAACTCTGCTGAACTGGAAGGACTCTGGCAAGGGCTAAACTTAGCTCATCTCTACAACCTCTCACCCATCATTGTGGAATGGGATTCCCAAATTCTCATCAGCATTGACAATCATTTGCTCCAAGGATCCCGATCAGCTAAGGTAGCCACCAGCTGGAGAATGTCTTCCCGAATTGATAAGATCAGCAATTGGCTGAACGATAATCAAGCTATCTCCTTTACCCACACCAAAAGAGACGGCAACAAGGTAGCAGACCTCCTTGCTAATCTAGGAGTTGAAAGTTTGGATACCCTCAATCATGGCACTCTTCAGATCATCAATGATAGAGACATTGCATAGAACTGCATCAAGCTGGTGCAAACGGATCGACCATCTCCGGATGCGGATGTCTAGAGGACTCGTCGGGACACATGTCCCGGGCCATCTCCCAAGGCGCCTCACATGGGGTGGCCACATGGCCCCCCATGGCGCCATTAATATGGCTATCAATACGCACTCGCTCTGGGCATTAACATAGCCGCGCCGTCACCCTCTCCTCCTTGGTCCGAACAGACGACACCATATGGATGCCTGCTCGCGCTCTCCGGATCACTCTGGCCATGTCAGTCGAGCTTTGCAGCCCTTGCGCAGTATTTTCCCGGGAGGATGTGCTACGCCCTGCGAACGCACAATCACTGGTCACCGATGATCGTTGCTTAGCTGCCTGGAAACTATCCCTAGCTTTCATCATACGCATAGAAATTTCTGTCTTTCCAATTTCAATTCTCAGGCTTCTCCCAGTGTTTTCGGTGGTTTTTCCCCTGTTCTTGTAGCGCCCTCCAGTTCTTCGCCTACTCACTCTGAGAAGATCACCATGCCTAGGCTTAGGCAGGAGATGACTTGCCATCGCGGCGCCTCTCGGGGCAGGTCTGCGAGTGAACGACCTCCCATCAGCTTCGACGAAGATTTCTCCAATGAGCCTTCTGGAAGGCGCTCTGCTCCGGTTCACAATGCCCCTCTTGGCCTCATTCATGGCATTCATCCCTCTGCTCCTCCTCTGGCCGCGCCCCCGAGCCCCGCTTCCTCTGTCCCTCATCACCTCGGCAGCCACATTCTGAGGCAAACCTCGCAACGCGCCGAGCTTCGCTTCAACAGTGCCTTCAATCGCCCTTCCATTACTGCCTATATAACTATCACCCTGCGTGAAGAAGCCTATATAACTATCACCCTGCGTGGGAGCGGACCTTTTAGGCAGAGACAGAGCTCAATGCGCTGATGAAGATCCTGAGGAACTATATGGCTATCGAATTGAAGAGGAGCAGCCAACTCCAACCTAATTGCCTTGACTCTGCTATGTCTAGGACCAGTATGATTTCTGCTCTTGACTTTTTTGCAAGAAATTCTGCTTTTTTGGTTGTCTATAGCAGCAACAGTTGCATGCCAGTTTTGTCTTTCTATAGTTTTTTCATGCTAAATGTAATAGACTCTTCACCGGTTTCCCATCTAAAGGGCGGTGTAACTACTTTTAAAGGAACTGGTTTCCCACTCTGGGCAGTTCGTCATCTGGATAGAACTTGGATTTCAAGCCCGGTTTCAGGCTCCCTCAGCTAAACCGTGGCAGTTTTGTAACTCTATGTTTATATAATAGAATTAGCACAATTTAGCAAAAAAAAAAATAATTCTAAAATTGTAATTGTAATTGTATGTAATTTAACTATTTGTAAAATTTTAATTGTATTACTGTGAAATGATTGTAATTGTAAAATTTTAATTGTAAATGTAATTGTATGTAAAATTAAAATTCTAATTCTAATTCTAATCATTATTGTATGTGAAATTGTAAAATTGTAATTGTAATTGTATGTAAAATATTTGTAAAATTTTAATTGTATTAATGTGAAATGATTTTATTAAAATATTTGAATTTGTAAATTTGTAAATAATTGTAAAATAATAAATCTAGAATAATATGAATTTTTGTAACATAATAAAGTTTAGAAAGTAATGCAAATAAATTCATGTATTTTAGAATTATCATTATTTTATTATGATCTTACATAAAAAAAAAGAAATTTATATAGTCCAGTGCACTTATCATCATAACACGCACCCGTGCATATTATTACTCAGACGCACTGGTGCTTCTAATATCTTCCGCACTGGTGCGTCATAAAACACCGCACCAAAATAAAAACCTCGATCTTACAAACTGCCTCGCTGCGGCTATAAAACAACGTGCACTGGAACAAGGTTATTCTGTAAAGTGCAGTATTGGAGCAGTGGAGGGTTTGAACCGCAGGCAAGAATATTTATGAGGAGATGAGGGTTTGAAAAGACGGGAGTTTGAATTTCGGCTGAGAATTTTATAGCAAAGAAAATGAGTGATTCAAACAGAAAGACAGAAAAAGATGCTTACAAGGATGCAGACGGCTACAGAGCTCAACAGAGTATAGAAGGAGTATAGGTTGAGACTAGCAAAGAGTATTCGGTTCAGGTCGGTGATAGGTTTAAGAGGTCCCATGATGGAGAAATGGAGAGCAGATTTGATGGTAGAGAAAGATCAATCGAGGCAATTGATAAAGCCAAGAGGCACCATGAAGGGAAGGATTCTCACTCCCTTAAGGACAACAGAGAAAGATCAATTGACATTGTTGATCAGGTTGGTAGGTCCCATGAAGGGAAAGATTCTCCATAATGTGTTTAAAAGCAGCTCGGAGTATTGTCCGAGCTTCGGTTGTCTTACATAAACTTTTACTGGCAAAGCTGATGTCGCATAAAATCACATCGGCTTTCAATTGAACCTGAATGGCATCTCTAACTTGTCTGAGCTGTGATCCTGTGGATGAAACCAGTAAAAATTCTGCTTGTATTATAAATGGAAATCCGGTGCCATTTATGTGGGAAGAAAAACATAGATACCTGCAGCTACGATATTTCCACCTGCAAATCGGTTTCCCATTGGAAAAACTAATGTAATAGCCTATTTTGTAATGTTTTTCCTCTGCTCAACCCTATACTCATTTTCTATGGGAAACCATTGCCTCCACATCTAATAACTGCATTGTCTAGTCGAAAATTAGTCTTCTTCTGCTAACAAATGTAGAATGAAGGACTCATTGTCATTACTCCTAGAACATTACCCTTTTGCAGATTATATGTACTAATTGCTGCCAGGCCATCTGTCTATCTATAGATTATATTCTAAAACATATTGGTTGCAAATAGTTAAGTGCCAATTATAACAGGTTCACATGCAAAAATTGCCCACTTGGGCCCTGTAGTATTTCATCTTCAAACGTCCCACGTTGCATTCTCTCCACATAATCAGGTGGGAACTCCTGCAATAAACAAAATGCATTGGAAGAGTAGTTATTTCCATCAAGAATTTATCCAATTCCAGTTCTCAAATTTAATTCTAATTCTAATTCTCAAGAATAAACAAAATTCTAATTCTCAATTTCTATGGTTGGAGTTCACTAAATTTTGGTTTACACACCTAAAAGTAATTCGGGTGCCTTAACCGCAAATTGGTGCTACTGTACATATAACTGCACCGGTGTCGGTGTTACAACAAGATGCACCGGTGCGGTGCTATTAAGTGACGCATCGGTGATGGATAAACACAAGTAAAAAAGTGCAACTCTATTTTTTTTAAGTGAAAAAAAGCGACAATTGAAAAATGGGCGGCAAAATATTTTTGAAAATCTAATTTCATAAAATAATTCTTTGAATACTAAACACTTTTCATTATTTCACTATTTTTGCTAAAATTTTCAGCCAGATATTTGCAGGAGACATACCTTGAGCAAGAGAGCACAAGGGCATTGTGGAGCAACAAAATACATTCAAATAGAAGTATTCAGACAATCAAAAACCAAACCTCTTGTGATTCAAACCCTGTATCATAGAATTTCAAACCATTTCGTGATTAAATTTGATTATTTTTTTAAATTTTTTTGTAGTTTTTTTACTTTTTTCTGCAGTTTTTTTACTTTTTATGCAGTTTTATCCATTTTTACCCTAAACCCTTCATTTTTTTTGTTTTTTCCCTTTCTTCTCCCTATTTTTTTGATTTTAGAATTAGGGCTTTTCATTTTAGATTGACATCCAACCCATGGGACGACTTGTGTAGTCAGATCCCAATCCATTCGGCCATTGCGTGAATTTTTGGAAAGATAATATTTTTTTTATCTGTGCACCCTGCATAACCTAGTGCACAAGTGTGCTGTATTATAAAGCGCATCGAACAAGTACTGTGTAATAAAAAAATTGAAAATAATTTTTTTAAATCAGTGCGCCATATCTAAAATAGGGCACCGATGCTTCATGTTACGAGGATAACACCATATGGTCTATTACAATGTTTCTATGGTGCGTTTATAATACCTCATGCACCATAAGATCTATTATACTGTTTTACGGTGCGTTGGTAATACCCCCACGCACCAGCGGTGCTGCGTACATCAATAAAGGCGCACCGGTGTCTTGAGATTTATTTTTTACCTAAAAAGTTGACAATTTATTTATAAATATATTAATGAATGATATGGTATAGGTTTCAGATTGGTAAAGAAATGAATGACAAGAGATCAAGTAACAAAAATATTGATAACACATCAAGAAAAGAAAAAAAGGAAAGTTATTTGTAAATTATTTATAAAAAATATTATTTTTGAACTATATGTAAGTTTAACTAATATTTATTGTTTACTGTGTATCATGCAGAGCCACAAAATGACGAAGCTCGATAAGATTATTTCTGATCTAGGACTAGAAGAGCGTAAAAGCTTGATGGAAAAATTGCAAAAGGATGAATGAGGTGAATGAAAAAATACTATCGATCCAATATGTGTTTCTTTTTTTAATTATCATTAATAATATACTTAAATTTTTTAGATAAAATGTGTCAAACAGTCTATTAATTCACATCTGTTTAATGTTCTAGAGGGACCAAAAACTCAGAAAAGGAATGTTATTATAAGAAAATAAAAAAAATAGAACATGCAAATGAAAATGAATTACTCCTTAGCTCATCTGGAGTGGTGCTGGAAGTTAACAAAAGGGGGAAAAACTTTTACAAAAGTTTGAGGGATCTAGTGGAACGAATGTAAAGACGTTCTTTCCACTTACAATACGAAAATCAATCCAATGATTCCAAGAACCAAATTTTATCTAAACTATAGGAAGAGTTTCCAGATAATTGGTCAATGAGACGTGTTAGAATTTTAATAGCAAAAACGTACAACAACAAAAAAGTAGGAATGAAAAAGTAGTATTCCTTTAAATGTTTGTCTAGAATTATTTATAAATATCACTTTTGTTATATTTACTTTTCAGATATCAATATAAAAATTAAATATTTTATTGTCATGTTACATTTTCAGGAAGATTATGAAAATCTCAAAATATGAATGAGCTGATATCATAAATATGCCAGTAGGAATGTCCAAAAAGGTGTACAAGGAGATGGTCAAAGAAATGGACAAAATTGCATCGCAAGAGGAGCCATCTCAACAACAACCTGCTTCAAATGTAATATGTAATCATTGAATTTTTCGATCATTAGGTACAATAAATAAACAATTTAGCATTAAATATTAATTCTCAAGAATTTTCTTGCAAAAAAAAGAAAAATAAAATGGAACCCATTTAGGACATAAAACAAAACGACAAGAAAATGGTTGATATCTAAGTTTGTGAGTAATTGTTACTTCCTTATAACAACTTAACTAGATTTCATTTTTGTATTTTTTAATTTGTTTTACAAAAATCATCATTGAATGTCTTCAAACAGGTGCTAACATATAAAGAAGAACCATCAGACAAATTGATTGAAATTGGGTTAAATATGGGTTGTGAGTATATGTTGGCATATCAAAAATTAATTGTGGAATTTGTAAGCATCTATCGATCTTGTTTTACTTAGCTCAGTCTATAATCAATAGAACAAAAACATATTTTATATTAAATATATAATTTTTTATGGGGTATAAAACTTGCAGGAAACAAAGTATGGAATTGCGCCAACAGACGAAATTTTGAAAGATGGCATGGTACATGGTTTTGAAAGAATGTGTATAGTTTATGAGTCAATTGTTGCTATGGTACGTCATTTTTCTTTTCGATTTACATTGATGTATATTGTTTAATATTGCAATTTTAATTATTCTCACCAATGTATATACACTCATTTCAGTTTATTTTTATGTTTGTAGATGGAAGGCGAAGAAAAAGAAAACAATCAACATCGTGAACAAAGCATTCCTGAAAATAAGCCAAGTCATGGAAGTAGCTCTAGCAGTGACAATAGTTCAAGCGAAGAATGATGATCACTATATTTGGATATCAAAGCAAGGCGTTGTATTTTTTGAAATATGTCTGTGAAATAAGACATTTTGTTTAATGTGATGGACATAGTGTCCCAATTGAAAGACAAAGGGATACCAATTACTGTCCCATTTTGTATGATAAAGAATGTCTTATTCATATATATTATATATCATAAAATATGTTTTAATTTATTCTGTTGTGTTCTCCATTGTCACTATTGCGTTCTCCATTGTCGTTCTCAAATGAACTAATAAAAAATTAATTCATATGAATATTGTTATAAGATATATATGTGTCAAATTTTGATGAATAATGAATTTTAAAAAACCACAATACTTATGATATGATATAAAAAATTTATCCAAACATCACATTCAAATGCATTAATAAAAATTTAATTATTACAAATATTGTTATAAGATGTGTTGACTTTTGATGAATAATGAATTTAAAACAATCACAATAATTGCAATGTCATAGGTCGATGTTTCTAAAAAATATAAAATGAAAACCGGTGTGTGTCAGTAACTGTACATCGGTGTGTTTGTATTAAGAAGCGCGTCAGTGCGTTTCTACGACCTATGAGCGCCAAACAAACACCATAACCAATTAAAAATATCGGTGCGTTTGTGTGGTATGACACACCGGTGCGTTTATGTCAAGTATATGTCTAAAGGCAAAGTATATGTCTAATTTCTAGGGAAAATAATCTAGTTAAACACAAAAATGGAGCATGCTTAGTGCATCAAAACATTGGTAATGGATCCCCGGGGTTTTAAAGAAAAAATGAATAAATTATACCCTATTGGAAAATTTAAGAATCATTATTAATTTGTTATTGTTATGGTATCTAGATTATATGGTCAACCAACCCAAATCATTTTAGAGAAGAATGGGTGTCTTTATTCCATGGTATTGTACATAAAGCCAAGGTTTTCAATTGGGCTAGTATTTTATCACATAATTTGACCAATGCAATTAGGGAAGCACTCTCTTCCCCTATATGTTTTAGGCCATCATTTTGCATGTTTTCTTATCTCTTAGATGTTGCAATAATGGTTTCACCATTTCCAACACTTGAATGATTATGGACAGTGGATAAACCACTTGTTCCCAATATTGTTCAATTCACTCTAACAACCAATATTCAAATCACTTTTATGATATTTGTAATAATTTATGTTGCTTATATACTAGTTGTTTCATAACAAACCTCCTCTTAGAATTAGTAAATATGTTTTGAATGCTCTACATGGAATAGGAAATTGGTGTATTGGGGAAATATTCACCCATTTCAGGATATTTGGATTCGACACTGCCCCTCACATCCTTCCTATGTACATCCCAGACAGATTGGCTTTGAAATAAATTTCCAATCAAATAATTATGGATGGAATCACTAAAGGGTTGTCTAATAATTCAAAGAATTTGTGACTAACATTCCCTATAAATACTGTCCTTTATTCACTTTAGGACAAAGTTCATGTTGTTGAAAAAGTAAAAGAATTAAGATAAATCTGGTTGGATACAGTTTTGTTCCATATGTATGATCCTGATGATATTATGAGTGCCCATTTAAAGGTTGTCATGTATTCCAAGAGTTATGGTAATCATGATCCTTCTTTTGAGAATTTTCTAAATAATCTTATTTATTTTGATGAAGTAATGTCCATAGTTTTTACAACAAATAATATTATGGTTCAAGAAATCTTTCAGGGAAAAAAGGTATTTTCATTTCTTGTAGAAAAGGAGTAAAGTCTTAGTTGTTCCCTGTGCAAAACTTTAGGCAAGGGAAAGTATTAGCCCCTTATTTATTCAAGATAAATATGAAGATAATGAAAAATTAGTTGAACATGATACTCAGAGAAATGATTCCTCAATTGAAGTTCTTAATGATAACGAACAACAACTAAGTCAACAAGCGAGAGATGTCAATTATGAAGAAATATCAAAACATAGAAAGGAAAATCTTCGAGAGATAGAAAAACAATAACATTTGAATGCAACACCCAATGTTGAGCAATGAGAATCATTAGAGAAAAAGGACAAAATCATTATTGATATTAAAAACATGTATCAATATTTATATGGTGTTTATACTAAAACTCCTAAAAATTATGCTCATATTCATAGGTTGTTTCTCCATCAGGTGTTGTGACCCCATTAGCAATCAATGTTGAGGATTTTTCTTCTTTATTTTAAAATATTAATTAATTTGAACCAATTACCGAGTCTGTTATATCCCTGGAGGAGTATTATTTTGTCTCTCAACTCAAATTTGTGATAAGAAGATCCAAGAATAGGAAAGTTGATTCAACTTTACCAAAAATTGCTACAGCAACTTGGCGCCCCACTCATGAATCAACATAAATAACTCAATAAAATGCATCTACACTAGGAAATTTTCCAAAAAAATAAATAGTCCATTGATGAGATATATAAGAAACTTGATCAATCATAAAGTAAAATTAATGAGCTTTAATAAGAGTTGTAGGGATTGAAGATGGATCAGGACCAAACATTGCAATCAAATACCAAGAAGTTACAAATGAGATATGAGGTTGAAAAACATCAAATTGAGATGCAATTTTAAAGTCAAATGTCTTAGGTAGAAAACAAGTATATAAAACAAATATAAGAAGTGAAACGAGCACATCTCAGCAGGATAACAATATTGGAAAAGGAAGCCTTAAGCATTTCCATTTTTAAAAGCCATCTTCTCTTTGTTAATGGTTAATTGAAGTAGGCCCAAAATAAATTTTATTCTCAAATTAAAGTGGAAGAGGACATGTCTCATGTTCCATATGCGCAGTCAAGGATGGAGTAATTTGAATTCATTCAGATCTATTCTTCAGTAGAGATTGCGTAGTGAAGGCAGGCTAGTAGGTGGCATAGATTTGCAAGATTAGGCCTGTATAGTGTATGACGATTGTACTGTACTGAGAGCTTGTGATAATATTTGTATGTTTGTATGAGATTTTCATATGATCTCCATGTTACATAATATATAGTTGGGGTTTTCAGCTTCAGGCTTTCCTAGTTAAAAACTATGTTATGTGCGATTGAATATTTTGTTTATGCTTCACATGTGTTTGCAGCTGATTTTTTCCGCAAAAGATTAACGAGTGGAATAGATTCAGTATCTTGCATAAAGTTAAATAGTGTGATATCAGGTGGATCTTGGACATATGCATGCTTAGTGCATATAATTTCTACATTTATGCTCATTTTAATTTACCTATCTCAACATGGTTGACCTTACTTCAAAACTATTCATAATATCCTCTTTCTTTAGTTTTACAATGTTAATGAGTGACTTTCTATACCTTAATGAAATACAACTCTTTTGCATATATTTTCTTTAGCTACAGTCATCCTCGAGAAACATTTGAAAGGATTCAAGAAGCATGTTTGCAGAAAATCACTCAACAAAAAAACCTATTAAATTAAAATGTGAGGCAGGAAAGCATGGACATATATTATAATTTATATGAGAAAAATGTAAGGCACAGTCTAAATGTTCCATTTTTTTTCCCGTTATCACACACATTTGTGGATGAGTTTTGCCCAAATCTAGCCAAAAATTATAGGAATCACAAACTTGAGTTGTGAAATATGTACAGACTGAGTGCCTCAAGGATTTTTTAGGGCTCCAAATACATTTACATATTTAAAAATGCATTTCAAACAATGAAAACTAGCCATTCACCAAATATTGTATCATCAGATTCCAGCAAAAAGGAAAATATACACAACATTTAACTTCGTTGTACCAAACTTTCACGACCTTTTAAGGTCCATGTTATTAAGAGAGTTAATTTTTTACTTACAAACAAACATCCGATATTGTCTTTTTTCAGGAGAAAATAAAAGATATTGGAACCACAATATATAGATAATGTGTACCACAACTCGTATCAGGAGAGAATATAAACTTGATTAGAAGAGGTCAATGGTAATGAAGAAGCTTTCTCAATCAAGCTAATGTGATCAGAAATAATAGAAGAAAGTCTGTCATCTAATTTGTGCAGTATATCTCTTTAGCATGTGTTAGCAGAAAACATAGATCAATGTTTGATGATGGTCAGATAAAAATCTATGCAACAATATAAACTTGAGGTGGAAAAGGGCGTTGAAAAGTGGCCTTTACAGGTTACTTGTTGATCCTTTAGCATTCTATATTCCAATGAGAAACTAGATGAACCATTTAGAGTTGAGGAGGCACATGCATGGCAAGATGCCAGGTGATAGGTTCAAAAGCTATTGCAGAATCAAGGGTTCGTTCCAAGCTTGCAACTTATGGGGGTGTTGTAGAGTACAGTGACAAGGTCGTTCTCCCAAATAGGAGTTCACCTCGATGATACTCTTGCTTCAATTCTTTCACAAAGAGGAAGTTGACCTAGCTTAGGTTGGTTCTATAATAGCTAGTATTTTTCAGATGTGTAAGAGGAATTCTAATGTTCACATGTTGTTGATTGCCCTATGTGAGTTGATAGCCCTGGACAACATCAGGTCACTTAGATATTTACATAAAGGTACAGAGTCAACTTGGGGACATAGGTTGCCCAGTTTTCCTCATTTTACATCCATAATCAGTAATTTTATGATTATAATTATAAGCTGCCATCTAGATGACCTTGAAAGAAACTGTCAAAACATAAACTAGTTTCCTTTGTGAATTGCAGTACTTGTGAATTTCTTACAAACTATATGTAATGAAAATAAGGAAAATAGGGTTAATGATTAAAGTTTGATCATATTCGTCAATGCCTTCACTGTCAAGAAGTAAGAGATTGTACTCAGTTCCATCTAGAGAAGTCCTCTTCAGTGGAGCACTCAACATCCAAAGGCCCTTTGTACAAGGTCGATGTGTAGAAGCAACCTGAAAGCCACTGCTCCTTCCAAGAAGCTGTTAGAGATATGAACATAAATAACATTGTGAGATTTTAAAATGATAGATTAGAATGAGCTGAAATGTTTAATTCAATGTAAATAGAAACCTTTGTTTATTGAAAGTATTCAAAGCCAAGAAAGGATCCCTGGAAACTGTTACAGAGGATTATCACTTCATACACATCAAGATAATATTTAAAATTACTTTTAAATCATTTGATTGAAAAAATACATGGAAAATTAATAACAAAATATTACAGTTGATGAAATTTAATTTTCAATCATATGATTGAAAAAAGACATGGAAAATTAATAACAAAATATTATAATTTATGATATCAAGTTAATCAAGACTTCCCAAAAATACATTTTCATTGTGACCCACAAACATGCAAGTTTCATTGTTCATGATAAATAATAATGCAGAATAAAAGGACAAAATTCCATCTATTGACATCCTTCAGCTGTGCAATATCCCACTCCTCTAAACTTTATCACCCATAGACTACTTCTAGATTGAGGTGTCTAACCTTTAGTAAAACTTTTAAACTATCGAAATGTCAATATCCAAGAACTAACTCCAAAATAACTAATATAACATGAATGAGTCATGCAAACTGGAAATGCCTAGGTCAGTCATGCCCCTCATTGTTCCTCTGATTTGCCTCTTGAAAATTTAACAAATACTATTGAAATAGGGTGGATTTATTTAGGAACTCCAACACACTTCAGTTTAAAGGGCATAATCCATAATCAACTCCAATACATGACATGCAAAACCTGTCTACTAAAAGTTATTTGGCGATGTGCTCAGATAAGGAAGAATCCTAATAAAGAGCTGTATACAGCTCCCTGTTTGATACATGGAAAATAAGGGATTGATTCATGTACATTAGAAAATATTAATTCATTTACATAAGACAAATAACTACTAAAAAATAATATCCTTACAAGTACAAGATTCTCCACCTTATGCATGAACAAGGTCCAAGGAAAAACCACATAAATATATATAGGCATATCAGGAGGTATACAGGGCAGGCAAATGATAAGAATAAACATTATCAATTTGGTTCCAACGAAAAAGGAGGATATGTCATGACCTTACAATATGCACTTAATTATATTTGATTGAAATCCAATCCATATATTGAAGTTTATTTAATACTTTAGTTAACTATAATAAGTAATATAGTCAAAACATGCTAGCTGAAAAAGTGCAGTGCAATTTTGCATCACAAAAGATAGGGGACAAGTGAAAACAAACAAATTTCCCCTTTCCTCAGGAGGATTATTTTATAAATTTCAATCCATTTGTATCTTTTCCTAAGTCCTTTGATTCAAACTAAGGCACAGAGAAATTCTTATGAATTCATTAATTTCTTATATGCTATTAGCAATCTGATATGAGTTTCTACAAAACAACAACAAAAGGTCATGTAATGGCATATTATTATCAATCAGGTAAAAGAGATGCAAGAATCCATTCTCTAAGTCCAAAGTTCCCAAGGACACAACTCTCATATGAAGGAACTCCAGGCAACACTTGACATAAGTTTCACTTGATTGAAAGCAACAAATGGACCATGCAGTAGAATATTGTTAATATTAAATAGAGAGAATGCATATCACATGATTGTTTAGAACCAAAGAGAAATACATTAGAATCAATTATTTGGCCATAAACAAAGACATTTTTAGCAATTTTAAATGCAATGGGGAATCCCATCTCATATGAAGTGGGCTACTTAAAAGAGAAACTATATAAAGGACAAGAAAATAAGTATAATATACTACCTCAGAAGGAAAATTGGGCAAGCAATAAAAGTAGAAATGTCAACAAGTCCGAAATAGATCATATCCAATCCTAACAAAATTTAGCTAAAATAAAAAAGGAAATAGCAAAATTGAGAGTGACTAATTGAAATGATGTTTACAAAAAAAAAAAGTGGAAAAGGCACTTGGTTTGGGCAAGGAATAATTTTTTTTCATCTTCAACAACTATGACATGCTTGGATTAGAATAATGGGAAATAATTTTATTCCTAAAACTGTCACACAAAATCCAATGAGAGAACTAAATACACTTAAATCAAATCATTATGTACTGTATACCTGGATCCTTAAAATATATACCCCTACACACAAAAAACAAAGGGAAGAGAGAGAAGAGAGAATTTGTAGTTTAATAGATTTCTTCTTATTAGAACTAAATTTATAATTGTGTTTTTCCATACTATATTTCTCTTTGCATTTTGATGGCTTCTCTGTACCATATTTCATTTATTTTCGTCGATATTTCCACAATTTCCTTTTCTCTACCATGAACTAAAATTTACCCTTTTTGGAGTTATAGTCTCATTCCCATGTTTTGAATGTGTTTACTTATAACTATGACTAAGGAAAAAACAATTTCCCTTCTTTTCACCAATATTCAATGGAAACATGAGGAATAAAAATACATGAAAGGCCCACACATGACATTAGTCTATGCATGCATCCCTGTGATTTGATATGCCTAGTCATTGCGAACCTAAAACTATCAATCATCGGCTATCATTTTAACTCCACAGACTCCTTTCAATTATACATAAAACCTTATATGGATGCACTTAAGAATGGGGCATCTCTCATCATAGGGCCATGAAAATTATTGTGGATCCCTGAGATTGACAGGGCCATGCCCAAACCAAACACTATCCCACTTACTTGTATGACCATTTTGAAACATAGAAACCTCTTTTAAAACGTTTTTATAAAAAATGCTCGGAGATTCACAAATCAAAGTTGAAATTTATCTCGATCGCAACTCGGTACCTTGACTAAGTTGGAAATTTATCTCAGTTGCATCTTGGATACCCTAATTAGGTTGAAATTTATCTCAGTCGCATCTCATATGCCCTAACTAATTTGAAATTTATCACACATCCTAAGTTGGAATTTATCTCGGTCACATTACATTTTTTATGCCTTAATATATGACAGTAAAATACACCATTTAATTTCAAATTTAACATGAGTTAGCAGTTTATTTTCACCAAGCCACATACAAGTGTTAGATTTTATGAGTGTTCTTCGACATGACAGAATATATTAATTTCACTGACACAGAGGAATGAGTTTTGATACTCTCTCAAAGAAACATATTAAAGTGACTTAGGACTTCATTTACAAAGTTTTTATCAAAAATGCTCAGAGCTTAACTTTAAAATTTAAAGTCATTTCCATCACATCTCAAATGCCCTAAGTTCAAGATTAACAGTAAAGTCCATCATTTTCTCTCAAATTTAATGGAATGTAATAGTTTATAAATTATTTTCCTTAATCCCCATGCAAGTATAAATTCAACGAGCCATTTAAGTGGACTACTAAAGTAGAAAGTATTTTTCAATTATTGGAGAAGAAAATCACAGAACAACCTGTTTTAGGAATGCCAGACTTTAAGCCATTTCAAGTAAGTTGTGATGCAAGTGGAGATGCCATTGGGGCTGTCTTGACTTGTGAGGGCAAGCCAATTGCCTATTTTAGTGAAAAACTAAATGAAGCGCGCATGAAATATTCGTCTTATGATAAGGAATTTTATGTAGTAGTCCAGGCATTAAAGGAATGCATAGATTACTTGTTGTCCAAAGAATTTGTGTTATTTACTGATAACCATGCTTTACACTGTATAGTTCATTATTCACCAACCTAAACTAAATCAGAAGCATGTAAAATGTATAGAATACCTCCAAAGTTTTACTTTTGTCTAGAAGCACATTAGTGGCCAAGAAAATATAATTGATGATGCTTTAAGTAGAAGATTTATGATTAGGAAGGAAAGTAAAATCCAGGAAATGGGATTTGATTTTATGAAATAATTTCATGGAGAATATGTTGATTTTAGAGAGGCTTACTAGGCTTGAAATAATCCTACCTTACAAGATAGAAGCCCATGGTTGGAATTTATGTTGCAGGATAGAATGATACTTAAGAATAACCAAATTTGTATACCCAAAATCTCTATGAGATAAAACCTGATAAATGAGAAACATAGTGGAGGTCTTGCTGGTCACTTTGGCCATGACAAGACATTTGAGCAATTAAATAATTTCTACTACTAGCCAAAGATGAAATTAGAGGTACAAAAATTTGTTAATAATTGCAGAATTTGTCAACTTGCCAAAGGTAAGAGTCAAAACACTGGTTTATACACTCCTTTGCCTATTCCTGATAGGCCATGGGATGTTATTAGCATGGATTTTGTGCTTGGATTTCCAAAGACTCAGAAGGGCAATGATTCCATTATTCTTGTAGTTAATATATTTTCCAAAATGTCCCATTTTATTCCATGTTTCAAGAAAAGTGATGCTTCTCATATTTTTAATTTGTTTTTAAAGTGGTTAGGTTACATTGCATCTCGAGAAGAAATGTTTTAGACAGAGATATAAGATTCTTAGGTCATTTTTGGAGGACTCTGTGGAAGAATCTTGGGATAGAGTTGGCTGTCGGCTCAACCTACCATCCACAAATTGATGGACAAACGAAGGCAGTGAACAAGAGTCTTGAAAATATCTTAAGAAGGTTGGTAGGAGACCACCCAAAGCAATGGGATCAGGTCCTAACACATGAATACTTTTCCTATAATGACTCTTTTAATAGAAGTACAAAAAAGAGCCCTTTTCAAATTGTGTATGGCATGAATCCTAAGGAATTTCTGAACTCAAGCATGTAGGGAGAGCAGAACAAAGAAGTGAAACAGGGGAAGATTTTGCAGCAGCAATGCAGGAAATTCACAAGCAAGTCAAGCACAAACTACAGGAAAACACCATAAAGTATAAAGGTCAGGAAAATTTGGGGAAAAAGGAGCATATTTTTGAGGTTGGGGGCATGTTACTAACTCACCTCAAGAAGGAAATATTTCCAAAAGGTGAATACAACAAACTAAAATAGAAAAATATTGGACCCTGCAAGATTTTCAGGAAATTTTCTAATAATGCATATGAATTAGAACTGCCTCCAGGATTGGGAATTTCCCCTGTGTTTAATGTTTCAGACCTCTATAAATATTCAGAAACTTCAACATCAACATCAAGCAATAGTCAACAACAACAACATTTAGCCATAAATTGGGAAAATCAGTTGCCTTCAGCAAAGATTTTGCAACCTGAAAAAAATCTTAGATAAGAGGCTCATTAAGGAAACCAGAGGAAATAAGTATGATGAGTACTTAGTGAAGTGGATGGACCATCCAGTGGAGGATGTGACTTGGATGACTGCCACACTTATACAGAAAAGTGGCAAGTCCATTAATGAACTCATGTCAGGAGCCATGAACAGTTTTCATCCTCAGGAGCATGATGCAGGAGTATTGCTCATTTCAAGGACCATGTGGTCAAACTTTACTAGAGGGGTTGGAGACTGGACCCTCATGAGTTTTCTTATCATATTAGGCATATTAATGGATATGGCATGTAATAAGGCTTGATTTTCCATTTAGATATTTTTTAGCATTAATTGATGGCATTTTTCTTATTAGTCCATGTTAATGAACATAACAAGGCTTAAATTAGCTTTTGTTATTGAAGTTGGTGAAAATATCCATGTTTTTAGGATATGCACCTAAAACAGTTGTAATTTCCCTTTTACTGTGAAAATGGCAATAAAATTTCCTCCGTAGCTCACTAAGAGCATCAAGAGGTCCAATATGGAATCTTGTGACAGAGCTTGTCTCATTTGTGTGTTATGTATATTCTATGCATCCCTTGAAGGTTCAATTCAATTTTTATGTGCATATTTGTGTTGCTGAAATGAGTTTACGTTGATTGATTGCTCGCAGGTTCTTTTATCGTGTAATATTAAAAATTACTATAAATTTCTTTTATTTTATTACTTCGAAGCAATATCGATAGAGGAACACATCCCTAGAATCTTTTTAGAACAATACAAATTGGTTGGAATGGCAGACGATTTCCTTTACTTTCTTCATGGGGTTGTTGTTAGTGTTGGTTAATTCCCCCGATAATTAGTTGGAGAGGGATATAAAGAAGTCCACTGGAGGTTTCACACCCATTTGAAGAGACCAGGTTCAGAGTCACGGTGGCTCTGCCTTTGGGAATTAAATCAGAAATGGGTTTTTTCTTGCATCAGCTATACTCAATCTCAAATGCCCTAGATTCTGCGCCATAGCCTGTTATTTCTCAACAGAGTATGCCACAGTAAACACACTATTATTTTTCAAATTTAATGAAATATATTACTATGTCTTTGCCAACGAAGAAACAAAATTCTTCCACAAAATACTTTCATGACCAACCTGATTTAAAATGAATTTCTTCCCTTGACACACCTGGCCATAGACAGAAACAACATTGAGAGGCCCTTTCACGAGATGTAGAGTGGCAATAGCCTTGGGGTCCATTCTAAACTTTCCCTTATCATCATAGTAGACCAACCTCCGGGGCCTGGGCGAGCCAGTTGGAGTCGCAACTGTGGAAGTTGAAGGATTTTCTGGAGAGAGATCGAATTATTTCTGCTCACCCGACCCCGCAGGGGTTCGAAACCCTAACATATGCATCATCTTAGCTGGATATAACACAGAGGAAGAGGCACACCTGCTCAGCTCCTTTGATATATTTTATAGTTTGTTATAATTTATTTTTTTAACATGACAAACATAGAATAAATTATATATACAAACTTTAGGGTGGATGTATGTCCAATACTCTTTGTATTGAATTGGAGGAATGACGTGGCTCATATTGAACTCATTGCAAAAAGGTTGGAAAAATTTTTAGTTCATGCAAATCTCCTGGACAGGATGGGGCACATGTGATCCTCAGTCTTTCCTACAACTCTCTTTAACAATTCTCTAATTTTACATTGGAAGAGAAATATGATGTGGAAAGGATTTCTCTTCAAGTTCAACAAAAATCGGTTGGCCAATGAGGATTTTTGCAATATAGTTCATGAATCATGGTCCTAGTTATATATGGATGGTGGATTATCTTGGAAGGAGATAGTTTCATTGAAGCTTCACATCCTCAATAGGGTGGTAAAGATATGGGAGCGAGAAAAAATGGTTTCACATCAGAAAAGATCTGGAGGAGATTAAGGAAAAGATGGTTCACATAAACTACTCTAGTCGATGTTGGATTTCTTTCACAAGCATAAATTGACGAGGTAAAGGAGTTGGAAGCCCATAAACAATACATCCTTAGACTATAGGAGGAAAAATGGCGACTAAAAATCCATGTTATATGGTTAAAGGCGGGGGACATAAACACTCGTTTTTTCTAGAGGTATATTACAATGTGCAGGGACAGGAACACTATTTGGGAGGTTATACCTGAATATGGGGAAAATTTAACGACCTCTAAGGATATCCAATAGGAGTTTGTGTGATATTTTTGGGGCTTTTTTATAGTGAGGGAGAACGTGGACATTGATAATCAGTTGAAGTTTATCAATTCCTTCCCACAAATGTTCTTGAAGGAAGAGGTTTTGGAGATTGACAAATCTATTTCCCTAAAGGAAATCACAATTGTCCTTAAAGCTTTTGCTAAAGATAAATGGCTCAACCCACACGAATGGATAGTTGAGGTCTTCTTACACTTTATTGATATTATCAACTATATCAACTATATCCTCTCAAAACCCATAATATCTAGTTTCAGATTCTCAAGGATGTATGTCACTCCTGGAGGAAACATTAGTGAACTAGAATACTGCATTTATCCCACTATCAAAAGTTTTCATGTTATCATCCAACTATTTGATGCGAAATTTATGATCATTGCACTACATAGCCTTGTGGTGTTTCAATTGCAATATTCCAAACATGAAAAAGATGCATTCTCAATTATAGTATTGAAACCTCGTGAATTGATAAGGATAACATTTCATTCCATGTGGAAGTACAATATTAGTACCTTCACGACGATGACCTTGATATTAAAGAATAAAATAAATTAGAACAATAATTATCAAATACAATAAAATAAATTCAATAATTAAAGCAAAAATTCAAAACATTACATAAAAAATCAATATATATATATATATATATATATATATATATAGACAAATTACGTACCTTGACAATTATTAATTCTGTTATATTCCAACGTCCACAACCGAGGTTTCATTCTTCGTGGTTTTAATTTAGTTTCTTCTTTATCATTGAAAATATGTTTTTCAGTAGTATGATACTTATGGTTCCTAGAGAGGAAGTGCCTAAAATCATCAAACACCATCTTTCCTAAGTCTGGCGAATGACGATACTTCATCTTAGGGCCACAAACTGGACATGCAAATCTACCCTTTGTTTGAAGACCTGCAATAGATGGATCAATGAAAATTATACAATGAGATCATTTTAAAAACACGCAATATGGTATATATAATTTAAATAATTATATACTATATTAAAGTGCAATGAAATATTACATACCAAAAAAATGTGTTAGTCCCGGGGCATCATGAATTTTCCATACAAGCATTCCACGACATTGAAATCTCTTCTGCTTGATTGGTTTAGTGATGTCAAACATAGTGATGCCATGCCATAAATTTATTAGCTCATCGATAACAGGATTGATATATACACTCATATATTTGACTTGGTACTTACCTAATTGTTCAAAATTACAGTACATAATTACGACCATGATATATGTATATATAAGTAAATAAATAAATAAAATATATTATGCAAACAATGAGAGAAATGAAAATGTTACATTCGAAAAAATAATGTATCAAATACCTGGAATAATCATAGTCAACATTATGTGCTCCCTCTTTATTGACATCCAAAGAGGAATGTTATTGTTGATAACAAAAATAGGCCACACTAAGTAAGTATACCTAAGCTCTCCGAATGGATTAACACCATCAGCTGGCAATGAAAGCCTGGTATTACGAGGTTAATTTTTAAAATCTACATATTTTTCTTCGATTTCCCTAAATGCATAACCATATGCAAGCATTCGAAGAAAACCATCTCCACTTCCATTATTTGAATGGTAATCCATAAAATGTGCTATTCTCTTAGACTTGAACATTCGCTGCAGACGTGGAATTATGGGAATATGACGAAGAGCCTTTTGAGGAACCTTTTTTGTTAATTGATCAGTTCGATATCTACTAGTACCACATTTTGGACATTCTGTTTTCGACGCATGTTATCCGTAATATATAATATCATCTTTAGGACATGCATCTATAGTGTTATATTCCATTCCAAAGTCTTTCATAATAGCACGTAAATCTTGATATGTGCGAGGTAAAGTATTTGGCGATGGTAACAAAAATTCACCCAACAATCTACAACATAAAAAAAAAAACTAGTAAATGTAAAGATTATTAATCATATATAAGTATTGAATTATTATTTTACACATTTATTACAATTAAAAAAATGGAAAGTAATCAAAATTTACATATATGTGATCATATATACATATTTCATACCTTAGGATCTGTGTCATACATCTGTTCGACAAATTATTCATAACCTTAAGTTCACCAGCAATAATGTAGCGGAGAGAAGAGTTTCATTTGAGTGTTCAAAAACTCATTCATTTGATGTTTAAATTAGAGGTACATCATAAACACCATCACTATCTCCACCATCATCATTCGACTCACCATACAAGTCGTGTCGTGTGAGGGCACCCATGGAAACCCTTGAGACTATTATATTTCAATTTTTTGTTGTACTAAATTTCCGTTTCATGAACTCACATCAAGGAATCTTCAATTTATGTCAACATACTCCATTTTTAATTGGCTAGTATGGCACGAGGGAGCAAACGACAAACAGGTCGCACGAACATGCACAAGGCACACGGGTGGTCACAACATAACATTTTTCATACGACCACCCTCACATGATGGTCCGACCTGAACGCAAACTTTCCTGTGGCGCCCTCACACGGCACGCCCCGACCCACCTGAACAAAGGCACGAGGGAGAATTTTTGATACGGCCACCCTCACATGACCCGACACAACATGACTCGACCTAACCCGCCCTCACACGAACCAACCCTGTCGTGTTCCTTAGGCGCCCTCAGGGGACTCGACCCTACCCGACCTGCCCGAATGCATTTCCTTTGGTGTCCTCTTAGTATTGCACACCCCGATCCGACCCGACCTGAACGGGTTTCCTTGGGTGCCATCACACGACCCGAATTGCCCAAATGTCAAAGGCACGAGGGAGAAAACAAAAAATGGGTCACACGAACGTGCACACGGGTGGTCACAAATTAGCATTTTTGATATGAACTCCCTCAAACGATCTGACCCGAACGCGTTTCCTGTGGTGCTCTCACATGACCCAACCCAACCCACCCGAACGAAGGGTGCACGAGGGAGCAAACGAAAAAAGGATCGCACAAACATGCACAAGGAACACGGGCAATCACAAATTAGCATTTTTGATATGGCCACCCTCATACGATCGGATCTGACCTGACCTGCTCGAACGTGTTTCCTTGGACAACCTCATACAGCATGACCTGAACCAACTCGACTTGATCCGCTCGAACATGTTTCCTTGGGATCCCTCACACGACTTGACATGACCTAACTAGGACGTGTTGCTTGGGTGTCATCACACAACCTGACTCGACCCGATCCGCCCTAACGCGTTTCCTTGGGAACCCTCACAGTATGTCACAACCCAAAATGACTTGACCCAAACACGTTTCCTTGGGAACCATCACACGACTTGACCCGACCCGAACTACCCAAACGTCGAAGGCACGAGGGAGCAAATGGAAAACAGGTCGCAAGAACGTGAAGTACAAGGCACACGGGCAGTCACAACTTAGCATTTTTGATACAACCACCCTCACATGACTCGACCTGACCCGACCTGACCTGCCCGAATGCATTTCCCTGGAACCCTCACATAACACAACCTGACCTGACCTACACTAAGGCGTTTCCTTAGGTGCCCTCACACGACCCGACCTGACCCACCCAAATGCATTTTCCTGGGTGCCTTAACATGACATGACCCGACCTGACTCAACCCGCCTCAACACGTTTCCTTGGGTGGCATCACACGACACGACCATACTCGACCCGACACGACACAGACAGTCACAACTTATAATTTTTGATACGAACACCCTCCACGACCCAACCCGCCCGAGCGTTGAAGGCACGAGGCGTAAATCAGAAAATGGGTCGCAAAAATGTGCAGTACAGGGCACACAGGTGGTCACAACTTAGCATTTTTGATACGACCACCATCACATGACTCGACCCGACTCGACTCAACCCGCGTGAATGCGTTTCCCTGGGCGCCCTCACATGACCTGAATCGAATCAACCTGCCTGAATACATTTCCCTGGGTGGCCTCACACGACCGGACCGAACCAGACCCAAACCTCCCGAACACATTTCCTTGGGCACCCTCACATGACCTAACACGACCTGACCCAGCCGGACGCATTCCTTGGGCGCCCTCACATGACCCAACCCGACCTGACCCGACCCGCTCGAACATGTTTCCTTGGGCTCCCTCACACTACATGACCCAACTCACCTAAATACGTTTCCCTGGGCACCCTCACATGACCTGACCCGACCCGAACCAACCTACCCAAATGCGTTTCCTTAGGTGCCATCACATGACTCGAACTTACCCGACCGGAGTCACCCGAATGTGTTTCCTTGGGCGGCCTCACATGACATGACATGACTGGACCTGACTCGAAACAACATGGGCGATCACAACTTAGCATTTTTTATATGACCACCCTCATGCGACCCAACCCGAGCCAACCCGATCCACCCAAACGTCGAAGGCACGAGGGATCAAACAGAAAATGGGTCGCATGAACATGCAGTACAAGGCACATGAGCAATCACAACTTAGCATTTTTGATACGGCCACCCTCACATGACCCAACCCGACCTGACTCGAATCGGTCGAATGCATTTCCCTGGGCGCCCTCACATGAATCGAATTGACTCGACCCGCACAAACGATTTTCCCTAGGTGCCATCACCCGAACCGACTGGACCCGACCTGCCCCACCCGAACACGTTTCCTTGGGAGCCCTCAGACGACTCGACAACCCGAATCGGCCATACGTGTTCCTTGGGCGCCCTCACATGACCCGACCCGACCCCACCCACCGAAATGTCACACTTCCGACACATTGTTCCGAAACTTCGCAATTTAGATGCTTTGTCCCGAAACATAGTTATTTCGATGATACCCCTAAATGTCGCACTTCAGACATATTGTTCCTAAACATCAAAATTCCGACGCATTGTTCCTAAACGTCACAATTCTGATGCTTTGTCTTGAAACGTCGCTATTCTGAAGAAACCCTTTAAAGTTGCTATTCTGATGATAATCCCTAAATGTCGCTAAAGCAACGCTTGTTGGTGGGATTAATTTTTTTTAGAAAAATTGGGGAACTTTCCGACAATATGTCAAAAGTGATGGAACTAAAGTGGTGAAAAATTGACCATATGTGCTAGTGCCTCATCTACCACCCAAAATTATCTCCACCTAAGCAAGGTATCAACTTGAAGTCACCACATATTCTCATTTAACATTATGCATGCACCCAAGTGTTAAAAATCCCATGACAAGTTTCCCCCACTATAGGAGGATGCTACAAGGTATCAAGCTCAGAATTGCAGAGCTACATGAGGTAGATTGTAAGCTACCATAAGAGGCAGGGTTCTTCTACAAGAAGATAGAGAATCATTGCAACTGCTCACAAAGACCCCTCATAAGAATGAAGAGGTTTATTTCATTGAAAAAACAATAATTCTAATGTCTTTCCAACATTTTACTCACATTGGAATTAATTTTTTTACTTAATTGTTGAAATTTAGCAGTCCTTAGAATTTCCATGTCAAGGGAGTAAATTAACGGAGGAACAATTAGTCATATTTTTTCCTCTTATATTTTGCATTGCCTCTAAAATTTTTGAATAGAATAATTATGAAGAGATACACCTTTTTTTTTAATATTGTGCATTTATCCTTTTTACAAATTACAACAGATAGAATCCCCTACTGCCACAATTCTTGTAGCAACATAGGCACAGTATTTTCCCCTCCCTAGAAACTTGTCCAAACTTGTGAATGAGTATCATAATCATAAATTTATTTCCATATAACATGGGGGAAGGGTTAAACATAAGATATCCCACTAATAGGTCACTAGGATACATCAAAATCTAGAAGTTATGGCCATCCTAGAAATCTGTCATTGGTTGGTCTTCTTTAAAAATATCGCAGGGATAATGAAGTTTCCTTAAAAAATTCCATGAACTTAAAACACACTGAAGTCCAAGAAGTAATCACTACAGTAAAAGGGGTAGTAATCTATGTTGATGAAAAATTAACCATTAGGGTCACCACTCTCCCAAAGGGGTGCATTGGAGTAATGAAGAAAGACATGAAGCTATCAATGTCAAGAGAGGACTCTTCCTCCCCAATGAATAGCCATATGAGGATAAGAATGGGATCAGAAGGGAAAGCCCACCTTACACTTTGGATGAGATAAATGATCATATTATCAAATAAATTTCTTGCAACGGAAGGATAAGCATAGTGTATACTTACCAATTTAGAATCCTTTACCAATTGAGATTTCAAGCTGTCATGTCAACTCATGAATGGTTAATCATCCCATACATACTCTTCAAATGTGTTAAGGATACAATAAATAAGGTTATGTAGGGTAACCATAATTACCAATCTGATCCATCACTACCTAATTATATTTCTAGTCGTAGATGAATTAGAAAATATTTAACATACCATTACTTGGATGGAATTTTTGGATATGGACAAAAATGCCTTGTTGGAGGCCCACACAGAGTTTAAAAAGCTCCAAAAGAGTTCAATGAATAATAGGAATTATAAGGAAATGGCTAGCTCTTTATAACAAAGAGAAAAATAATAACTCCTAAAGGAAGAAGAGAAGGAAAATGCAACCACATTAGCAAGACTCAACACTCCCAAAAATCGAAAGACAAGTAGAACTGCTCAACATATTTTTTAAACCAGGTAGATCACCAAGATATGGTATAGTGGCAAGTCAAAGCATCCTTCTCTTATCACTATCACTATTGAGGATACCCCCAATCAGAAAAATAAGGGATATAAGATGTAAAGGAGCAGAAATTACCGGCACCATAAGTACAACTAAAATAAATTCAACAAAAATCTTGAGGAAATAGAGAAAAAAATACAATCACAAGACCATGATTCCCATTTACAGGTACAAAATACCGACCTCCAGGAATAGGATTCCCTACTACTGGAACATCCTACAAAATTATAGGAAACTGAAAGGGCAGTTAGAAAACCATCTCCAAGGAAAACTTCTTCCTTTTTCTCTTGGTCTGTTGCAGGAACATCAGGAAGAGTTATTCATGAGCACCCAGTACCACAGTTATTATTCAAGGAGGAGTGAGAAAACGTAGAGACTCATCGATGGAATATGATTTACTAATCCAAAGGTACAACTGATATTTCTAACATGGAGGATGAGATGAAGAGAATGAGAGAAGAAATGGAACTCCTAAGGCTAGATGAATCAAACAAGAGGGAGAAAATTAAGAAATAAAAAAAGTAGCCGAAAATCCAATTACAACAAACACAATGATTATTAAAAGCAAGGGACACTCACATTGCAATCTTGGAAACAATTCTAGACACCATGGTTCACCTCTATTTATAGGAAATCAATTGCAAACATACTTCAAATGCTTACTCATTATTCTTGAAAGAGAAATGGTGTTTATTTTAGATAAATATGATTACATAGAAGGGAACCAACTCTCTATAGGAGACTAGGGAATTCATTGAATTTTCCCTACATTGTGGTATAGAAGACACAACCAAGTTTGTTGAAATTTTCCTTCACATCCTTGTGCTCACATATTTGACCATATGGGACCCAAACCCATATTTTAGAGATGTATAGTTATTGGCCCTAACATCTTGGCTGAGGATGAAGATCTCATGATTGAAGAAGTAAAAAGGACCATGGATGGGGAACTAAAACAACCACTTCCAATTAGACCCAAACTCCCAAATCTAGCCATCCTCAAATCCATTAATGCAATTCTTGAAAAAGATTCTAAAGTAGTGAAGGTTTACAAGCAGAGGAAAGTGGAGGCCATCCTCCACTTTGAAGATACTTCAGATTGTTGGAGGAAGAAATATCACAATATTTCCAAAGGAGATGGAAAGAACTTCCCCATAACATGAAAATCAGAGAATAACATTCTACTGCCATATTACAAGCTGCACTTTCCAATATTACTTTGCATAAGAGGATTATTTATTGGCTGAGAGTACAACGGATTAGGATTAGATTCATTATACCCCTATTACTAAGGATCCAAGAACATCAAAGCTATGAAAATGAGTATAGGGAATGGGAGTACATTGAGGTCATGAATTCAAGTTTTCACCCAAAAAACACAACTAGGTTGTTGGGTATGTGTTATATTCTTTCCACGACTAGCCCCACATGTTGTACGTTGCGCCGGGCACAACAGGGGGGTGACAGGGGGGGCGGAAACTCCCCTTGTCGGGGTTCAGGGCAGCGCCTTGGCAAATTTTTTTTTTTGGTGTGTAGACCCACTCATAGGCGGACCCACCCATGTTTTGTGCATGATTTTGCACATGGTTTTGGGGTACGATGGTTTTTGGCCCCTGGTATTTTGTAGATCCGGTCAAGGGAACTACGGTTATGTTCTAATCCAAGGTTAATGGATTGGGGTTTATGTATGCTTCGGCATGTATATATATGTGTTGTAACACTAAAAGGAATATAATGAAAAATCAAGCTAGTCGTCCTGATTTGGGATCCAGGGGAAATTCTCAGTGTTTATCTATTTTATGTTTTATGCTCTTGCTATTGTTTATTTTTTGTTATAAGATTCGTGTGTAGATAATTTCTGTTCATGGTTAAAACCTACATTTGGTATCAGAGCTGTTTCGGCTTCAAGGGGATGCCTTTGCTACTGAGGGTTTCTTTTGCTCGGGCCTGAGGTAGACCCTGTTCAGTGGGAGATCTGCGGGATCGATTTTTGCGGTGAAAGAAGATGGCGAGCAACGGGAAGATAGAGATCGAGAAATTTAATGGTCAAATTTTTGAGTTATGGAAGCTCAAGATGGAGGATCTGCTAGTGGATAAAGATCAGTGGATCATGGTAGATCCAGGTACTAAACCAACGACAATGTTAGATGAATACTGGAAGAAACTGGATTGTAAGGCTAAGAGCACAATACGGTTGTCTGTCTCAGATTTAGTATTGTTGAATGTATCTGGGGAAGCTATGACGAAGAATTTGTGGGAAAAACTTGGGACTTTGTACCAATCTAAGTCTCTGGTGAATAAGTTATTCCTGTGGAAAAGCTGTATAACGTGAAGATGAAGGATGGAGACTCGGTGACAGAGCATCTGAACGCCTTCAATACTGTGTTAAGTCAGCTGTCATTTGTTGATATTAAAATCTCAGATGCAGATAAGTGCATCAGTTTGTTGTGTTCTCTACCAGACTCGTGGGACAGTCTGGTTATTACAATAGGTAGCAATACAACTACCTTGAATTTTGATGACATTGTCTCAGCCTTGTTGTTGGAGGAAATGAGATGGAGAAATATGGAGGGCCAGAATGAAGATGCCTTATCTGTACGAGGAAGGTCCCAAAACAGAAACAAGAATAAGGTTTCGAGTGGGAGATCTAAATCTAGAGGGAGATATAAATCTTATGGAAAGTTTGTAAAGGTGTGCTAGAAATGCGGAAAGGAAGGACACTACAAAAAGGAATGTAGATCTAAAGCTCATGAGAAAGGAAAGGGATCTGATGATGCTCCTTCTGTAGAGGCAAAAACCACCTCAGATGAAGGTGGGGATGTGTATTTGGATTCTTCTTCAAACACACATGTAGATCATGAGTAATGGTTGACTGACTCGGGTGCATCCTTCCACTTCACTCCCATAGGGAGTGGTTCTGTGAGTATGAGAAATATGATGGCAGCGATGTCTTCCTAGGGGATGATAGGAAGGCCAGAATCGTCGGACGTGGAAAGGTCAAGCTGAAGCTGCAAGGTGGAAGGATTAGAACACTTCCTGGTGTTCTGCATATTCCTGCATTGGTTAGAAATCTGATTTCTGTAAGCAAGATGGATGATGCAGGTGTAAAAATAGTGTTCGAGAAAGATGCCTGCAAGATGGTTTGGGGAGCACTGGTATTAATGTGGGGAGTTCAGACTGGAACTCTGTACAAGCTACAAGGTAGCACTGTTATTGATGGGTGTAACACTTCTGTGGTTTCTGAAAGTGGAGCGGAAATCCTAGCTGTCTTCGGAGAAAAGACCATGCTATGGCATCAAAGGCTTGGGAAAATTGGAGAGAAGGGCCTTCGGATACTGCATATAAATGGTATGGTAGAAGTTATGTCTAATTGATCTCTGGATTTTGATTTCTGTGAACATTGTGTATATGGGAAGCAGAATCGGGAGAGTTTTCCTTCTGGTGCTAAGAGGGCGAAAAATATAGTAGAACTTGTGCACAATGATGTGTTTGGACCTGTGTCAGTTCCTTCACTGGGAAAGTTTGTGTACTATGTTTCATTCATAGATGACTTCTCAAGGAATACATGGATATATTTCTTGAGGAATAAATATGAAGTCTTTGACAAATTTAAAGAATTTAAGGCTCTGGTGGAAAACCAGACAGAGAAGAAGATAAAGGCACCGAGGACAGATAATGGTGGGGAGTTCTGCAAGAAGGAATTTGAAGATTTCTGTAAGAAGTGTGGTATAGCATGGAAGAAGACTACTCCATACAAACCTCAGAAAAATGGAGTTGCAGAAAGAATGAATAGAACGCTGATGGAAAAGGCAAGAAGCATGCTCAGTGGTACTGGGTTAGGACAAGAATTTTGGGCAGAGGTAGTGGAGACTGCATGTTACTTAGTTAACAGATCACCTTCATCA
Organism: Pinus albicaulis; assembly: GCA_034641835.2. Classification (NCBI taxonomy): domain Eukaryota; kingdom Viridiplantae; phylum Streptophyta; class Pinopsida; order Pinales; family Pinaceae; genus Pinus; species Pinus albicaulis. The sequence continues at coordinate 94,855,390 of CM076572.1, read as the reverse complement.
GCGTTGGAGGATAAGACTGCACATGAGGTATGGACTGGTAAGAAACCATCTCTTTCACATCTAAGGGTATTTGGATGTGATGCATATGTAAATGTTCCAAAGGAGAAAAGGACCAAGTTGGATAATAAATATGAAAGGTGCATCTTTATTGGGTATTAGGATGGTTTAAAGGGTTACAAGCTTTGGAACCCAGAAACAAGGAAGGTTGTGTACAACCGAGATGTGGTGTTTAGAGAGGTGAAAGATGTTGTTAAACATGAAATCATACGAAAGGAACCTGAGAAGATAGAGTTTGAGCTAAAGGAGTATGAATCAGACTCTACAACAAAAGAAGATTCAGAAGAGGAAGAGCCACAAACCCCAGCTTTGAGAAGATCAGTTCGAGAAAGAAGGCAACCAAAAAGGTATAGTCCATTGACTTTCTATTCAGGTTTCGCCTTAACTATAACTAATGATGATTCCAAAACTATCAGGGAGGCAGTATATTCAGAGGATGGAAAACTCTGGAAGGAGGCCATGGTTGATGAAATGGCATCCTTGCACAAAAATGAGGCATGGGATTTGGTGGAGTTATCGGCCGGAAGGAAGGCCATCGGGAGAAATACAAAGCTCAGATGGTAGCAAAAGGTTATTCCCAGGTGCCGGGAATTGATTTTGGTGATATTTTTTCTCCTGTTTCCAAAGTTACTTCTATTAGATTACTTTTATCTGTTGCTGCTGCATTTGATTTTGAGATAGAACAGATGAATGTGAAGACAACATTTTTTCATGGGGATCTATAAGAGGAGATCTACATGAAGCAACCTGAAGGCTTTATGGTGAAGGGTAAGAAAGAACTGGTATGTAGGTTTAAGAAGTCTCTGTATGGGTTGAAACAGTCACCAAGGATGTGGTATTAGAAATTTGATACTTATATATGGGGACTTGGCTTCACCAAAAGCAAGGAGGATCACTGAGTTTATTTTAAATTAATTGGTGACCGTGTTATTTATTTGGTCTTGTATGTGGATGATATGTTGTTGATTGGAAATGACAAAGAAATTATCCAAGATTTGAAGACCCAATTGTTCTCCAAATTCGACATGAAGGATCTTGGTGCTGCAAACTATATTTTGGGCATGGAAATTAAGAGAGATCGGGTAAAGAGGAAGCTCTGGTTAAATAAGAGGAAGTATGTCGAGACTATATTGCAGAGGTTCAACATGCAGGATAGTAAACTGGTGAATGTTCCTATTCCTGTAGGTGTAAAGCTATCTACTGAACAGTGTCCTAAGACACAAGAAGAAGAGGAGGATATGTCTCATGTTCCATATGCAAGTGCAGTGGGTAGCCTGATGTATGAAATGGTCTGTACTAGAACAGACATTGCACATGCAGTGGGAGTATTGAGCAGGTTTATGTCAAACCCAGGGAAGGAGCATTGGACAACAGTGAAGCGGGTTTTCAGATATTTACGTGGCACTAGTGATTATGGGTTGTGCTACCAAGGAAGACCAGGATTGGAAATAATGTTGGGCATTCGTGGTTTTGTTAATGCAGACTGGGCTAGAGATCTGGACCAAAGAAGATCTACAAGTGGGTATGTGTTTAGCCTATTTGGAGGCGCAGTCAGTTGGATGAGTAAAAGACAGTCTGTAGTGGCTCTTTCAACTACAGAGGCAAAATATATAGCAGCCACTCATGCAAGCAAGGAAGCAGTTTGGTTGCAGAGATTATGTTCAAGTATGGGGTTGGTACAGCAAGCTATAAGGATAGACTGTGATAGCCAAAGTGCAATTTTCTTGGCTAAGAACCCTGCTTATCATTCAAAGACAAAGCACAGTGATGTTCAATATCACTTTTTTAGAGATATGGTTGAGGCTAAAAGGGTGTTGCTGGTAAAGTTGGACACTTTGAAGAATATTGCAGATGCATTGACGAAGTCTATGAGCACTCAAAAGTTCTCTTGATGTAGAGAAACAATGGGTGTTGAAGAATTGGGCCAATGACTAAGCTCTCCTGTGGCCCCATGTGGAAAGAAAAAAACAAGTGGGAGAATGTTGGGTATGTGTTATATTCTTTCCACGACTAGCCCCACGCGCTGTACATTGCGCCGGGCGCAACGCCCCGACAAATTTTTTTTTTGGTGTACGGACCCACTCATAGGCGGACCCACCCATGTTTTGTGCATGAGTTTGCACATGGTTTTGTGGTACGATGGTTTTTGGCCCCTGGTATTTTGTAGATCCGGTCAAGGGAACTACGGTTATGTTCTAATCCAGGGTTAATGGATTGGGGTTTATGTATGCTTCGGCATGTATATATATGTGTTGTAACACTAAAAGGAATATAATGAAAAATCAAGCTGGTCGTCCCGATTTGGGATCCAGGGGAAAATCTCTGTATTTATCTGTTTTATGTTTTATGCTCTCGCTATTGTTTATTTTCTGTTATAAGATTCGTGTGTAGACAATTTCTATTCAGGGTTAAAACCTACATAGGCCTAGCTCAGCATGGAATGTCAAGCAGGTTGTCAAAGAAATGTATGAGGAAGAGCATGAAAATTTTTATGACCTGTTCTTCTTTGATTTTTTCTCTTTAACCCCTTTTATCTTGGTTATAAACATCATGGAACAAGTCATAAAAATATTCATTCAAATTTCTGGAAATAATGAAAAGGAGCATGCACACCACACAATCACAGTGACACGCATGCACACACGGGCTTGGGGTGCACACAGAGACTCGAATGATCTTATTACTTAAACTGGCATACTATATGAGTCTATTATATAATCATTATTAATGATGAAATACAACATCCAAATGATATCCCTTATTTCAACTACTTATAAGTTATAATGCACTTGGAAACCTATCATTAATATGAATGTGAAAAATGGCCAATTCATGTGTGCGTAAGACATGTTGTTCCTCATTCGACTTTACCACTGAATCTCGAAAGGAATTTGGTAATATTATTGATAATTTTTCTGTCCTATTCAAACAACTTCTTAAATTTTATGTTCTTGAGATGTCACTATTTAGTATTTAGCATTGCCAGATTGTGTTGTTCAAAATGCTGTTGCACTGAAAATTGTCATCCTGAAATTATGCTATGTTTATGAGCTCATTATTACTCATACTTCTTCCTTTGCAAGTCTAACATATTAGTTCTTCATGTCAAGCCTTGAAAATAAGAGAAAAGTTCTTAAAAATATCCTTAACTCTGGTATCGCATTTTCTCTTTATCTTGCCTGCGGTCCCGCACCTAATGTTCATGACTCCTGCGTACCTAAACACACTTTCTCTGTGTTATGGGTGCAGACTCCTGTAAAATATTAAAAAGGCGCAAGTAAACTCAAAAAGCTCATTTTCAGTAAATTATAGAAGCCTCTAGAAAGAATCTTGCGGTGGAAGAACCGCTCTTTTGAGGTTCACGTATCCCTTACCTTAAGGAGCTAACCCCTTGATGTGAGGAGCTTATCCCTTTGAAGGAGGATTCTATCCCTTCATATTTGGAACTGAAACCTCCTCTTTTCCATTATAAAAAGAGGCATTGGGTAGCCTCAAGGGGAGTTGAAGCTTTAGAATTATTTGAGGTTAAGTGCTGTTGGGATTCAGACTCATTTAACTGAGATTTTTGTGAGGAGAGATAACATACCTCTATCTGTCTCGGTTGGAAGAGTGGAAGGCTTGTCAGTGTAGAGGAGATTCCTGCTTTGGACCCAGGGAAGGCCTATTCAACATCAAGGCTAAGGTTGTAAGGTTTTCCTTCTTTCAAAGTTTATACAAATGAATTCATTTTTCTCAATAAGCTGTTAATTAGCTGTTTATTTCATGGATTCCTTGATCACCATGATAAGCATGATTTATGATGTTTACTATACAGGTGCTATTTAATGTTTTCTTGTTTGTGACTATATTTTTATAAAGATAACTCTTTCAAGTGCACGAGGGACAACAACTTCGAACAAGCATTTGGATCTACGGTAACTCCTTAACACCTTTATAGTATTCTTTTGTAAATCGCATATGTTTAGAGAAAGATAGGTTTATTTGGCTGTTTGTTGCTAGATTACCTTTTGGTACTAGGGAGATCGATATTCTCCACAAGATTGATTAATCCGCCCAACAAATTGGCGACTCCGATTGGGATCTTTTAAGCTCTTTTCAGACTCTCGAAAATTGAAAAGATTGTCCAGTACTTGATTATTCGAACTCGTTAAAATAAATGAATGGTCATCGCTTCAGTATAAGTTTACCCCTTTTACAGATTGAAATGGACTATTTACGAAAAAGGTATACGTTGACTAATTATGGTCAATAGAGTTCTCTCCTTATTTTATCCTTTTTCGGGCTCGAGAGACTAAATTTACGAAAAAGTACCCCCATGGAGTCTTCTTAAGTTTTTTCTTTTGACTCTCTAAAATTTAAAAAAAACAAAGTTTCTCCTATACTGGACTCGTTAAAATATAACAGTAAAGGACCTGTTCAATTATAAACAGGAATGAACCACTCCTTCTTAGGGTTCGAATCTTAAACTAAGTTGGACTCATCCGAAGGATGAGCTTATAAACAAGCAAATGTTATCCTCCTCAAGCTTATCAAAAATAAAGAAGTACTTGCCAGAAATGGTGGGGGAAAAGAGAGGAAAATGGACATTTTTGTTGTATTTGGATTATTCAAAAAACCGTTAACCACTCTTGAACACGACACTTTTTTTCACCTGGGTTGGGAAAATCCTTTGCCTAACAGTTAATCAAACCATATTGAAAGTCTTCAGCCGGTTTCTGGGTATTAGCTTTGGGTCAATTGTCACCAAGCTATCCGTAGTGTCGTTATGTGTTCAAGAGGACAGTTCAAACAAACCATTCATCTGCAAAATATCTGTCATCCATTTTGACCATCCCTAAGTTAGTCCTTTCCAATATGTTTCTTCAAAACTTGATCTATGATTTCGTGTTGTGGGCTTGCCTACGACGGATCACTTTCTATCGACGATAGCTCATTATCTAGGAAGTTGATCTAGAAATCGTCAGTGCCTTGAAATCTGCATGCCTCAATGGGAGGTTTCTTGCCTTTGATGACAGGTTGCATCATTGACCTTCGTTTGAATGATGCCATGACATGTTCGACTTCAGCTCATTCATTCACATTTCATGGATTGTACTGAGTACTTTGAGAGCCATTGACATTACTGATGGTTACTCTCACACTTGTTAACAGTTTACGTCATTGACTAAAAATCAAGTGGTTTCTACCATGTTCAACTTCGACACATTCATTCACATGGATATAATTGTACTGGTTCGATAAGTGGAAATCAAGACCCTAGATCTAGTTTCTACCATCCAGGCTGCGAGGAATTTTGCTATTCATTTATACAGTGGAATATTCATAAACAGATGGCTGCATCCATACTGTGTCTACACATGTCTATACTGTTGATGTATTGAAAATCATTCCTGTATCAGAACAGTTTAAATCAGTTTCTAGTTAGTTTTGATCTGAGTATGGGAATTCCTACCTCAGCGATGATATGTACACATATATATTTTGCATTGAATTTTTTTACAGGTTCCAACTGGGGTGTCCACAGGACTATCCTTGAAATGATAAAGTACTGCACTCTTCATATATGACAGACTTCAGCTTCATCTATTCCAGACTTTTCACTTTAGGGGGCAATCTGTTGCACTGAAAATTGTCATCCTGACATTATGCTATGTGTATGAGCTCATTATCACTCATAATTCCTCCTTTGCAAGTCTAACATATCAGCTCTTCATGTCAAGCCTTGAAAATAAGAGAAAAGTTCTTAAAAATCTCCTTAACTCTGGTATCGCACTTTCTCTTTATCTTGCCTGTAGTCCCGCACCTAATGTTCATGACTCCTGTGTACCTGAACGAAATTTCTCTATGTTATAGGTGCGGACCCCTGTAAAAGATTAAAAAGGTGCAAGTAAACTCAAAATGCTCATTTTCAGTAAATTCTAGAAGCCTCTAGAAAGAATCTTGCGGTGGAAGAACCGCTCTTTTGAGGTTCATGTATCCCTTACCTTAAGGAGCTAACACCTTGATGTGAGGAGCTTATCCCTTTGAAGGAGGATTCTATCCATTCATAGTTGGAACTGAAACCTCCTCTTTTCCATTATAAAAAGAGGCATTGGGTAGCCTCAAGGGGATTTGAAGCTTTAGAATTATTTGAGGTTAAGTGCTGTTGGGATTCAGACTCATTTAACTGAGATTTTTGTGAGGAGAGATCACATACCTCTATCTGTCTCGGTTGGAAGAGTGCAAGGATTTTCAGTGTAGAGGAGATTCCTACTTTGGACCCCGGGAAGGCCTGTTCAACATCAAGGCTAAGGTTGTAAGGTTTTCATTCTTTCAAAGTTAATACAAATGAATTCATTTTTCTCAATAAGATGTTAATTAACTGTTTATTTCATGGATTCCTTGATCACCATGATAAACATGATTTATGATGTTTACTATACAGGTGCTATTTAATGTTTTCTTGTTTGTGACTGTAGTTTTATAAAGATAACTCCTTCAAGTGCGTGAGGGACAACAACTTCGAACAAGCATTTGGATCTACAGTAAGTCCTTAACACCTTTATAGTATTCTTTTGTAAATCGCATATGTTTAGAGAAAGATAGGTTTATTTGGCTGTTTGTTGCTAGATTACCTTTTGGTACTAGGGAGATCGATCTTGTCTGCAATATTGATTAATCCGCCCAAAAAATGCCCCAACCTGAAGGGGTATTGGATAGGCCAAAATAGTGAACCAGTATGTAGAATTTGGTAAAATATGATAATGGAGTTTTAGAAGTGAATCCGTCTCCCTTCAATATGCTTTGTATTAACTAATTGATGTAGGTCAATTAAGCACTATCATTATAATGGAAGAGCTTTGATCGTAGATATTTTTCACAACACGAAGTGGTCTATTTATTATTAGGGTTATAAATTTTTTTTGAAGGTTTTATCAATTTTATCTTCACAGTAACAATCCCATGACAACATACATGATGTTAAATACTAATACTTACATCTGTTTTTTTCAATTTAAGGTCTCGCTGGTTCATACCATTAATTAGAGAAAAATATTCCAACACATCTTTAGCTGTAGGTGTGACATCAGCCATACTACAAAGAAAGAGAATGTCGATGCCATGGTTTAAAAAACTTATAAACTACCAGAGTATCACAAACCCATGCCAGAATCCAATTCCCAGTAAATTTTAAGACTAGTTACTAATTAAAGACTTTGCGCACATGGTCCCAATGTGCCTTCTCCGAAGCCTCAGGATTTCTCCTTGCAAAAGGAAGAAAATGTGCTACAACAAGAAGGCTCCTAATTGTTTCCTCAAAACTTTTTATTGGCTTATGTAGTTGGATCCTGAAAGATAAAAATAAAAAATTCTTAGGATGTCCAATTCAAATACTTATAAGGATTAATATATGAACATGAAAGTGGAACCCTTTTCTAATATACATACACATATTTTGTTATACAATATACAATTTCTCTTACCAAGATCCTTCTTTAATATTAAAAGATACCACAGCCCTTTGCTCCCGAAGAGTCAATTTCCATGCAACAACTTGTCTTATAATTTTTGTATTCCACCATATGTAGTGCCCTCTGATAATACCTTTTTCTTGGGATCATCTTTATTCTCATGTCCACCCCAGTCAATGGGTAACACTGTGAAGGAAATTGGTTCTTGATTTTCATCAGTAAAATAGAATTTGTCAAAAACCTTTGGTATGAACTCTCCCTCATCATCAGATGAATTTCCAGAACCTTGGGCAACTGCAATTTTTTTCCTTGGTGTTATTACTATTGTTTCCCTTGGCTGCATCTTCAGAATTTTCCATATTCATTTCTGATGTAGTATCCTGATTTTCCATAACACTAGGATAAACTTAAATTATTGACCTTTACCATCTTGATGTTAAATATAGAGTGCACCAAAACAATAAGACAAGTTTTTAAGACCCTTAATATATATTTAAGCTAGGATGTTTTCAACAACAAAAAAATGGATTTTTAATCCATGCGGCTATAGACCAAATCCAAATACTTTTTATGCTTAGAAATATAAACTAGAAACAACCAACAGAAAAACTGGATCACCAAAATGTGACTGGAGTCTCGAGATTTTTTTTTTTCAACAGTTACAGACTTACATGCACATGAATTTACTAAAACAATCCTTTTAGTTAACCGCATCAAAACAGATATAGTAAACCAAGTTCTACAACATATTAATAGCCACCTTCCGTGACCCTAGCTACCGATCATAATTAAGTCTTGTGCACCAAAACTATACAAGGGTCATGTCACGCAAGTGGATGTGAGATGATGGACAAAAAACAAAAGGCAACCCACTTCAAAGTATCATAGGCGTGTTCACTATTGATTGGTTCAAGAAGTTTCTCCAGTGGAGGTAAGCATATTCCCCTTTTCTAGTGCCTTTAATGGAAGGTGATTTGGCTTGGGGAATTTCTATCAGCCCCAATTGTTTAGTGCTCTTATTTGCTAAAGTGGCATGTTATTCCATATATGAAGTTGTATAATAAGCTCTTGCCAACAACAAGAGCCAACATTAGTATCCTTCTTGCTGGAAAAAGACTACAAAGCATGTCTAGTCTAGTGTCATGGTAACAACCCCAATATATAATATAATTAACTTTAAGGCCCCATAAATGGAATACATAGGATAATCATTGTGCTTTGCAAAGACAAACATTGATATATTGAGGTAAAAATTTTCTAGATACAGATCCACATAGAGTAGACAGTAATGCATATCTATCTTTCTATAAAAGGAATCAAAATATATTATTTTACCTTTGGTGATGCAAGCTGGAGGTCCTTGGGGCTTAATCATATCAATAGTTGTGCTTTGGAGTCTAGGAGATTGGGTAAATCCATTCAAATATTTCATACCATGATTTTCGGTATTGTAAACTTGTGAACTTTGCTCACTATTAATGTTGTGTGTAGATATTTTCTTTATCAGAAGCTTAGTTGAATCAAGATCTGATTAAGTTGAAGAGTCTATATGGTATGCCTACATAATTAAGGGTATTGGGGATTTTAAATTTTTTTAACCAAAAAATGTTTTACCAAGTTGAAATGAATATTTTCTAAATTTTATAAATAAAATAGTCATTATTTTTAGTTAAAACTTTACATTTTAAGAATATTTAATATTTTCAAAATTTTTACACTCATTATATATATATATATATATATATATATATATATATATAGCTATTAATTTTTTGGTATGCTTCTGAAACTTACATTGTCAAAGTTATTGGAAATCCCTACATATTCGACACATAATGCTTCATCTCATATTGAGTAGCGTTGATCTCAGAGATTGGAATGAAACATGTGGTGCTCAATGAAACCTGATGTAGAGGAAGTGTGATTCGTGACTCATTGTATCGCTACTATAGGTTTTTGAGATCTAAGAACCAATTTTCCACAAACCCTTCAACTCACTAAACAACTATAGTTGGAAGCCTTCTTCAGGAACTTGAAGCTCCATTGATCCTCACTAGATAATCCTCAAAAGAGATTTGGATTGGGCATAAAGATAAATATAAATAGGGCTTATTGGAAAAATCACATCCAATTTCTAATACGGTCCAGGCTGGATATATGTTTGGATGACAAAGAGATAGAAAGCTTCTCAAAATCATTTTTCAATCTCATACATCTGGTAGTTTTAGTAGGTTTTTTTAGTTATAGAATAGTGTAAAATTTTAAGCTATATACATAGAATAAACTTTATAACATAAGGCATGAACTTATAATTTCATTATGTTCAATGATAACTTCACTGATTGAATTCATGTTGTTGGAAGTCATGCCTCTCAAATTTTATTTTCAGATTACCTGGAAATCTAATTACCAGTGGTGTTAGAATCAGTCTAATTAATCACAAACTGAAGGTAATTTGCACAATAGGAGGGAGAAAATATTTATATATATTAGCACTTGATTAAATCCCTCATCCTTGGAGGACTAAGAGGTAGTAAATCCCATCATGATCTAGGGTTATTTTCTCTCAGAAAATGGGAGGGAGTTTTGAAAAAGTCTAAGATGGATTAAGTTGAACGCAAGTCTAGCTTGGAATCTCCCATGTTGGATGCCAATAAATGCTCTCATATGATTTGCAGGGATTTTTTCTGCTGCCAATAAGGAAGAAAGGTCAACCAAATATTCAAAGCACATGAATATCACTGCTCCAAAGGTTTGTGTTGTGTATGTTTATGAACCCCACATAATAAAACAAACCCAGAAAACTTTCAGTTTCTAGTTCAGAGATTGCTGCAGAATTTGGTATACAAAATCTAGAATATACAATTTATAGCAATGATCAACGACCTATCATGGAAAACAACACTACATAATTTTCAACTGAAGATTTCTCTATTTTATTGAACCCAAAATTTTAAAAACAATATACCCTATTTGTGGTCTAAATATAATGATGAAAATTACCATTAAATTTGAAAATAAAATTGATATTACGAAAACTAGACAATGGAATAAATAAACCTCCAAACATAAATTGAAATTATGTCAGGTATAGGAACTTACATGTATCATTCCTCTGCACCTCCCGGAGCCATGAAACTACGATCCATATATGTGACTCCACAGTGGAGAGCTCCATAATTGAACCCAGACAAGACTGAATGGGCACGAAGGGTTATATCTCTGTATCATTCCTTTGCACCTCCCGGAGCCATGAAACTGCGATCCAGATATGTAACTCCATAATGTAGAGCTCCATAATTGAACGCAGGCGATACTATATGGGCACGAAGGGTTTGATATTTGCCAAGATTCCATATTCGTATTTTCATTGATAATGTCATGGAGAACATAGGTGGGGAGATCTATACAACACCCTTCGGGCCTGCGCAAGGTAGAAAAATTCAGATTTGGGGAAATGTGAGGCATAATTCAGAAATTTTACGACCCTTACCCTATAATTTGACGAAGGTATTCACAACCTCTAGTTGGTCGACCTCATGGAAATCACCCTTCCTGAAGTCTACCTAGTCGCAGGAGCCTGATAAAATGATCATGGACTTGTAGGTAGACATTTTTTGGCTGATTTAGGCACACTCTGTGGCGGTGTCAATTTTGTAGGTAGGCTTTGTTTGGCTGATTAGGAAATTTGTCCTGTGGAAGAGGAATTTTGTAGATATCGTTAGTTTTTTTTTTCAATTTTTTTATCTCTTAAATTTGTTTTGAAATGTGTTGTGTTTTGGTTTTTTATATTTTTTGTTGGTGGTAATTAATTTTAGAGAAAAATCTCTTCCCGCGTTTTCTAGAAATACCTAAATAGCTCTCTCATGGCACCTTGATTAAAAACCAAGGTCATTTATCAATTGTTTCCAAAGTATCCTAGAAACACCTAAATAGATGTCACATGTTTTATTTCTATAAAATTTCACCTTGATTAAAAAATAAGGTCCTTTATAGTAATAAAATCCGTGTCTTTTGTTTATACATTATGTCTTGGTTTTACCATTATGAATGTAGTTATTTCAATTACTAGTTCACTAATATAGATATGTTAACCCAAGAAATTATTTGATATTGGAAGTATCACATTATTATATTTTATGCCTTTTTATAAAGTAGCTCTTTTATAAGTATTTCTTTTCATGTTTCATATACAAATCTGTTTTATTAATTTCCACCTTCTTATGCCCATCATTGTGAAGAAAAAATCTCTATTACTATTGCTATTGTGACGATTTTTCATAGTGTCGCAAGAGAGATGCTTTTTTGTAGTGTTTCAAGAGTGACAATGTCACCATCGGCGTCGCAAGAGGGACCCCGCATGGGGGGGTTAAAAAAATTGAGAAAATTTGGGGAACTTTCCGATAATATATCAAAACTGTCGGAACTAAAGTGTCGGAAAATTGACCATATGTACTAGTGATTGAAGAAATTTAGAATTTGAACTTTCCTAGAATCAAGAAATAAATCCAGTCATTCAATGGTAAAACAAAATCATGAGAAGGCTTATTCCTAAGCTTGCTGAACATTTAAAAGAAATCATTTATATGTTGAAGAAAGACAATGGGGTGAAATGGTCCGATGAGGCAAAAAAATCATTCAATCAAGTTAAGTTTGCCTATCTCATGCTCCTATACTCATCAACCCTGATTAAACACTTGATTTAATCATATTTTCCTTTTCTTCTGAACATACTCTCGCTGCTGCCCTCATGCAAAAGAAAGATCAAAAAATAGAGCAGCCCATCCCCTTCTTTAGTAGAACCATAAGAGACGGAACCTTGAAGTACAATATCATTGAGAAACAAGCCTTATTTCTAGTTAAATCATTGAAGGACTTATGGGTGTATATTCTTCACTCTCATTTCCTTGCATATGTCCCTAATGTTTTTGTCAAAGATGTGCTCACAAAGAATGATCCTGAAGGTCGGCGTGGCAAGTGGATAGCTTCCATGATGGAGTATGACTTGGAAATAAAACCTACAAAACTGATTAAGGGACAAGGCTTAGCTAAGCTCATGGCGGACTCAAACTTGCATGCCTTGGACATAAATTTTATTGTTGGATTATCCGAGGAGAAGGAGGTTGATTCGTTACCTCAGGTATCTGAAATTTTTTCTTCATTGCCATGGTATGCTAATATTATACATGTGTTGCAACATTTGAATCCTCCTCTCGACTTGCTTAGCAGTAAAGGTAGATATATGAAGTTGAAGGCTCTTGAGTATTTCATTCTTAACAATGTATTTTATTGGAAATATCGAGGATGAATTTTTCTGAATTGTTTGGTAGAAGGAGAAGTTGATAAGGTGATGAAAGACTTTCATAAAGGTGATTGTGGTGGTCATAGTTTATGGAAGACTATAGCAAACAATATATTAAGGGCTGGATTTTATTGGCCAAGTTTGTTTTTTGATGTTTCTAAGACTGTCATGAGCTACCATGAGTGTCAAAATTTTCAAGGAAAAAGAAAACTCTTACCGCTGCCCTTGAAACCAATTGCAGTTCAAGCACCTTGCCAGTAGTGGGGTCTTGATTTCATTAGTGAGATCCATCGTCCATCATCAGATCAACATAAGTGGATACTCACTGCCACCGATTACTTCACAAATTAGATTTAAGCCATTCCCACGAGGCAAGCTACAAACACCATCATTATTTAGTTTTTATAGAGAAATATCTTGTATCGTTTTGGCTACCCACATAAAATTATCACTGACAATGCAACTGAATTTGAGTCCAAAAATATGATTGAATTTTGTGATAAATATCACATAATACTTGGGCATTATACAACATACTATCCTCAAGGAAATAGGTTGGCTGAATTGTCAAAAAAATCGTTGGTGAACATAATTAAGAAATTGCTACAAGAGAACAAGAGAAATTGGAAAAAAAAATCATAAATGCTCTATGGGCGGACAGAGTGCAGAAAGAGATCAATTAGCATGTCACCTTTTCATCTAGTGTATGGTGTCGACACAGTGTTTCCCACTTCTCTAGTAGTGCAACTGATGAAAATTTTGCAAGAGATTGACAGTGAGTCGAATGATATTCAGTGAAAAATCAATAAATGATTCATTTGCAGCAGTCAAGAGAATAAGTTTTCAATCACACTTCAAAACTTTAGAAGAAAATCAAGAATATCTATGACAAGAATACCAAAGATTATGATTTCAAGTTAGGAGATTTTGTTCTATGATGCAATGCTCGAAATGAAGACAAATGTAAGCATGGTAAGTTTGATAAAATATGGAAAGGCCCATACAAGATTACAACATTAAGAGGTAATAAGGATTTTTTGTTAGAAGATCTTAATGGGCAGGAAATTTTGGGAGGACCGGTGAATGGTAGGTTCCTAAAGGTTCACTTTCATTGTAAATATCACTTTTATTTGCTGTCAAAGAATAAGGAAGTTGTTGCATAAGTTTGAAGCCTTGGGAGAAGGCCATGAGACTTCTATGATAAACTGATGATTTTCTTCTAAAAGTTCAAAATTCAAGTCATTTTTTGAGTCAAAGTCATTTTCTATTTTAGTTAATTATTTCAGTTTGTCGAAGTTTTTCCAGTTTCCAGTTTAGACTCCATTGCCCAATGGATGAGGCTACCTGATCTATGATGTTCTTGACACCTTCTAAAGGAGATTCCATCCCCAACTGGAGCCAATTTTTGTTTCTAAATGTTCAGTGATAAAAAATACTCTTTTAGGTTTACTTGGTACTGGTCCTAGGTCAAAATTTTATGTTTTCAAGTCAAATTTCAAATACACTTTTGTTCCCTAAATGTATCTAGGTCTGAAATACAACTCCCTTCGCTCCATTCATGGTCATAATTAGTTCAGAGGTCATGTCATCCATTATCATCTAGGGTCTTAGGTCATTCACCACACCTTCATTTAGGTCAGATTCTAGGTCTCTTTGGTTTCGCAACCATAAAGTCAAATTATGTCATGAAAGAAGGAAAAAAAAAATTCATTTTCACCATACAATTCATTTACATAGGGAGTTAGAAAAGATAGAAAAATAAGTGAAGGAAATTTTCCTTTCCTAATAAAGCATAGTACATGATCAAGTTGTTCAAAAAATCAAAGTTTTTCTCAAAGTTTGTGATTTCACTAGAAGACAAAAAAGGTAGATTTTGTGATTTTATTAAAAGAAAAAGAGGTTTCTTAAACTCATTTCATCCTTTGATGTTCGATATATCTCCTCTCTTCTCATCATCATACTCCATAGCTACCAAGGGTTGAATTAAAAACAAATTTTTTTTTACCAAAACTGCTCTGCTACGCTTCTGAAGGTGTTGCACTATGATTTTGAAGTGCTACTCTAGTACGCTTCTGGCATCTGCTACACTTTTGGTATTTGATCTCTAAATCAGTTCTCCAAGGTTCAAAAAAACTGCACAAAGGTTAATACACCTCAAAAATAGTAAGTGGACACCCTCCATACCTATCTCAAGTAAATTCATCAGCAAAATGAGTGGGTTCCTTAGGTATTCTCCACTAAGTTTTTGGTGTTTTTCCATATTTTGTTTGTTTTAGTTGATAAAACCCTAATTCCATCATCTAAAAACTTGATATAAATTTCATACACCATAATATAACACTCCCCATCACTCAAAACTCTCCTTTCCATCAATTTCATTAAAACCTTGATTTTCAGTACATTTTTGTAGAAAAATTAGTGAAATCCTATGTTTTGACCTTTTGGGTACCTTCCTCATGCCCATTTCCAGAAATTTCACTTAAAACTTATTTCTAACTCATCACCCTACCTCAATGTTTTAAGGTTTTTTCCCTAGCTTCCTCCCACCTCATTTCCGTCCTCAAAAACACCTTATCACTATCCCATGTTTTCCTAAATCTCCGCTTTCCCTACCCTCTACATCTAGCTAGGGTTTTATCATGTTGAAAAAAACTGTGGAGGGTGAAAAGAAGATCCATAAGGGAGGCCACCATTCTAGGTTTGAGCCATCTAGCTTGCAAGAAATAAATGCTTCCTCTTTTGCCAAGAGATGTTTTGAAAACAATGGTTGTTTGAGATTTTGTGAGAGAATCAAGGAGGTAGGTTGTCATGCTCAATTGAAAAGCCTTTTTTCCACTAACTTCAGGAGATACAAAGCCATCATAGCAGGCATCAAGGTCACCATATCAGCAGCTGCCATTTATTCATCAACAGGTATCCCAAACCATGGATAAATCTTGTTCAAAGGGATGGACTTGGACCTTGAGAACTACCAAATATTTGTGAAACCTCATTGCAAAGGTGTTCCTGAGAATACCTTCCCATTTATGTATTTACTTGATAAATATGACCCTTTGATGAAGTTAATTGTGAAATATTTTACATGTGAAGGGAGATTCTCAAGACTATACAAGTACCATGTCAGGTTATTGATGCACTTCACTACTACCAAGCCACTTAATTTGTCTAATTATTTTTTCAGAATTTTGATCAAGATGACTAAAAAGGTACAAAGAAAAGGAAAACATCATCACCCTAGTTTGTTTCACCATGGCTTGGTCAAGCTTATCGTTTTACATCATATTTCAACAATAAATATGTCTTGGGAAAATTTCATGGAGAAAGCTTCATCAACACCTACTACTGGCCCATCCATCATCCATAGCACACCATCAACAACAACACAACAAAAGTAGGTTGAATTTTCAAGAAGGCAAGCAGAGGTTCCAAAGGCACCTAGGGTTGAGATCACTCAAACCTGTGAGAAAGGTAAGAGAATGGTTTTTTCTCCCAATACCATCAAAGGTGTGCTTTAACCTAATGCTACAGCTGAACAAAGACAAACCATGGAGCAACCACCTAGTCATGATAATGAGCCACTCATGCATGAGGATGAGTCACAATTGCAGTAGCATGAAGAAGAAGCACCCATGGAGGTTGACATGGCAGAGCAGGTAAAAGAGAAGACAACTGAGGAGATCATAAGGGAAAAGGATGCATAGATAGCAGAGCTAAGAGACAACCTCTCAAAGGA
The DNA here is from genome assembly GCA_034641835.2 of Pinus albicaulis. Classification (NCBI taxonomy): domain Eukaryota; kingdom Viridiplantae; phylum Streptophyta; class Pinopsida; order Pinales; family Pinaceae; genus Pinus; species Pinus albicaulis. The sequence continues at coordinate 94,838,847 of CM076572.1, read as the reverse complement.
AAACTTCTTGATTACCTTCTTACAATAAGAGAATATGTAGTTGAAAGTGAAAAAAAATCCTCTAAAGAAAACCAAAGGCAAAAACTAAGGCATACAAGGGTAAAGGAAAATAAGTGGTGGATGTTGAGCAACTGGAGGAAACATAGACTAAAGAAAAGCCAAGGAGGCCAAGAACAAGAGGGTTAACTAAGAAAAAATATTAGGAAATGGAGCTATCTCATAAATTAGGTTAGTTAACATTTGATGAATTGATAGCTGCTGAAATTGAGAAAGATAAAGAGTTGTGGCTTGACAGGGTAAACATTAATCTTGAGAAGCTTTTGAAGAAGGTAGAAAGAGATAAAAAACTCCAGAGGCATATGGCGAGGCATTATTTCACTAGGAACCAAATCGCTAAGGTGAGGGTGAAGAACTTGAGGAAAAAGCTTAAGGAAACACTAATTAAGCTTAAGGAGAAGGATAACTTGGACATGCTTGTTGAGGCATCCTTAGATATTTAGCCTATCATCCCAGGATTCCATGAAACAAGATTTGGAATATTTTGAGAATTTTGAGCATTTTTTGAGATTTTTTGAAAATTCTTGAAATTGGGTCATTGTAGAAGCGTCATGAAGCTTTTTCTAAGAGCATCTAAATGGAGAAATTTTTATCTAGTTAGATTTATTTTCACTTCTACATCATAGATATGACCTTAAATTTTCATGTCACCCTCCCATTTTGAAGAAAAATCCAAAAAATAACACCTTTTTCATGCTTCTGCCACCTATTTTGCCTCTGCGCAACGCTTCTATAGTGAGGTTGGGATAATGAGTTTTTGAAGGCTTTCTAGGGGGTATTTTCTCAGTTTTGAGGGTGAAATGGAAAGAAGACACATAGGGCTACCTAGCCTAACTTCCATATTTGCAAATGGGTGCCCAAAATTCAGTGAAAATTATCTCAAAAGTGGCGCGACGCTTCTGCAGGGAGGCATGATGCTTTTGATAACATGTGCGATGCTTCTGTTTTGGATTAGTTTAGACAGTTATGAAGCCAAAAAACCTACAAAATTCGAGGTTTAGATGTCCCATGAGGTGTATTTTTGGTAGGAGATTTTGTTTTTTCCTCTCTTCGTGGAGGAATAATGTAATTAATCAAGGAGACACACACTCCTAGTTATTAGCTAAATTTGAGGGGATGGTTTCTAATTTCCCTAGATTCTAGGTAATGACTCATAGAATGCATTTCGACCAAATGAGGTGTCATGGCTTCTACTTTCTATATGTAGTCCAACTCAAGTCATTTGAGGGGTTGGATAGTTCTTATTTGCAATGTGTAGCTATTGTACAAAAATTTTTCAGTGAAATCAAAGAAATGCTTCTGTTATAACCTTAGGACTCCATTGATATGTTTTTGAGCATTTTTTATTCTCTATTACCTCATCAATTTGAGTTTTATGTTATATTTCCATCACACATATGCTTTTGTATGTCAATATTATGAGTTTATGAACATAAATATTGATTTATACGCTCTATTTTATAAGATTTTCATGAATGTGTCTACTGCTATGATGAATGAATTCATTTAACATGCTCATTCTTATACTCTCTCTTTTCAAACCCTATACACAATGTAAAACTAAGTATGCTCCCAATTTTACCTACCTGGGCTCATCCTTATCTCTGAAACTTAAACCTTTGAAATCATACATAAACGCTGGACCTAGTTCCTTGACTGTCATTATTATCCAATAAAAACTAAAAACTAACAAACCATAACTTACTGAGCATCATAACTAGCCTAATATCATTACATATTCAATCATCTCATTGGTTAAAGTGACATTGAGGGAGCCCTCTCTGGTTTTTGTAGGGCTAGCTACCAAACCTAAAGGTTGGTTTGAGGTTACCTCCTTCAGTTCCATTCTTAGCCTTGGGAAATGGGGGGAGTGGCTAGAAACCTATATACATGGGCATGCCAAGGAAAGCTCGCAGCCAAGGCCACAAAAATTTAGTTTAGTTCCTGCAACTCCGGGATTTGTGCCATCTTTTTAGCCCCAAAGCTCAGGTCACTGCCCAAAACTTCATGAAACTTTAACAGAGTGTAAATAACATTAGAAAAAAGGTATGGAAGAAATCACATCATCAGGAAATTTTTTGGACCCCTCCCAACCATGATAGTCATTTCTTCAAACATGTCACAAGAATTTCATCTATAGGTATAAACAACATAATTAAACATAGGGGTCTGATACTTATATGAGAATCACTAATAAGAATTGCTCCCTTACATTATAAACTGCAATGCAATATATTTGAACAAAGATACATGGTGTATCTATTTACAGGTAAAAACATGGATAGATCCATACATGATCACTGATCGAATACATGCTTATAACAAAGACAATAACCACATAAATGGATATAACAACAATAAAATCCATACATAAACTACTACATTTTCATACCAAATACTAGAGGAATGAGCTCTTCATTAATGAATGTGAAAACCAACTAGAGATGGGACTTCCATGTTCCACTTAACCATAGATTGGTTGAGCCAAGTCTCACTTTAGAAAATCACCCTTGTGCCATATTCCAAGCATGAATGTGGGACTTTATCAAACACATCAATCAACACCAAACCAGGGCTCTAAAGACCAAACCATCTCAACCCTAAACCAGTGATTACACCTCACGGTTAGAAATCACTAACCATCATGGATTGGCCTCTATCCAAGTTGTTCCATGGCTCCAATGTGTTTGTTCCAAATAGGGTTTCTAGAACTAGTAACTCAACACCAACTTTTATAGGTCTTACAAAGCGTTTGTCCAACTAGGGCTTCCAGAGCGTTTTTCCAACCAAGGCTTCCAGGACTAGTAACTCAACCCACAGTTGTCTTTCGGGCTTCCAGAGCATTTGTCCAACCAAGAATTATAGGGACTAATAACTCAACCCATAACTAAAGTAATCATGAGAACCAACCAGAAAATAATCAATGGAACTAAACCCATAATACCATGGCTATTCAGGAAATGGCAAGGCTTGGAAATCCACATGCATACACCATGCATGCCAAAACTAGCGAGTAAAAAATTCATGCAACTCGGTACCTGCACTCAGAACCTGCTGAAGATGTTGATCCCGGTGTCATATTGAACTTTCTTGCTTTTCCTTTTTCTTCTTTCTCCAAATCACCAAGTATCCACACTCTCCAAGAGTGCTCCAATAATAATCTAAGTGTCCAAGAGTATGAGAGAGAGAGATAAATGAGAACTCCAAAACTGAACTAACTAAAAGCTTACCAACTGATCCTCATAAGACTTTTTTATTAATGAGGCCTCTATTTTTATTCATTTTCCATTATTTTCCTTCATTTTTCTCCTCACATGCAACCTGTGACCTTTCATCTCCCTTTTCTCCTATTTTCCATTATTTTCGTAAATAAAATGCCAATTAATGCCTCATGCCTTTCCAAAGCCTTTGCCAAAGCTTTTACCATTTCCTTTCCACTTTCCTTAGCCATAATAAACTGAATGAACACTCGCTAGGATGTTTTGCCCAAAATTCAGCTTGGAATACATGTCCCATCAACCTTGGTCATTATTTTGACTTTATTACGTGGAATTTTCACCAAGGTTGTTACATACAAGCTCAAGAATGAATGACACTATTTTTCTGTGGTAGGGGTATGTGGCCCTAACCACAAAGATATTGGCTAGTCGATGTGCCCATAGTTCATAACCTCTTTCATCTAGGAGGCCGGCCATAGGTGAATATCTTTCTTGTTAGTTTTGTAGTTCATGTGACCTTCTTTGTACCATTATATAAGTGGACCAAGCTCTGATATCATGTTGAGAAATTGAGGGAATCATATGGATGAGGTTATTTAGGTATATTTCTCTTAGACTTTGACATTTTTTTGTGATTACTCTTTTCTTCTTTAAGTTTATTATACTCCTTTCATCAAGACAAATGCCAAACAATGAATATCACAACAAGGGACACAAGATGTAGTCACTCAGCCAGGGAAAGCCCCCTAATAAGAGGAAAACCCAATCAAAATCTTCCTTAGTATAATAAAAACAAAATTGAGAGCATCCTAGACCCTTGAACTAAAACCCTCTCCATACATCAAGTCATCCTATTAGTTGAAGTAGTATTTTTCCAAAACATACCTTTAAGAACAAGAGTTTTGACCCTTCTTGAAATCTATTATTTTTCACTCCTACAATCATAGAAAACTTCAGCTCCTGCAATTATAGAGACTTCGGCCCTGCAATTATAGAAACTTTAGTCCCTTTATTCCTCTTCATAGGTGTATTTTACTTATACAAACTCCCTCCTCAGTTGCATTGTAGATTCGTTGGTGTCATCTTCATGGTCAAATGCTTCTTTATATATAGTCATCATAAGGTTGACGCATTCTGTTTAGTGAATTTAATGTTCTTAAATTGTTATCATAAATTATCGACCATAGTTGGTAATCTTGTGAAGTGAAAGTGCACTATATATGTTAGAAACCTTCTTTACTTATTTTATTATGATGATTTTATATGTGAAGATCATTTTTGAATATGTCCTAAATGAATTTAAGAAACTGAACTATAATTCATGAGAGAAAACTAAATCCAAGTGTAACTATGCCCCTAATTTTTTAAAAAGAATCTTAACTAATTTATCTGTTACTAACCAATGATGAATTTGAGAAAACTTTAAAATTATAGAAAAAGAGGCAAAATTAATATTTTTGTGTCTTTTTGGAAATTTTATGTGAATGAAACTTGAATCAAGGAATCACTTGGAAAATATTTACACTATTATGCTCAGAAAGGAAAATTCTAAATCACTATTAAGAAACAATACTATTTAAACTTACAAAAATAATTTAATTGAAAACTGAAAAGCAAATTCTCAAATATGTCTCTCAAAAGAAGAACTAATTTACAACAAATCACTGATGCATAAAGAAACTATGATTATCTCTGTGTTATAACTTTTCGGAAAATGAAACTACTTCAAATGATAAAAGAAAATTACTTGAACATCTATTCTAACAAGATGAAAGTTTGGAAATGATTATAGCATCTAACATAATGACAAAATTAAACCAAGCACCTATATTATGAAATTCTAGAAATGTTGATAGCAACTAACGTAATGAAAATGATAAAAAAAACATCTATACTACAAAAGTCTAGAAATAATGGCAATTTATAACATGAAAATTGAAATAAAAAGCAATACATATATATATACGCTACGAAATGTAGTGAAAGCATAAAATTAGAAATAAAGACGAGCTATGAATACCATCTAATTATAAAAACAAACAAAAATAAAACAGAACCTCTTCTGTTGCAGGGGCCCTCCACAACAGATGGCTTCAAGTCTTAAATGTTACTAACTCCGCATTGAAACTCCAAAACGCTTCTTCATTAAATTTAGAAATAAAATTATTTTTTAAACAAGATTAAAATCACGGAATAATTTTCAATGGCAATACAATTAATAGCCTGATATTTATAGAAGCTTATCATTAACTGTCTGGAGGCTTTTACACCTATTTGAACTAGAAAATTTTATCTCAAACTCTAAAATAGAAAGTAGAATTTTAGTGCTTCACAATTTTCTACGTGGTAGAGCAAATTGTGAAGCATGATGGGTTTAGACACCTCGCTCGCTTAATTTAGCACCTGGTTGACCGATCCTTTGACCGCATATCTAGGCAATTTCCTGCTTGATTTGAGCTAGATGGATAGGATAGGATCCATGATAAGATTATTTTTCATCTGCCCATATATTTTACTGCTCCATTAATACCTTAGAATCTATCGAACCATGGCAGTGGCTACAGAAAAATCAATCAGCTGCAAAATTTCATTAATTGCATAGCTGATATGAATTTGAATGTTAGTTTTGTTATGCTAATTTAATTTTCAAATTTAAAATTTATTTTTTGATCTTATGCTTTATGTGCATAGGTTTCCTTGGTGTTTATGAGTGTGAAATAGGTAAATGAGCTGAGTTTTAAGTTAAATTCAAGAGCATAAAACATGAAAAACAGATACTGAAAAATAACAATAACAAGTACAACAAACCATCACAATTGATCCATCAACACAATGTTTTAGTGAGGATTTCACCCCTCTTGGGCTAGATCTCCTTGGTCCAGCTTCCATGGCTTGTGCCTCAAAATTGAAAAAATCGATGTTTACATTCACCTACAACTCCTGAAACCTGCTTCAATGAGTCCAGAATGTCCAAATCTATCAGAAATGTCTCTTCTTGCTCTCAATTTGGTCGAACATTGCAAAAGATATGGCCAAAACAAATTTTCCTAGTAAACTGGCTCCAAAACTGGAGAAGACTCCAGTTAAGCCTGTAAAATTTGGGGGCAGTGCCAAAATTGGTGAAACTTCCAAAATTTCCATCTTTTTAAACTTGAGTGTAATTGAGTGTAAACGCGGTTTAACTTATGGATAAGTAAGAGTTTAGCATTATAAGCATGTTTTGGCAAACCACACATTAAAACGAGAATTAGTGTATTAATCAATGGATTAAGGGTTTAAATAAACTTGTATTAGCACTAAACCTACGCATTATTAGTAGAATCTGCCACGGTCTTTCGCCTTATGGTTACATGGGCCGGGGACTAGCCCCTGACCAAACCCTGCCTGTTCAAACACATGAGTTTAAATATATGCTGCGAACATAGAGGTTAAGAACTAGTGGCCGTGGTAGAGTGGTAAGAGGTGCATGTTGTTTGGGGGAGGTCGCGGGGTCGAGCCCCGACCTCCACCCTTCCGTCGTATAACGTTTTCCACCAATATTTAATCATAAGGTTTAAAAACCTTATAATATATAAGTCTTCCGCCAACCTTTCTCATATAAATACAAATCAGACTTTGCATATATGATATAAATGCTTTGAATAATATAATAACTCGGACTTTGGAAAATATATCACATTCGGACCATATCATAAAATCAATATTTTCTTAGTTTGACATATGAAATTAAATTCATCCTTGGATAGGGTCCACCAGATGGGGCATGTGGTCGCCCTTGGCTGCACCACATGTCAACCTCTAGTTGGGTTGTCCCAAACCATATATAAAAAAAATTCTCATTCAAACTTAGGAGAAAAATATAGAAAAATTTCACCTTCATACCAAACTGGCGAATCCTGCAGTGACACTTGTCATAGTGTCATTGGGAGAAAATGAAGAATATTCCCATAATATTTTTAAATTTGCTAACCGGGCTGCCATGTCATCAACCTTCACTTCTGCAAATTTTTTAACTATTTAGGAAAACGAACAATAGGCTCTATATTCTTCATTTGGACTCCCTTTTTGACGAAACGAATTGTGCCGGATTCCTTGCGACGAGTTCTTCGCTATTGTTCAGTTTCCAACCAATTCTGGGCACTTTCATTTTTGAGCTTATACACTGAGCACCTGATCATTCCTACCCACTATAAGCCTTTTAGACCCCAACAACTCTTTTATTACTGATCATGTGGATGAGGGTACTGTTCCCTCACCTTTCCAGTCCCTAATCACTCAAAATTTCTCATTTTCATCAAATTGAGCTTTTCAGAAAAAAACTTAACTTTTTCCTTGACTCTTGCAACCTTATCTTGTTGTCATTGATATAGTCATGCTGAAATTTCCATGAATTTGCAGAGCAACAAGCTATTATTGCAAAGACCTTCTTGTTCCTACCTTGGTCATTAATCAAAGTGAACTTAAAAACTCTCTCACCTTGCACATTGTCATCATGGCGATTCTTAACTGACATTTCTTTATACTTGCGTCGAATCTTGACAAAGTATCTTCGCCATTTCCATGTACCCTTTGGAAAAAAAAAACAAGCACCTGTGGAACACATCCTTCTTTATAAAACTAAATTTTCTCTTTCTCTTTTACCTTTGCACTCTCTTGCACTGACATCTTGTTTCTAACACTGCTCAACACTGATGTTGACTTATACAAATGTTTTACATCTTGTTCACCTCCTTTCAAAGGAAACCTGTTAGAGTATTGAAACATCTCATTACACACATAAGAAACCTTAATTAAATCAACTTGTTCATTCTATGCATCTTTTTGAAAGGTTTGATTCAAAACATCTCTATGTTTGATCATTAAGAATGTCAAATTTTGACTTGCATTCACTATCCTGTTCATTTATCCTGCATGTATAAGAGACAAACTTGTATTCTTATTATGTGCTCTAACTATGTACTCAATTACATATTTAAAAAAGTGATACTTATTATCATGGCGATGAAATACTACTTTCCTATCATAAAGATAAGGACTTCCCAATACAATACTTGATATCTCAAGCAACACCACATTAAGTTCAACTTCATCAAGAAAGTTTGAACTGATAGCGAATATTAGTATGCACTTCCTTGTAACCTGCAAGTTTTCATTCTTGCATATCCACCATAAAGGATAAGGTCTTGGATATCTAACAGTTTCAAGGTCTAGCTGCTTAACCAAGTCTTCAGAGATCAAGTCAGCTTGTGACCCACTATCAAAAAGTGTGTCAATCTTGGTATGTTTAGAGACAACTCTAATATGGAAAAGTTCTATTCTTGTATCTTCATCCTGAGTGACATTGGAATAATTTGAAGAAATAGTGCTTGCTATGTTCTTACCTTTCAAACCCATGGCTGTAATATTTGTCTCATCTCCTAAATCTGAACCTAAGTCATGTTTAATTATAGCAAAATTTTTCTCTTTTTCTTTGGATTTCAGTTTGTTTGGCTTCAACTCTAGATGAAGTTGCCAAAAATGGTATTCATAATTTCAATTATTCAAATAATGTTTACATGTGAGTTTCTCTTTCTCTCTTTTAACAGAGCTATTTCTCTTTCCCCTTCCATAAAACTTGCCCTTTCCTTTACCCTCACTATCACTTTTCTCATATATGTTCTGTTTCCCTAGTGCTTCTAATTGTGTGGTTTGAACACAAAACTCATCTATATTTGTGGGATTAACCATGAGAATAGTGTTCCTAAGGTAACTGTGCAAACCCCCAATGTAATTTAACAATTTTTCTTGAGAATATAAATTAATACCCAAAATAAGAGCTCTTCTCCTAAATTCATGAGTATAATCTTGCACACTTTTCCCTTTCAATTGTCTAAAATTTTTCTAGTCCATAATAGCCTTTTTCATGTAAGCTAATGGATATAATTTCCTTTTAATGGCAGCAATAAAACTTGACCAAGACATAGAGATCTTACCATAGGTTTTAATCTCTTCTTGAGTCCTTGCTTCCCACCATACAAGTGGAGATCCTTCCACCCTCAAAGAAGCAAATTGAATATTTATGTCATCTTCATGAAGGTTTTGAATTTTTCAATACACCTCCAATTGACGTATCCAATTTTCCCCAACCTCTCTAAATTTATATTTCCATTATACATTGGAAGCTCATATTTGACATCAAGTTTGAGTAAGGGTGTTTTTCCTCTTGTGGCTTTTGAGTGTGTGGTTTTGGTTGTGGAAGTGGAAGATGATGTTGATGGTGATGATGAGGATGATGAATATGGTGGAGATGGAGGTGGCTTTCCTCCAATACCCTTTTAATACTTTTATTCATCCTTCTTATCATCTGAAGTTCCTTCTCCATTTGGAGGCTTAGAACCTTCTCCTGCCATCCCAATAGTAAATGCATCAAAATTAATTTTAACCATCCTCTTTATGTGATTGAAGTCTTTCTTGACATCATCCTCTTCTAAATTACTTTCAATTTCTCCAACACCTGACATGATGGCTATAGATTCACACTTAGCTTCTAGTGCTTGTACCTCTTCAATCTCAGCTTCTAAAGATAAAATTTGAGGTGCTTCAAGTGTAGCTGTGAGTGGAACTTTGGGTGGAGATGGTGCCCTTGTGGCTCTCCTTCTTCTAGTCATAATCTCAGGACTTGCAACCAACAATTTCCATTCACCTCTCTACAACTTTAACCTTGCCAACATCACAAATTTGCAACCATTAAAACACTACTTGCAAAAAATTCAAGAACCTATCAAGCAAACAACCTTCCAACTAGGCTCTAATACCAACTTGATTTTAAATTGAATGTTATTTTTGTTGTGCTAATTTATCTTTAGATTTAAAATTTATTTGTTGATCTTATGTCTTATGTGCATAGGTTTCCTTGGTGTTTATATGTTTCAAATAGGTAAATGAGTTGAGCTTTAAGTTAAATTAAAGAGCATAAAGCAGGAAAAATAAATGTTGAAAAACAACAATAACAAGTAAAACAAACCATCACAATTGATCTATTAACACAATGTTTTGATGAAGGAGGTCACCCCTCCTGGGCTACATCTCCTTGGTCCAACTTCCATGGCCTGGCGTTTGTATTAGCTCAAAAATGAAAAATTTTTTGTTAACATTAACCTACATCTCTTGAAACCTACTTCAATGAGTCTATAATGTCCAAATATATTAGAAATGACTCTTCTTGCTCTTAATTTGGTCGAAAATTGCAAAAGATATGGCCAAATTTTTTTTTCCTAGTAAACTGCCTCCAAAACTGGAGAAGACTCTAGTTAAGCCCACCAAATTTTGGGGCAGCACCAAAATTAGTGAAACCGCACAAATTTCCGCCATTTTAAACTCAAGTTTAATTAAGTGTAAATGCGGTTTAACTTATGGATAAGTAAGAGTTTAGCTATAAGTGCGTTTTGACAAGCTTCACATAAAAACAAGAATTAATGCATTAATCAATCGATTAAGGGTTTAAATAAACCTGTATTAGCACTAACCCCGAACATTATTCGTAGACTTCGCTACAATATTCCGCCCTATGGTTACATGGGTTGGGGGTTGGCCCTTCGGGGCTGGCCCCCGCCCACCCCCGCCTATTCAAACACATGAGTTTAAATATATGCCGCGAACATAGAGGCTAAGAACTAATGGCTGTGGTAGAGTGGTAAGAGGTGCGCGTTGTTTGGGGGAGGTCACAGAGTCAAGCCTCAACCTCTGCCCTTCCGCCATATAACTTTTTACACCAATCTTTAATCATAAGGTTTAAAAACATTATAATATATAAATCTTTCGCCAACCTTTTTCATATAAATACAAATCGGACTTTGCATATATGATAAAAATGTCCCCAATAATTTAATAACTCGGAATTTCAAAAATATATCACATTTGGACCATAATATAAAATCAATATTTCAGAGTTTGGAATATGACATGCAATTCCACCTTGGATAGGGTCCACAGAGGGGGCGCATGGTGCCCCCTGGTTGCACCAGATGTCAGCCTTTGGTTGGGATGTCCCAAACCATATATAAAAAAATTTCTCATTCAACCTCAGGAGCAAGATATAGAAAAATTTCACCTTCATACCAAACTGGCGAATCCTGTAGTGAAACTTGTCACAGTTCATTGGGCGAAACTGAAGAATATTCCCATAACATTTTTAAATTCACTAACTAGGCCGCCATGTCATCAACCTGTCACTTCTGCAAATTTTTTAGTTGTTTAGGAAAACAAACAATAAGCTATATCTTCTTCATCCATACTCTGTTTTTGACGAAACAAATTGTGTCGGATTCCTGGTGATGAGCTCTTCACTGTCGTTCAATTTCCAACCAATTCTAAGAAATTTCATTTTTGTGCTTTTACGCTGAGAACCTGATGAGTATCTAATGTAGATTTTACCCGAATAATAAGAAACACTTGAAAATATGAAAAATAGGTCATAAGAATACTTTACCAAGTCAAACATTTTAGTCTAACACTTGTTTGAGCTAATGATAGTGACAAAAAGAAGGAAACTGAGTGAAATAAGTGTCAAAATTGAGGAAGTCTTGAGGCACTACATCCCCCCACGAGGAGACCATTGCATGTACTCATGCAAAACATGAAACTATTGATCCTTATCATGTAAATGCATCTGCCCTGAGAGTTTTTCTAAAACATCCAAATTCAATTTCTTTGCCTTCCTTTTTGTCACAACCATCCTTGGCTTTCACATCGAGAGTTTATATGTCAGGTTTATGATTTTCCTTTTGAGATTTTTATTTTTCTTTTTCAAATTTTTATTTGTCTTGAACCATAAATCCAAATTCAAAAGAGTATTATCATTTATGGTTTTATCAATATGGTTCTACAACTTCAAGGCTTCATGCTTCTATTTAATATGTTTGTTTAGTGTCTCTAGTTCAAAAATCGGTTGCCTTAGAATATTCACTACTGGAGGTTCTTGTGGACTATGAGGCTGGGATTCTTCCCTCTGTTCCAAAAATGATGTCTTCTTTGTGTATCTCTTCTCCAAGGACTCAATATAGTCATAAATTTGCTGCTGTAATGGGTCAATCTGTGGGGTCTTTCGACCTAGACTCTGGGCAGGCGACATAACAGTGGGTGATGGAACCTTGAGTTCCTCCTCTAAATACAAAAATTCTGTTTCTTTTGGAGCCCGTTTTTTTATTGTCTGGATAAGTCTAGCACTTCTCCTTATTGAAGGAGGGTTTTGAATTTTTACCCTATTCTTCTTTATTTTGGAATTTTCCATTTTTGAGGATGTATATTTTCCTTTTTTCCCCCCTGCCTTCTTTCTACTAGTTTTCTTCTTAAGTTTCTCCAAACGTTCTTTAATGGGAGCTTCATCCTCTGATTATTCCTAAAGTTGTTGTTTACTTTCAATGAGGTCTTCAATTTTTCTTTTCCTTCCCCTTTTTCCTTTTCCACAACTAGGTTCTTCTTGGTTTCCCTTGTTGAAATGATTTCAAATTAGGAAAAATTTCCAAGTATCCCATGAACTTTTAAGGTGGAATTCGATAAGAATTTTTATGAACACATGATGATACACTATGTTGTCTATAAACTGAATTTTATTTTGAAAAATCCCCAAAATTTTTCTCAAGCTATGTAACAAAAAGTAGGGAAGATTTATTTCATTGTATTTAGGAAAATTCATCAATAACCTAACATGATAAAAGAACATGCATGCAGATATTCCCTCGCGGGTAATAAATTTTTGGATTATCAATAGCAAATTACTCCATTTTACCTTAATTTTTGTGCTAGGGATTCCATTTTTAAAGATGGTGGTATCCATACCTGGGATTTTCAGAAATATTTTCCATTCTTCACCTTCGATTCCTCTATTTTTGAACCACCTCTCTCCTATTCTTGGCAGTCCAGTGGCTTCAGCGACGAAATAATATGTTATTGCAAACTTAACATCTTTGATTGCGACCTCCATCCTGTCGAATGCTCTGGAAAATTATTTAGTTACCTCCTTGTGAAATCATTCGAATTTTTCCACAAAACTAAGCCACCGTGCCTTCTGTAGTACTTTGTTTACATGTGGGTAACCTTCCATGAATTTCCTTCCTTCCAGTTCCTTCCTCACTATCAATACTATGGCTCGAGAAGTTTTACCTTTAGACCACCTCTTGACAGGGTAAGATGAAGGTTTTTGGTGTGAATGAGAGCATGAGTGAATTATGCTTTAGAATGAACGTGGGCATGAATGAATGAATGAGGCTTCAAAATTATTGATAGTATGAGTAAGGTTAATAAGAAATGACCGTTATGAGTTGGATTATTTCACCAACGAAATCAAGATTTCAGGTTGGAGCAATCGTGTAATGATGAGGGTTAAGTGGTGGAGTTTGAGATTTGATTTTGATTTAAGATGATCAGTTATTGTTAATAATGTTTTTGAATTGGTGTAGAAAATGACCATATAATTCATATGAAAATGTTTACATCCTTATTATTAAATAAAAATTTTCATTTTCATACCTTGAATTTTATGTTGCTAACCTTCAACTGTTTCTCTTTGTCTTTCCTTCAAGTGTTCTTCAGGGTATTCCAATTGATTTAGTCAAAAATATCCTATTATATATATAAACTGCACAAATTCATCAGAGCTGCAGAATTTCAAGAATTTTGTAGATATATAATTTTATTCTTTTTGAAAGAGAAAAAGGATGCAAAGAAACTGGGATTTTAGAACAAGAATAAAGAAAATGTAAGGTGCGAAAATAATTTTGGTTTTCACCTTAGATTTTCTGCATAAGTATGCCAATCAATGATTAGTTTTCATAATTATACAAATTTTTTTTTTTTGAATGATAGAACGAAAGAAGACTTTTAAGTTGGGGAAGAAGAAGAAGTCTTCTTCACCAACTTTATCTCAACATTATCTTGAAAATATTAAAAAATTCCTTCGTTGTTAATGGTTTGTGATAGATCCTTAGTCGATGTCCATTTATGAGGAGATAAACTCTTTCTTCATCAATGGTTTTGATCCTACCTACTCCATTATCAAATACTCTCTCAATCTCATAAGGCCCAAGCCAATGAGTTTGAAAATTTCCCTGAAAATATTTGAACTTTGAATAAAAAAGTAGTTCACAATCTCCTGCTTGAAAATTTCTTTCTTTAATATATTATCATGCCATCTGGATCATCTCTATTGTTGAACTAGATTGGTCCTTTGAATTACATCTTGCCTCTTTTTATCAAGCTCATTGAGTTGTTCCATTCTATTCCTTTGTGCTTCTGACATGTCAAGTCCCAACTTAACAACTGTCTTGAGAGTTTTTATTTGGAACTCAATTGGAAATAAGACTGGCTTCCCATAAACAAGTTAATAAGGAGTATGTCTTGTTGTGCTGCTTCAGGTGGTGCGGATGCCCCATAAATCTTCTAGAAGCTTTTCTACCCAATCCCTTCTGTGCAAATGTACAGTCTTTGTAAGGATTACTCCAGTCACTTTATTAGTGGATTCTACTTGTCCATTTTCCTGTGGATGATATGGAGTAGACTTCCTATGCTTGATTTTGTATTCTTATATTATCTTTTGCATCATTCTGGATTTAAATTGAGGTCCTTGATTTGTCACAATTTACCTTGGGACCCTTAAAAGATTAAAAATATCCTAAAAGGAAATGAAAATACAACATTTTCAGTATAAAAAGAAATTTCTTTAGCTTCAACCCATTTAGTGACATAATCAGTGCACACAAGAATATACCTCTTTTGTCTTGATGGTGGATTGATTGGTCTGAAAAAATATAAAGCCCATTTTTTGAAAGGCTTGATAAGTACCCGGGGTTGTAAAGGAATTTCATCTGAAGGAACATGTTTCCCATTCTTTGACAACTATCACATCTCTTAACATATTCCTTGGCATCCTTAAAAAGGGAAGGCCAATAATATCCTAAGTGAAGAACTTTGTAATCAGTCCTTTTGTCAACGAAGTGTCCTCCACATGGTTCATCATGACATGCTTTTAGTATCTCAGGTATTTCATCTTCTCTTACACACCTTCAGATAATAAGATATGGACCTGTCTTGTACAATTCTTCATTTATCCATGAATAATATGCACTTATTTGAATTATCTTTATATTTTCTCTAGGAAACAAATATGATGGTAGCTTCCTTGTGACTAAATAGTTAGCAATGTCTGTAAACCATGGAGATTTAGTATATATTGAAAAAATATATTCATCAGAAAAACTATCTTCTACTATATTATCATTATTATCATTTTGAATTCTAGACAAAAAGTCAGGAACTGTGTTTTGTTTTCTAGGTCGATCTAAAATGGTGATATTGAATTCTGGAAATAGTAATAGCCATCTTGTGGCTCTGCCATTAGTGATTTATTTATTCATTAGATATCTAATTGAAAAATGATCTGTGTGAATGAAATTTTCATAGCCAGGGATGTAATGTCTAAATTTGTTAATGGCATGGACAATAACTAAAAACTCCTTTTTAGTAATAGTATAATTTAACTCTACAGGAGTCAAATTTTTACTTGTATAGTAAATAGCATAAGGAGTCAAGTATTTCTATCCCAATACAACTCCTAGATTTGTTTTTGAAGCATCAATTGAGATATGAAAAGGAAATTTCCAGTTTGGTCCTCTTAAGATGGATGCTTTAGAAATATTTTCTTTAAAAGTCTCAAAGGCCTATGGATAATCAGGATTCCAACTGAATTCATAATATTTTGTAAGAAATTTGAAGAGTGGATATCCAATCTTTGTAAAGTTTTCTATAAATCTTCTATAATATCTAGTAAATCGAGAAAACATCTAACATCATTTTGACAAGTTGGAATTGCTAATTTTGAAATTACTTCAACTTTAGATGAGTCCACTTTTATTCCATTTCTTTAAATATGGTGTCCTAAAAAAAATCGCTCAGTAAACATCATAAATTATTTTTCATGAATTAATGAGATATTTTCTTCCTTACATCTTATGAGAACTTTTTCCAAATTTTCAAGGGCTTTTTCAAAAGAATTTCCATAGATTGTAAAATCATCCATATAAATTTCCACACAATCATGGATTAAATCTGAGAAAATACCCAATAATTCTCTTTGGAATGTTGCTAGTGCATTGCATAATCCAAAAGGAAGTACTCGGTAAGCATAAGTTTCCCATGGGAAGGTAAAAGTGGTTTTGCCCTGATCTTCTGGTGCTACCCGAATTTGATTATCCACTAAAACCATCTAAGAATGAAAAATATTTCTTTCCTGCTAATGTATCTAAAACTTGATCTATGAAAGGTAATGGAAAATGATCTTTTAAGGTAGCCTTAGTCATTTCCCTATAATCAATACATACTCTCCATTTTCCATTATTTTTAGGAACAATTACTAAAGGTGAAACCCAATAACTATCTGATATTAGATAAATAAAGTTTACATTCAACAGTTTTTGTAGTTCCTCCTTTAGAATTTCCCTTAAGTTTGGATTCATTCTTCTCTGAGGTTGTCAGACTGGTTTGGAATTGTCTTCAATATATATGTGATGCATGCAAGTTTAAGGATTAATTCCTTTCATGTCAGTGTATTCCTATGCATATGAAGAAGGGTGTTTTTGTAATGTTTCTATTAATTTCTTATTTGGAATTCTCCCAGATTTTTGTTCAAATTTAAAGTTTTACCTGGAAAAATTTCTATTAAAGAATTTCTAAATTATTACATATAATATAAAGACATTTGTCTCGATGATAAATACTCAATATTTCATTGTTCCTGGAATTTTTGACTACTCTCACATTCTGAAGATAATTCATTATTTTCTATTGAATTTTAAATATGATTTTCTTCACTAATTTGAGAGATAGTAAAAATAGGTTGCATGTCATTGGCATCATCTATCCATTCTTCATTTTATTTCTCTATCATTGTTTTTTTTGGTCGGTATATTTTGAATTTCTTCATTGAACTACCATCAGAGATAAACATATCACTATATCTACAACTGATAAAAGCATCAGTTGTAGCCAACCAAGGTCTTCCCAAGATTAATGGATGTCCTCCTAAGTTATTATTGGGGGTTAAACTAATAAAATCAACTAGATATTCCCACGAATCTAAGGATACATAAATGTCTTCTAACACACCAGGTTTAAGTACAGATCTATTTGCTAATTGTAATAATGTTGGTGTATATTGAAGATTTGGAAGTCTTAGTTGATCCATAACTTGTTTAATCATGGTGTTTATGGTTGCTCCTAAATCGATCAATGTGTTTGGGATTTCAATACCATTAATGTGTGTCTTCATAATGGGACTTCCTGGATCCAAATATTTTTGTATTGTGGTTTTACCCATCATGATGTTTGAAATTTTCCCAACTAATTGTATTCTTTTTACTTATGCCCTTTTTCTTCTGGGTTTCTTTATACTCAACTCTCTTATTTTCTTTGCAAGGATTGGAATTTCTTAGATATATTGTAACAAATGAATATTTATATAAACATTATTCAGCTCATTTAACATATCATAATCAAATATCATGATTTGTTTTTATACCCCTTTATCAATTTGTAATATTTCAGGGAAAGGTGGTTTTGACATAGATACTGAAGGGTATTCTATAATGGGAGTTTGAGTTTATTAGTGTTTCATGTGTTTGTTTTTGAATATTTTTATTTTGGTGAAGAGTTGTCTCCTCATCAGAATGATCATCTTTTGCTTTTTCCTGGATAAAAAAAAATGGTAATTTATTTTCTAATATTCTACCAGATCTTAGTTGGACATTATTAATATCTAGTGGAGTTATCATATAGGTTTGAAAATTTTGACCCTCCATGTTGTAAAAAATGTGTGCATTCTTATTGTTTGGGTTTGAAAGTGGTTGAGCAGGTAATTGATTTGGTCTTTGTAGAAATGGTAATGAAAGTTGAGAGTTTTGATTTTGAAACTAAGGTTGTGGCTGTTGACTAGATTGAGGAAAATGTTGTGGTGGAAAGTTTGGATAAGGTTGTGGATACTGGTGATATTGAGAGTATCTACCATAAGGATTTTTCCATCCTTGTGTCCAAGGTTTGGATTGAGACCAAGGTTTCTTCCATGGGATTGGTGCAGTCCAGTTATTTTTTTAGGGTTGAGTATACATCTGAGTGTTCAAACCTCGAGTTCGTGATCCTTCCCATGGCTTTATAGCAACAAATAAAAGAGGATCTACCTATTTTGGAATCATTTCCTCTTGGTAGACAAATTTTAGACCTGGGACATAAGGACACATCTTTGTTTCATGATTTTTTTTTACATATAACACATGCTTCTACACTTTTCAAATCAAGAGGTCATTCTCTTAAGGCATGTTTCTTTCTGCACTTAGGACAAAAGATAGACAAGGCGTCACTTTCAACTATTTGCATGTTTTGTAATTTCAAGGTGTCTATTTGTTCACTAAGGCTCCCTAAAATATCTGTTTTAAATTCATTAAGAAAATTGCCTATTTCAGCCCTACATATTGTTCCAACTGCAGATTTATTGATTCTAGAGAGTATATAATCTCTTAAATTCTTTCCAACCCTTGATTTAACTCTTGAAATATGTATGCATAATTCATAAATTTCTGGTAATGATAGCTGAGAAATGTCTCCTTTTCCCATCATGTTAAGTATATCTATCCATTCATCTCTAATGGATTTTAGTAGGAGAGCTTCAAAGTATATTGATCCAAATTTTCCATTTTAGCCATTTTTAGATTATAATTGAATCTTTCAATTAAATCCTCTGAATTCTCATATTCCCTTTGCATAATATTAAAGACTTCATCTTTTCAGTTATGAGGCATGCAATAATGTATTTTAATAAGAATGCATTTTTAATTTCTTCCCATGTTCTAATAGAGTGTGTTATTAAGCCCATAAACCATTTCAATGCTGCATCCTTAAGGGTAGCTGTCCAAACAATTTCAATTTTTGAGAATCGAGTAGGTAGTCATATGATATATATAAAACTTCGAATTAAAAAAGAAATGTTTCGGGATCCTCACTTCTTAATCCATGGAAGTTAGGAAGGATAGAGGGTGAGATATTTTTCATTGTGGCAGTAGTATCTTCATCAAGTATAGAAAATCCGATAGGATTTGGATCTATTATGTCTTCTCCTCTATCTCCTCTACCTCTAAGTCCACCTCCAATCCTAAGTCCACCTCCTCCAATTCTTAAATTTTCATCATTGTTATGTAATTCTCCTTGCCCTTCCCCAACCATTGTAGATTCTTCTGAACTGATATAAGATTCCAAGTTTGGGATTGCATGTTCTTCTGATTCCTCTATCAATGGTATATTAAATAATATTTATTCTTCCTGTTCCCCACTAGGTATTTATAATTCTCGAGCTAAAATTTGTTATCCAGTAGAGGTTAGGAAAATTAATCCTTCCATTGAGGAGGTAGGGTCTTGTTCTTCTATAACTACTTCAGTTGATGAAGTTGGTGAATCCCTAGGTTGAATTTCTGATCTTAATACCTCAGGAAGTCTATGTCTACCTGCTAAAAATGGTATGTGAGTTTGGGAGGATGGTGTGTCACTAAGAGGTCTTGATGGGGTGAGTGGTGTTGTTGGAATTAAGCTTCTTCCTCTAGCTACAAATCTACCCCTAGAATGTCTTTCTCTACGCATGTCATTTTTCTATTTTTTTTTTAAAGAGAAAAGGCTTCTATTTACACTTCCTCGACAACGGCGCCAAAATTTTTAGTCAATTTAATTTTCTTAATTTTCTATCATAAATTATCGATCGAAGTTGGTAATCTTGTGAAGTGAAAGTGCACTATATATTCTAGAAACCTTCCTTACTTATTTTATTATGATGATTTTATATCTGAAGACTGTTTTTGAAGATGTCCTAATGAATTTAAGAAACTGAACTATAATTCATGAGAGAAAACTGAATCCAAGTGTAACTATGCCCCTAAGAACTTTTAAAATAATCTTAACTAATTTATCTGTTAGTAACCAATGATGAATTTGAGAAAACTTCAAAATTCTGGAAAAAGAGGAAACAGTAATATTTTGTGTCTTTTTGGAAATTTTATGTGAATGAAACTTGAAACACTTGGAAAATATTTACACTAGTATGCTCAGAAAGGAAATTTATAAATCACTGTTAAGAAACAAGACTATTGAAGCTTACAAAAAAAAATTAATTGAAAACTGAAAAGGAAATTCTAAAATATGTCTCTCAAAAGAAAAACTAATCTACAACAAATCACTAATGCATAAAAGAAACTATGATTATCCATGTGTTATAACTCTTCAGAAAATGAAACTACATCAAATGATAAAAAAATTGCTTGAACATCTATTCTAGCAAGACAAAATTCTGGAAACGATTATAGCATCTAACATAATGGAAAAATTAAACTAAGCACCTATCTTAAGAAATTATAGAAATTATGATAGCAACTAATGTAATGAAATATGATAAACAAAACATATATACTATAGAAGTCTGGAAATAATTGCAATTTCTAACATTAAAATCGAAATAAAAAGTAAGACATATATCTACGCTACGAAATTCCGTTAAAGCATAAACTGAGAAATAAAGACGAGCTATGAATAACATCTAATTATAAAAACAAACAAAAATAAAACAAAACATCTTCTATTGGAGGGTCCCTTCACAACAGATGGCTTCAAGTCTTAAACGTTACTAGTTACGCATTGAAAATCCAGAACACTTCTTCATTCAATTTAGAAATAAAAAAAAGTTTAAACGAGATTAGAGTCACACAATAATTCGCACTGGCAATACAAGTACTAGCCGTATATTTATAAAAGTTTATTATTAAATGTCTTAAGGATTTTATGCCTATCTGAACTAGAAAATTTTATCTCGAACTGTAAAATAGAAAGTATAATTTCGTTGCTTCACAATTTGCTATGTGGCAGAGCAAATCGTGAATCGTGATGGCTTCAGACTCCTCGCTCGCTTGATTTAGCACCTAGTTGACCACTCCTTTGACCACATATTTGGGCAATTTCTTGCTTGATTTGAGCCAGATGGATAGGATAGGATCAATGATATTATTATTTGTCATATACCCATATATTTCACTTCTCCATTAATACCTTAGAATCTATCGAATTGTGGCGGTAGCTACAGAAACATCAATTAGCTGCAAGATTGCATTAATTCCATAACTAATGCATATTTTACTCTAATAATAAGGATCAATTGAAAATATGAAAAATAGGTCATCAGAATACTTTACCAAGTCAAAATTTTCAGTATAACACTTGTTTGAGCTAATTTTGGTGACAAAAATAATGAAAAAGAGTGAAATAAGTGTCAAAATTGAGGCAGTCTTGAGGCTCTACAAATTCCTTCATGAGGTCGACCAGACAAATGCTTGAGGCCGACTTCTTGTGTTTGATATGGACTTCTTGTGATTGAGGTTGACTTAATGATGGAGTAGTTAACATGTCTTAAATAAATTTATTTATTTAATACAATGAACCCAAGAATGGAATTATACATTATGCCATTTATTTTTGACATAAGACTCAAACCTAGAAGCCTATAATGGAGGATTGAACTATAGACCATTGACCAAAGCATGAAACACATACTTTAATAAGTCAATATTTCTTTAATAAAAAATTATTTTTCTTTTCTTTTGACAAATACAATTATGAATGCCGATACTAGTTACATTCTTCAACCTGCACAACTAAAGGCTTTCATATTTGATGATATTGCATGAGATGAATGATGGTATTTGAAGCTATTTCGTAAGGGTAATCATAGTTTATAGTTCCATATTAGAGTGAAGTTGAGGAGCGATTGAAGGGATCTTTGCACAAGTTTTTTAGAAATGCATACTACCTTGTGAGTGTCAAGACTCCACGATGACAATTGCTATATTGTGATGGAGAAAAAGTGAATAGAGTAATGATACATGTAGATTCCAAAGCACAAAGATCACAAGTTTGTATGTGGATCGAGTAAGTTGTTGCACCGATTTTGTTTAGTATGCAAAGGAGTGATTATGCAAGATCAATGAGATGTCAAGACACATTTTGATAATGATAGAGCATGTATATCATAAAGAAGGAGTGTATAATCAGATGCATAGGTTGATGTGTGATAGAGCATTCAAGACAATTCAATGAAGTGAAAGAGCATTCAAGACAATTCAATGAAGTTAAAGAGCATAGTGTATTGTTGTGTATTTTAACAATGGGTTGACATGTGATGACATATTCAGATCATGGATACCTTATGAAGAGCGATTTGTACTAATGTGCCATCTCAGTAGCAGAGTTCTTGGATTTACTGCAGACCACACCTATAGCTAACTTGTAGAGATCCATTAGTTTAGACCTATAAATATTGTATGAAAAATCAGAGACAAAGCCTGTATGTTAAATAAAGGATTGATAAGTGATAAATATGTATGAAAAAATCATATACTTATAGCAGGTTTGTTTAAATGAGGAATGAACTGAGATTATAACTGTGACTATTGCAAATATTTCGATAGAGGATTGTTGAAATATTTTTTCTATGGTTTCAGGGGAAGATTTATATATATGGTTGTAGCATTGATATTAGTTATTTGATATGATTTTGTTATAGTTAAGGATGCTTGTTTTGATTGAGATGTTGTAGTGCTAGCTTGTTGATGTATTTTTTGCAAGGAGCCATCAATTACATATTATATATGGTTGTAGAGTTGATTTGTATATATGGTTGAATATTCCTTTCATTTGTTTTTGTTTGTTAGCTTGGGTTTTGACGTGAAAGAATTGTTTGAGAATTACTACTATTAGTCCTTGGATGATGAGTTTTAGTTGTGAGAGTAGTTTTTCTATTGTTAATTTCTTGTTTGAGTTGATGAATTTATTGTATTATGGTATCATTGCGAGGAGTTCACTGCATGTTTAGTTTTTTGAGTAGAGTGTTATTTTTGGGTCTAGTATGAAAATGGATGAAATGAGGCCCATTATTATTTGTATTTTGAGTCAGGTAGATATAGTGTGAGAAGTTATAAAACAAGGTCCACATGAATCTGAGGGTTGGAGAATTTAGTAAGGGAGTGGTAGCTTCCTTCCACTAGTGGTCAAAGAACTTGATTAGGGAGTAGTGGTTTCCTTCCTTTAGTAGTTAGAGAAATTATTGCAGCTGGTGGCCTCCAACACATATTGGTAGAAGCTTGCGCTAATGTAATATGTAATAGAATATCTTCTTAACAATACTAAGAATAATACGAATACTACATCAATAGTGGTTTTTCCTAGTTGGGTTTTCCACCTAATTTTCAATGTTCTTGATGATGTTCTTATGTGCTTGACGATTTTTACTATTCATGGATGATGATTGATAATTTTCATATGTTCATGATGTTTATGAATGTTTTTCTAATTAATCATTGGTTCATTTGATGTTTGTAAATAAAAATTAAAATCAAGATAAAATTTGATTCATCAAGAAATACTAACTCATACCCCCTCTCAGTATTTCTAAAAATTGGTATCAAAGCATGTTATTCATGACATAACTTAATCATTACAAGGAATATCCTGCAAAATGGGCATCTAGGAAAATGTCTTTTCAACAAATCCACATCTATTGAATGGAGCGAATTTCACCTTTTGGAAAATAAAAATGAGATATTATCTGAGATATCTTGGAGTCGATGTCTGTGAAACATTAGAAAATGGGTATCAATACCCTAGATCCATCCAAACAGATGAAGCAGGTAAGAATAAATATGAAAACAATTCCAAATTAGTCAATGTTATTCTAGGAGGTCTTGTAGAATCTAAATTTGTGAAGGTACTGCAGCACAAAACCATAAAATAAGTGAGGGACAAATTGGTAAACAACTATGAAGGGGATACAAAGGTAAAAAGAGCAAAACTATTATCATATCGAATTCAATATGAAACTCTTAAGATGCACGAGGATGAAAGTGTTTCCATTTTTTCCTTAGAGTAGATGAAGTAGTAAATACTATGAAAGGTATTATTGAGAATTTTGAAGATTCTATGATTGTTCAAAAGATATTATGATCACTAAATCCTAAGTTCAATTCCAAAGTGTCAGCGATTGAAGGAATGCAGGACTTGAGCCAACTATTCTAGGAAAGGCTTCATGGGATACCGACAACCTACAAAATGAGGAAAAAAGAGGACCAATATGAAGTCATAGAAGCTTCCTTCAAGGCCACAAGTAAAGGTAAATGAAAAAAGAATTAGAAAGCACCAACTATATTTCATATGAAGAGGAGGAAATCTTCAACAAATATCTATAGACAAGAACTAAAAAATTCAGAGGTAAGTTCCCATTTAAGTGTTTTAACTATGGAAGGGTTGGCCACTATGCTACTAAATTCCCAAAGAAAGATAATATTGAAAAGGAAAAGAACATGTTTAAGAAAAATTCCAAAGGGAATTTAACTAATAGTAAGAGCTTTTATTCACATGAAGATAGTGAATGTTCATCTCATGAAGAGGTAGATAATGAATCCAACTCTAACCTTGATTACAAGCTCTTCATGGCTCTTGATGATCAATTGAGAAGTGAATTAGATAGTTGTGCTACAAATTATTTGATGGATGCGTTGAAAGAAGTTGACAATCTCATAAATAAAAACAAATACCAAGAAAAGGGAATCAAAGTGTATATAGAGAAAGAGAATAGTATTTTTGAAGAAATGTCTATGTTAAAGGTTCACCTAGAAGAATATAAAAGAGTGGAGGAGGGACAAATGAAAAAAATTCAAGAGAAAGAGAGGCATTCTGAGAAGTTGGAATCCAAAATTGTAGCCATAAGTAAATAACTTGAGAAAGTGAAGTCTCAACTAAACTTGAATCTCAAGTTTGCAAAGGGATCTAAAAAATTGGAGAAAATTATCAATGATAAACATTCTCTGTTAATTAATTCAGGTATTTGATACAATAAAACTCAAAATCAAAATAACAAAGACTCAGATCCCATGGTGTCAACTGGCACATGTCCAAAAGGTTATGTCAATGTTGTAAAAGGAATCAATGGTTAGAGCAACAAGACTCAACAAAAGTAGGATGAATCAAACCACACAAACTTAAAACAAGAAAGAAGGAAACCAAGATTGGAAATACAATCCTTCTACAATAAAGAGTCGAGCCATTGAAGGAAATTATTTACTCCTAAGTACTTATATTTCTTCTATGGTCACTATTTGTCTTGTCATAATTTTGGCCACAAATCTATTCACTATGTAGCATATGAAACTATCAAGACTGGAGAAGACAAAGCCAAGCATACTCTAAATAAATCAATAAAGTCTCATAATTCCCTTAATAATGCCTTCTCACCTTTTATGGATGAAATTGAATGCTCTATATGCAATAAATTTGGACATGATGAAAGTGAGTGAAGAAGCATATTAATATCTTCTTATTAGCATGAACGAAAGATAGATCCTCCCAAATTTTGGAAAATGAAGACTTCCTCTTCAAAAAAGTGTGGCTTAGCTATCTATGTCATGGATCAAGAGAACTTGTGCCACATATGACATGTGAGAGAAATAAATTTGTTTCCTTTCAAATGAAGTTAAGAAAGGAAAATTTTCTTTTGGTAATAATTCTCCTACTACTATAAAAGGTGAAGGATTTGTGATATTAAGAGGAAATACCAAGGCCTAAAATGTCTTGTTTATAGTTTTCTTAAATCATAATTTTTTTAGTGTTAGCTAGAAGTGCGAACAAATACATGAAGTTATCCTCAGGTCCAAAGGATGTGTGGTTGAAAATTTGGACACAGGGAAAAATCTAATCAAAGCAACCAGAACTCCAGATAATATATATGTTTTTGAAGGTGACAATGAGCATTACTATTAGAGCAAGAATGAAGAAATTTGGTTATGGAACAAGAGGCCGGGACATATCAGTTTCAATCAACTGGTTAAACTAAGCAAGAAGAGAGTTTTCATGACATGAAAAATATCATACAACCTTAAGATAATATCTGCAAATCATGTCAATTCAGTAAGCAATCAAGGGTTCAATTTAAAGAAAAATAACGTTTTTAAGAAAACCCTCTTGAGATAATCCATACAAACTTATGTGGACCAACGAAGAAGAAAACTACTCGAGGTAAGAAATATTTTATGCTATTGATCGATGACTACATTGGAATGTGCTAATTTAGCTTGCTAAAATTTAAATATGGGGACTTTGAGAAATTTAAGATATTCAAGGCTTTGGTTGAAAATCAAATGGATCTAAAAATAAAATGCCTTAGGTTTCATAGAGAGGGTGAATTCATATCAATTGAATTCTTTGATTTTTGTGATTATAATGGAATCAAAGGACAATTCTCTATACCCAAAACTCCTCAGAAAAATGAAGTTGTTGAAAGAATGAACACAATTGTTCAAAAAATGGCTCGTGTGATGCTTGATGAATCTAGAGTGCCTCATAAATTTTGGAGAGAAACAGTGAAAACAACAATCAGTATACACAATAAATCCCATGTGAGGGTTAACAATGAAAAAACACCATATTAATTATGGTATGTCATAACTACATCAGTGAAGTATTTTAAGATCTTTGGAAACAAATATTATATCAAAATAAATGAAGATAAACTTTGAAAATTTGAATAAAGGGAAGATGAATGCATTCTTCTCCAATAATCTTCCAGAAGCAAGGGGTACAAATGTTACAATAAAAGACTTCACAAAATTGTTGAATGTATAGGTGTTACAATAGATGAAGGAACTGTATGCCCCAAAAGAAAAATACAATTTGATGATGAACCTACAGACAATGAAATCAAATAAATTTCAAGGGAAGAAGAAAATGAAGCATCAATGGAAGAAGACAAAGAATAATATGATTCAGAAAAGACTCCATCAAGGTATGTGTAGAAAAATCATTCTAAAAGTAAATACTTAGTGATAAAGAGGCTAGAGCGCAAAGCAGAAGGAATTTTATTGGTTCATCAAGTCATCTAGTTTTTTTTTATGTATAATTGAACCTCAAAATGTGCATCAAGCAAATCAATATGAATTTTTTATTCAATCCATGTATGAATAACGTAATCAAACTGATAAAACCATACTTGGGATCTAGTTCCAAGGCCACAAAATAAAAATGTAACATGTACCAAAGGGATATTTAAGGACAAGCTAAAGGAATATGGAAAAGTAATTAGAAATTAGGCACGTCTTGTTTGAAAAGGGTATGCACATTAGGAAATAAATTTGAAGAAATGTTTGCACCAGTGGCTTGGCTTGAAGCCATCAAAATGTTCTGAGCATTTTCCAATTTTCACAAATTTAAAGTATATGAGATGGATGTTAAGTTTTCATTTTTGAATGGGGATCTAGAAGAGGAGATTTACATTGAGAAGCCTGAAGAATTAATTCTTGGAAATGGAAAGTATCTTGTATGTAAAATCAAGAAATCCTTGTATGGGTTAAAGCAAGCCCCCCCAAGCTTGGTACTACCGTCTTGAAAAATATCTTCAGCAACAGGGCTTCAAGAAAGTATCAATAGATTAAAACTTGTATATCAAAGCTAACAAGGATAAAATATTGGTGGTAATTGTTTATGTTTATGACATCATATTTGGTAGCAATATTGACTCAATGAGTCAAGGGTTTGTAGCAGCCATGGAACAAGAATTTGAAATGTCCCTAACTGGTGAGCTAACTTTCTTTCTTGTATTATAGGCTCATCAAATAAAGGATGGAATCTTTCTTTCTCAAACAAAATATCTCAAGGATATCTTAAGAAAATTCAAGATGGAAGACTGTGAACCTGTAAGTACACCCATGGTAACAAGGTTTAAACTTATCAAAGACGATGAATTCCTAATAGTCAATCAATCTGAATATTGATCTATGATTGGTGGTTTAATCTATCTTATAGGAACTGAACCAGATATTATGCATGCAATTGGCATAGTGGGATTGTTTCAAGAAAATCAAAAGGAGACTCATCTCAAATAATTCAAAATAATACTTTAGACTATGGTATCCAAAGAATATATATTTTATGCTTCATGCATATACTGATGCAGATTGGGGTGGAAGCATTAACGATAAAAAAAGTACCAGTGATGGAGCCTTCCTTTTAGGGCAGTGCTTAGTTTCATGGTTCAACAAAAACATAGCTCTATTTATTTATTTATTGTTGAAGCAGAATAAAATGCTACTGCAACATGTTGTACAGAATTGCTTTAGATTATTCAAACTCTGCAAGATATTCAAGTTACATGTTTACAACCCATGTCTATTTTCTGTGACAACACCAATGCCTTTAGCATTTCTAGAAACTTAGCAATGCATTATAAGAATAGGCACATCCCAATTAAATATCATATTCTTAGAGATAAATTCTTGGACCATAAATTAAAATGATAATATTCCCCTTCAAGTAAGAATGAGGGTGAAAATGTGAAGTTGGGTTACACTTTTTGCTCTTTTTTGAGAAAAAACTTTCATTTTTTTCGGTTTTTCAACTTTCTGCAATCTAAAAAAAAATTCTGTTTAGAATTTCATTTTGCGATAAAAAAAAAAGTTGTCCGAAATTTTGTTAGCTTTCTATTACTTATTTTTTGGAATTTTTTTATACACATTTGATATGTCAAATTATCGTTTCTTTGAGTGTGTGTTTTTTAACAATCAAAGGATTCATAAGAAGTCATGTTAATACGCAATGTTGTATTCTTTGAAAATGTGTGTTTTTGAGAAACAAAATGTGTTACAACAATCTAGACAGAGTCTACCTCGATTTTGTCATATTTACAAAGCCAATGGATGCATATCGTAATTACTAGAATTTTTTGAACTGGTCCAATATGAAAAAACTGCATATTTTGAATATGTTTCGCAACGCAAGAAATTTCTTAACATATAAGTTATAAACTAAAAATCTAAAAACTACCCATTAGAGACAACGAACCAATGTAATGCACCAAAATTTTTTCATTTTTTTTACAATGTATTTTGTAAGATATAGAATTTTGATTTCACTGAATCACAATGACCTTTAGAAATTGTTTGCACCCGTTTTATTACAAAATTAATTAAAATTAGTAAATATTTATGAAAGTCCATAAAATTTATATTTCCTGAAAGTAGATTCAATTCTGAAAATTCTTGTCTTGGTTCCGACAATTAATTCATAATTTTTTATGGAGTTTAATCAGTCCAAAGTTGCAGATACGTATTCAAAGCATGATTCTGCTTAACTGGTGACGCGTTAGTTTGATCGAACTCTTAAACAAAGTTCAGTCGAACTGTTTTTTGCGCCGATAGCCCGTTATGTCTAACGACATAAAAGTTCAGTGGAAATTTTTATACAGAGTTCGGCGGAACTTTTACTTGACTTTTCGTTGGCCGGAAAATACCGCGGATCCCCTCCAAAAAACATTTCGTGGCAATATAAATTGCCGTGAAATTATTCATTATTTTCGCATATTTTCGCACATTTGGTTTGATTTTTACAAAGGTCTTGGTCTGATTTTGCAAATAATTATTTAGGGTTTAAGGACTTTTATTAGAGGTACATTCAAAGGACATTTCTTGGAGGCATTCATTATTTTCGCATATTTTCGTACATTTGGTCTGATTTTGCAAATAATTGTTTTGGGTTAAAGGAATTTTCTTGGAGTTAAATTCAAAGAACATTTGGTCTGATTTTGCAAAGAATTGTTTTGGGTTTAAGGAATTTTCTTGGAGATGCATTCAAAGAACATTTTTGAAGACTTTTCTTGGAGGTACATTCAAAGGACATTTCTTGGAGGTCTATGATATAATTTTTTAGATGTTTTTTGGGCTTCATTTTTTTTGAAAGTATGGATTTGGGCTTAATTTTCATTATTTTTGAAGGTATGGATTTGGGCTTAATTTTGAAAGGACATTTGTTGGAAGTATTTTTAAAGTGATATTTTTGAAGTATTTTTTAAAGTGGCGTTTTTTATGAAGTTGGAATTAATTTTCAATGGACATTTTTTGGAAGCATTTTTTGAAGTGACATTTTTTTAGAGTACGTGTTTTGGGTTAAAGTAAATCTTTTATAATGTTTTTTTAAAATGAGTTTTTGTCTAACTTTTTAAACAAATTTTTTTTGTAGGACTTGGAAGGAAATATTTTGAGCTTTGTTTCATTTTTATAAGACATTTTTTTCTCGAATTTTTTGAAGTATGTTTTGGATTGGAGTATGTATTTTTTGAAAAATTTTTAAAATGAGTTTTTTTTTTTAAATTAAATCTTTTGTGATGTTTTTTTTTTTTTTAATTGAGTTTTTGTCTAAATTTTTGAAGGAAATTTTTTGAACTTCATACTCTATTATCATGGGAAATCGAAGGAATTGTACAAGAAAATATGATCGAAAAAGAGACCCTGAGGAATGTAGAGAAGAGGTGAGACAATATCGCAAAAGAAAGATAGAAGCACTCTCAAATATTGAAGGGGAAAACCAACCTCAACTAGAAATTGAAGCAGGTATGTAAATGTAAATATTATGATTTTGATATATTTAAAACTTTCCTAGTGTAAAATGTGAAGCTTAATTTTTATTTGATGAAATAATTTGAAAAATATTTTGCAATGTAAACAGAGAGAGATATTCCTCAAAACATTGATGATGAGATACAAAATTTTGAAAGTGTTGGGTGTGGAGCCTGATTATCTTGTTTATTTTGTATCACAGTGTTGGACCCCTGTACCTTAATGGGGGCGGCAACACCACCCATAATTAAACGCTGCTTGGGGGGTCCAGGGGGGGGTTATGACTTTATGGAGCCCCCCCTAGCAGGGGGTTTCGGGGGCAGCACCCCCGAAGCTAAAAACAGATGTAAAATTGCCTTTTAAAAATATAGTAATTTCTAGTCAATCTGGGCCTTTCATTAGGTGGATGATCTGATAGTAGAAGTTATGTTTAGTTTAGGGTTTTTTGCCCTAGAAGGCAACTCCTCGCTTTGTATGAGGGTATTGTATTGCGTCTGTGTATTGTATGTGTATTCTATGAGCAAGAAATAAATAGGGAGACTGTGAGAGAGAACAGAGGATATTACAACAGATCTGCTGTAGGCTGTGTCTTTTCATTTTGCTAGATAATAGAAAGGAAGGACTGGTTGTTCAGGGTGGACGTAGCCCAAACTGGGTGAACCACATATATCTGTGTCTCTCTGGTTTTATGTGTTTTGTGTGCTTGTTTTTTCTGCATATTTATGTGTTGCATTTCTCTATAATATATAATTTTCTAATAGAAATAGATATTGAACCAATGATTGAAGATGGTGAAAATGTTGAAAGAAATTCAAGTGAAGAAATTGAATCACAAGGTATGCGTATATATATATATATATATATATATGTTGAACACATGCATGTATTATTGAAATTATACATATATATTTATTAATTTAGTTATTTATTGAATATGTAAACTTATTATGTACTATTCATTCGAATATGTACAGATGAAATCAATGTCGATGATGACATGTTAGAAAATGTTGACACTCATACATATGGAGATAAAAAAGCTGACCATTATATATGATATCGTGTTAAACACATTTTTGAGAAGTATTTCATAAAGGAAAAGGTGATAGTTCAAGCCCAAATGTTGAAAGGTATCCTATCATTAAGGAAATTAAAAAAAGTTGCGACTTTATTGGGTATTCAAAAATCAACAAAAGATAAAATAATGAAGGAAAATGTGATACAAAATGTAAATAGTGCTATAAATTCAATTAGAAGATCTAGACAGAAAAATGTTTCACCTGTACATAGAGCAATACATATGGCAGTGGTTTCATCAAGTACTAAGGAGAATCACTTGGTAAAATCTATGGCACGAGCATTAGGAACCTCGTGAAAAACTTTGCACAAACATCGGAAATTTCGGCTGCAAATAGATGTAAATGATGAACTCACTTGTTGGAGAGCTATTTGTAGGCAACCATACAAAGATAGACTTAGAGAAAATGTTAAAAAAATAATATATGAATATTGGAAGAACAATTCGTGTGTTTCGCCAACTGCAAGGCATGTGATGCGAAGAAGAATAGCACGAAATCAGTATGAAGAACATGAAAAACATTTCTTGGAAACCACTGAAATAGAGTTGTCCAACAAGTTCAAAGAAGAGAATCGTGAAATTCATGTTTCAATTAGTGCTTTTTTTCAACAAAAACCATGGTATGTAAAACCTATCACCGTATGCGACACTTGTTGTTTCCATTATCATGTGGAATTTGAGTTATATTATGACACATTCCTTGATTTTGGTAGAACATTTTGGAAGGATTCACCTCCTCCTTCCACTATCTGTGATTCAATATCTCAAATTCTATTTGAAAGAGAAAGCGATGAACTATTTTACAAAAAGAAATGTGTTGGTGGTAAAAAATGTGATGATTGTGAAAATTTGACTAAATTTCAAAAAAAATATCGTACTGATAGAAATGATCAATCATTGTCCAACATGAAAGTGAAATGGAAGAGATATGAATATATCCATACATCGATTCAAGGTGCAAATAGTGTTAAAAGAATTGAATTACGAGAAGAAATTTTTGTGATAGACTTTTTGAGAAAGTTTGAGACAGAAATTTACAAATACACCAAGCATTCCCATAGAGCTCGATGGCAAGACTTGCAATTCAAAAAATCCCATGAAGTTTTTCCACCAAGGACCATTTTGTCAGTAATTGATTTTGCAGAAAACTACACATTTGTTCCACAAAAACAAATCCAGATTGAATACTATCATTCTGACCAAGTCTCCATGCTCACCCATATTCTATATAGACGTGCTGAAAAAAAATGTCAATCATATAGAAAGCACCAGTGAAATCGACATATTATTAAAGAATATCACTTTTATATAAGTGACGATCGTACACATGATATATATTTTGTACAACATTGTTTTGGAAAAATTTAT
Organism: Pinus albicaulis; assembly: GCA_034641835.2. NCBI lineage: Eukaryota > Viridiplantae > Streptophyta > Pinopsida > Pinales > Pinaceae > Pinus > Pinus albicaulis. The sequence goes on along the minus strand of CM076572.1, from coordinate 94,805,641 downwards.
GATTCCTTGAAAAATCGTGGAATAACATTCAATGAACATTGGATATGGTCAGACGGATGCGCAGGTCAATTCAAATATGCAAAATCATTCTTTTGGTTGTGTTGTCTTCATAAGAAAACCTGCATTAAACATTGTTGGAATTTCTTTGAGATTGGCCATGGAAAAGGAAAACATGATGGTGCAGGGGCATGCATAAAATGAGCACTTCGAAGATATCAAATGAACCCCTCTGCAAGCCGACTTGTGGACGCGAAAGAAGTTGTTCAATGGTGCATCGCTGCTCTAAGCCATGAGACTAACTGATCAAGGGAAGTGCGAAGGTACATTTAATTTAATTTTTATTGGATATTTAATTAAATAGACAGTGTATATTTATCATAATGATTATCTTTGATTGTATTTTGATATCATATTTACATTCTTCTTTAAATTTTCCATATAAAGGTTTTTTGGCATATTGGGATCGAAGATGTAGATAGATCAATTGGAAATGACATTGAAACAATAAAAGGGACTCGAAAATTGCATTCAATTAAAACAAAATCGTCCAGAAACGTGTTTGCATTGGATAAAAGAAAATATCCTTGTTTTTGTCATGTTTGCATAGACAACACAAAATCCAATGACGTTTGTGAAAACAAAATGTATGTAAAAGATTAGAAACATATAGAGCTAAATACAAAGGGTAAAATGTCCATTGCAATGTTGGAAGAAATGAAATCAGAGGAGACTGCAATATCATCCAATGGTGATCGGGTTTCTGATCTTGTTAGAGAAGGTAACATTTGAATTGCTTTCTAATGATAAAGATCTATAAATAAATTTAAATATGTATAATTTTGTTAAGTTTGTTTTATTGTGCAGGAGATGTTTTTGCTGTAATTTCACCTACTGACAACGATGAAAATGTGAATTATTATTTGATGCGTTGCACTGAACGAAAAATGAAATTATTAGAAAAATATAATGATCACGGATTTCCATATGAAAGAGGATCTATTATACTGAAAGGTTTTTTTTTCAGACAAACTAATGAAAGTGGGGATTTTGTTTACTTTGAAGACTATGAACCTGATTTCATAAGTTGTAAATATAGTCACTTGGTGTGTGTAGCACGCATAAAGTTGATAGAGGTTCAATCAAAGAAAAAAATGAAAATTAAGAAATGGAAAATGTCAAAATCCGATCATGAACAGATTATTGAAGATGGCATTCCATTGGAATTTTTTTGATTGAACTGTCCAACAATTTATTCTCTTTGGATTATATGTTTTAGAACTTCCAGTACTCACCTAAAAATTGAGCTGCCTTGTTATGTTATCTGTGCAAGTGTATGCACATGTACAAATTGTTTTGGCACATGCACACTCTAGTATCAACTGAAAGTAGCTTTTCTATACATGAATTGATGAAAAATGTTGCATATATTGGATATATATATGTTCTAGAATGCAATTAACTCTTCAAGTAGTTTTACTATGTGCATTGATGAAAAATGTTTCACGTACTCAATATATATGTTCTAGAATGCAATTAACTGAAAGTGGTTTTTCTATGTGAATTGATGAAAAATGTTGCACATACTGGATATATATACGAAATGAATATGCCCAGTTTTTCTTGTGTGATTTTCTAGTAAAAAGTATCCACAATGTAAATAAATCACCCACAGTATAGTTTTGTATGAAGATTCCTTTCAGACAAGAGACTCGGAGCACTTCTCCAACTTTTGGTGGGATTTGACCCACATCTGTATTCCTGATTGAGAATCTAGTACAAAATTTGTCTGTCCAATGGTCGGATATGTTCTATGTGCATTGATGAAAAATTTTGTGCACGTATTGGATATATATATATATATATATATATATATATATATATATATATTCTAGAATGCAATTAATTGTTCAAGTAGTTTTCCCATGTGCATTGATGAAAAATGTCTCATGTACTGAATATATATGTTCTAGAATGCAATTAACTGAATGTCATCAATTTACCAATTTATAAATCAACAAGACTACCTAGTTTAGTGCACTAATGACATTGACCCCAATTCAACAAACACATATCTACTTCTTATATTTCCAATCAAAATTAAAGGGATTTATATGGGAAAGAGGCAACAAATATAACCCATGAACTACTTTTTAGAGGTCAATGAAGGTATCATCATGTGGGAAATGCTTGGAACACTTGATTGTACTTGAAAGTAATCTTAAGATTGTTTTTGACCTTTACATACTACTATTGTTTGAGTGAAAAAAAATTCCAATGAAAAGAACATAGCTTTTCAATCCAACTAACCATATCAATTGAGCTCTATTTGAAAAAAAAGTAAAAAAAAACCAAAAAGCCAACAAAATAACATCCTTTGTTGTTATTTTTATTGGAGTAACTAAATCATATTAATGATTCTCTTCATTGAATTTTTTTTTGGATGGAGAATCCTTAAAATATGATTTAGCTATTCCAATAAAAATGACAACCACGAATGTTATTTTGCTGACATGTTTTGTTGGCATGTTAACTTTTCTTTACTCTTTTTTCAATTAGAGCTCAATTGATATGGTTAGTTGCATTGAAAAGCTATGTTCTTCCCATTGGAAATTTTTTCACTCAAACAAGAGTATGTAGAGATCAAAAGCAATCTTAAGATGCCAAATGTACTTCAACCATCCAAAACTTGAGTTTTAAAAACTTTTTGATTATATCAAAACATTACTTCACATGTCATGCCAATTGTAGTTCAACTATCCAATAAAAACATTTAACATTATATCACATGCCAAATGTAGATCAACCATCCAAAACTTAATTTTAATTTAACAAAAAATTATAGATCACAACATTACTTCACATGCCAAATGTACTTCAACCATCCAAAACTTGAGTTTTAAATTTTTTTTGATTATATCACAACATTACTTCACATGCCATGCCAATTGTAGTTCAACTATCCAATAAAAACATTTAACATTATATCACATGCCAAATGTAGATCAACCATCCAAAACTTAACATTTTTAATTTAACAAAAAACTATAGATCACAACATTATATAACAACTTACTTCACATGCCAAAACTTAAGTTTTAAAAACTGGAAACAAATTATATAACAACATTAATTCAAATTCACATGCCAAAAGTACTTCATCCATCCAAAACCTAACTTTTAAAAACAAAAGAAATTATATTAACACAATAAAATATATGTCCAAAAATTGTAGATCTCACAAGTATCAAGTATCAAGTTATATATATATATATATATATATATATATATATATATATATATATATATATATATATATATATATATATAATATAAAAAAAAGTAAATATAAGACCAGAAATACAATCAAATCTACAAATCATGTCCATCAAATACATATGGATCTAGTGTCTTTCCTAGCAGAGTCTCAATCCACGTGCTATCTTGTGAAGCATGGGGAACCAGTACATAATGCACATACAAACATTAAAATTTGATGTTTTAAAAATGAGTGAGAATATATAGAACTTCATGTAAAAAAACAAAATATAAAAAAAATCATGCAATACGTCATGAGGTTCCCTCTCCATTTGTTGCTTGCCATCTACAACTTCCCCCATGGGAACATCTCCAATAGTAAACTGTACAATATACATGTACAATTATATATATATATATATATATATTAAAAGTTTTCAGATGAAAATGGATCTATATATAAACTTATTTTCAATAATATTAAAAAAAAAGTTAGACAACTTGTTCAAATGGTTGAAATGGTGTGGATGTTCCTATCTTCGTCGCTAGAGTCCGTGGATTAAAGAAATCTTCTATAGAAACCTAAAATTCAAAATTTTAAAAGTATAAAATAACTCAAGATCAAGATCTCAATTTATAATAAAACTTTTAAACTTCAATTTATAAATTATAACTTAAAAAAAACATATATATTTAAAAGTGAAAAATTGAATACTTCTACAGGTGAATTTGGGACATCTCCTAAGAGAGGCTCCAAAAGAAAATCTCTAAAAACCTAAAATTCAAAAAATTTAAAATAACTCAAGATATAGATATATCTCATTTTTTAATGGAACTTTTTGAGGTGGAATATATATAACTTAAAAACATAAATTTTAAAAGTGAAAAATTGTCCATACTTGTTGTGGATCTAGCACATCTCCTAAGGAAGTAGAAGGTACATCTCCCAAGGAAGAAGAAGGTACCTTCGTCCCAAAAACATCGGACAGAATCGGAATCTGTTAAAACATTTTATTATTATATATGTACATGTACATGTGTGCACAATTATTTATTTTAAAAATATCACTTAAAAAACACTAACATTTGTCAACATATCTTGATGGTGAGACCCATCTTGATTGTTTGAACTAGAGGCTCCGAACGTGATATTAAAATTTTCGCCATTCATCATGCGTGACAACTGAAAATGATGTTTTAACATATAATGATACATTTTTGTTAGATTAATGTACATACAAATAAATGTATACATATACATGTGTATTTATTACAAATTGTACATGTATGTGTTAAAATAATTGAACCCTAACCATTAACACATACCATTCCCGTGCCCTCTTCCTCATAAAGAATTAGGTCTTTCAACTTATTGTGACAATTATTTACATACATTCTGATATCTTCAACACTCATGTTGTCAATCTCTTTATCTGTACAATACAAAAAATTGGCGCATGCATTCTCACGTGCTCTTTCTTGATTTAGAAAAACATCGACTCCACCCAATCTGCTGTGAACATTGTCGATGATGGCATCCCTTGCTTCTCGACTTATTTGAGAAGTGGCATCCATCTCTGACTGCAAAGTTTCGACCCGAAAAGGTCGACTCACCAATGGTGGCTCATGGCGAGGCAACTCAACATCACGCCTAGTGCCCCTACGGTCACACAATCGACCTTTCCCAAGACCAAAAAATTCTAACAGAAGGTCATTGTAATTGGGTTTCATTTCCAAAAAGATTTTTTCAAAATAAACAGGAACCTCGTCGTTCCATGGGAGTCTTCCATAGGCCGCAAGGTGCCTATCATACAAATAGTGAGCTATATGGATTCTTGAAATATTACACCTTCAACATCTTTCTTTTTGGCCCTTCTTTGAAATTAAACATTGACTTTGCCATTTCTTTTGTAACTCTTTGTTTTACATCCTCCCATTTATCGGGACCCATTACTATTTCCTTTCTTTTTCTCATGACTTCTACAAATGTATCAGTCATTGGCCCAATATTTCTGTACACGGCTACTAGTTCACCCAATGAATGTGTAACTATTTCGAGCCTTTGTCGACTCTCAACAGGTAGAGTCAAAGCCACGAGATCTCTCTGCAATTTTGCATGAAGATGTTGACACCTTTCTAAGGTGCATTATGCCATGTTTCTTTCCCATGGTATATCAGAAATGTCGTCCGGATAAGTTGTGGTGGGTAGACAACCTTCTTCTTGAATGTAGCGTTCTGCCCTGCGTCTTTTTTGATCAACATTTGGAGCATTTTCAGCCTCTACATCAATATATATAAAAAAATTTATATTAGAAAAAACACATATTAAAAAATTTGTACAAATTGAATGAAATAAATATTGAAATTGATGGCAACATCGATGTGGTTGGCTAGCATCTTCCCCACCCTGAAACTGTTGAGAACCAAAACGACCCTACCGAGAACTAGCACCACCAACCGTTGATTGGTCTCCGGGAGAATAAATATCACCACCTTCACTCAACCTGCTACTGCTTATTGATGGCCCTCTAAGGGGATTTGAACCACCACCAACCTCTCGAGAGGAGAGAGAAGCTTCATAAACAAATACGAATTTATAATCAATTGAAAAATGCATTCATACATATAAATACACACATACATATTCATTGATTAAGTTGCATTCAAACCATACCACGACTAGGTGAACCATGGGCATGCTCCATGGATGGAGTAGAGACCCTTCTCCTCTTATTAGCTCCTAAAAAATAAAAAATGAAACTTATTAACAACTAATTTAACTCACAAAGTTGATAAAAAATCAATTCTATATGTACACACATGTATGGAGATTTAAGATTATATTTAAATACCATGAGCATCCCTCGATCCCTAATCCCCCCCTCTCGTAGGGATATGGGATTTTGTTGATCTTCTTCGTCGTTCATCCTCCATGATATATATATCTACGATGGACATTTACAATTATTTTTTTAAATGACTGATTTAAAATAAATTTCAGAAAATTAATGTAATTTAGTGTACACAATTATGTAAAACACAACGTTCAAAGCACTAATTGATATGTGAAACTCAATTTAAGCAAAAAAAGTTACAAAAATGATAAGTTCACCAAATTGCGCTTTACATGGTTGGAGCACACTTGGTATAAAATTGAAAAAAACACATTGTCATCAAAAAAGAAGTGAAACTCCATTTAAACAAAAATTTGTTGAAGTCCCCACATTTTAATTTCATAAAAATGTGAATTTCACTACTTGTTGCAAATGTGAAGTTCACCAACTTGCGCTTTACATGGTGTGGTGGGAGCACACTTGGTATATAATTGAAAAAATTACATGGTCACTAAAAAAGTCGCATTTATAAATACACAACACATACATATCCAAGATATGTTACAATGTCGATAAATAAATTTTGAAGGAGAGCGTCTCAACACTAATTCATCTTTGAGAGATGAATCTTGAATTTTTGAAGAAGAGTATCTCGAAACTAATTCATCTTTGAGAGATGAATCTTGAATTTTTGAAGAAGAGTGTCTCAAAACTAATTCATCATTGATAGATGAATCCTGAATTTGCATTTCCCCACACAATAGATCAACAAACATCTTATTCACATTTGTACAATGCCTTATACTAAAAAATTGAAATTGGTTAACAATATTGTTTGCTATTCCATGCAGTTCTTTTAGCCTCTCTTTCTTAACTTGGTACACGCCATTCATTTGGGTGCACACAAGTTTAGAATTGGTGAAAACTACAAGTCCATTTGATCCATACTCCATCGTTGTTCCCAAGCCTTCTATCAATCCAATATAATATGCCTCATTGTTTGTTGTTCTTCCTGGTATATTCATTTTCCTTTGGACGACTTTGCTAGTCGCAATATTCAAAAGCACATATGTAATCATTGCTTTCCCTAGATTGGGATAGCGAGAAACTTCTATGCATAATTTCCATTTTCCAACCATATTTAATGGTTTTCTTATCCCTAAAAAAAACAAATTCAATAAAAATATATATTAAACTGACATTTATTGCAAATGCATGGGAGAAATGAAAAACTTCCATTTAGATCTATTCCAGAGATTGACTGTAGGAGCATTTACTAGATATGTCACCTTTCATTAAAGATGACATCCAAAGGCTGCATGGCCCTTTACAGACTCTGCCTATAGAACTTGTAGAAGTTAACACTACCAGTCCTAATTATACCCTATGAAGGGTGTAGAGGACCCGTGGAATCACTCACACTACTTTATGTAGACATAAGGGCGTATAAGAATGAATTTGTTTTAAATTGAATATTTTTCATAATTTTAAATTAATAATCTATTTGAAACAATTACCTATATATGGTTAAAACCTATGTTTTGTATCAAATCACTTTTGGTTTCAATGGGAAACTTTTACAGCTTTAATATGTTTTTCTCAAAATGTGATACACCCCATTAAATTGGGAGATATATCAAAATGATTCCTATGGTGTAATAAAATATAGATGCAGAAATTCAATGAGCATAGCTTTGAGATATAAAAGTCCAAAATGGAAGAGTTGTTTGTGAACAAATATCAATGCCACTACGGATATAGATCTGCTTCATTAAAAGGGATTTTTCTAGAAGGATGTCCACTAAGTTGGAAAGAAGGGAAAATATCACAATTATATGTTAATGCATGTGTTTTACATTGAATATTTTTCATTATTAAAAATCTATTTGAAACATTAAACTATATATAAGCTTAAAACCTAGATGTTTTGTATCAAATTACTTTTGGTTTCAATGGAAAACTTTTATGGCTAATGTGTTTTTCTCACAATTATATGTTAATGCATATGTTTTACATTGAATATTTTTCATTTTATTAAAAATCCATTTGAAACATTAAACTATATATAAGGTTAAAACCTTGATGTTTTGTATCAAATTACTTTTGGTTTCAATGGAAAACTTTTATGGCTAATGTGTTTTTCTTGAAATATGATACACCCCATTAAAATGGGAGATATATCAAAATGAATCCTATGGTGTAATAAAATAGTTTCAAGTAGTTTAAAAATATAGATGCATAAATTCAATGAGCATAGTTTTGAGATATAAATTCAATGAGCATAAATATAGTTTTGGGATATTTCTAGAAGGATGGACTTAAGTTGGAAAGAAGGGAAAATATCACAATTATATGTTAATGTGCATGTGTTTTACATTGAATATTTTTCATTTTGTTAAGAATCTATTTTCAAAATATTTAAAAATATATACTTGGTTAAAACCTATGTTTTGTATCAAATAACTTTTGGTTTCAATGGGAAACGTTTATGGCTAATTTGTGTTTTTCTCGAAATGTGATACACCCATTAAAATGGGAGATATATATGGGAATGATTCCTATTGTGTAATAAAATAGTTTCAAGTAATTTAAAGATATATAGATGCATAAATTCAATGAGCATAGTTTTGAGATATACAAGTCCAAAATGGAATAGTTGTTTGTGAAAAAATATTAGTGGATCACTATGGATATAGCTCTCCTTCATTAAAAGGGATTTTCCTAGAAGGATGTCCACCAAGTTGGAAAGAAGGGAAAATATCACAATTATATATGTTAATGTGCATGTGTTTTACATTGAATATTTTTCATTTATTAAAAATCTATTTCAAACAATTAACTATATAAGGTTAAAACCTATGTTTTGTATCAAATCACTTTTGGTCTCAATGGGAAACTTTTATGGCTAATGTGTTTTTCTAGAAATGATTCCTATGGTGTAATAAAATAGTTTCAAGAAGTTTAAAGATATAGATGCATAAATTCAATGAGCATAGTTTTGAGATATATAAGTCCAAAATGGAATAGTTGTTGATGAACAAATATCAGTGGATCATTATGGATATATCTGCCTCATTAAAAGGGATTTTTCTAGAAGGATGGACTAAGTTGGAAAGAAGGAAAAATATCACAATTATATGTTAATTTGCATGTGTGTTTTACATCAAAAGGTTTTCTCTCTCTCTCATTGTTTGAGACCATGGATATGAAAATGAAAAACTTGAATTTAGATCTATTCCAGAGATTGAATGTAGGGGCATTTACTAGATATGTCACCTTTCATAAAAGATGAGATCTAGAGGCTACCTGGCCCTTTATAGACTCTGCCTATAAAACTTGTAGAAGTTAGTTCACTACATGTCCCAATTATACCCATGAAGGGTGTAGAGGACCCGTGGAATCACTCAAACTACTTTACGTAGACATAAGGTATAAGAATGCATGTGTTTTACATTGAATATTTTTCATTTTAAATTAAAAGAATCTATTTGAAACAAAATTTACCTATATTAAGGTTAAAACCTATGTTTTGTATCAAAACACTTTTGGTTTCAATGGGAAATGTGATACACCCCATTAAAATGGGAGATATACCGAAACAATTCTTATGATGTAATAAAATAGTTAATGGTTTAAAAAGATATAGATCTGCATAAATTCAATGAGCATATATTTGAGATATAAAAGTCCAAAATGGAATAGTTGTTGGTGAAAAAATATCAATGGATCACTATGGATATATTTGCTTCACTAAAACGGATATTTATAGAAGGATGGACTAAGTTGGAAAGCAGGGAAAATATCACAATTCTATGTTAATATGCATGTGTTTTACATTGAATATTTTTCATTTTATTAAGAATCTATTTTCAAAACAATTAACATAGTATAAGGTTAAACCTATGTTTTGTATCAAATTACTTTTTGTTTCTAAATAATATGTGTTTTACATTGAATATTTTTCATTTTATTAAAAATCTATTTGAAACAATTAAAGACTATTTTTCATTTTATTAAAAATCTATTTGAAACAATTAAACTATATAAGGTTATAACCTATGTTTTGTACCAACTCACTTTTGGTTTCAATGGGAAACTTTTATGGCTAATGTGTTTTTCTCGAAATGTGATACACCCCATTAAAATGGGAGATATATCGAAATGATTCCTATGGTGTAATAAAATAGTTTCAAGTAGTTTAAAAATAAAGATGCATAAATTCAATGAGTATAGTTTTGAGATATAAAAGTCCAAAATGGAAGCGTTGTTTGTGAACAAATATCAGTGGATCACTATGGATATATCTACTTCATTAAAAGGGATTTTTCTAGAAGGATGTCCACTAAGTTGGAAAGAAGGGAAAAAATCACAATTATATGTTAATGTGTGCATGTGTTTTACATTGAATATTTTTTAATTTATTAAAAATCTATTTGAAACAATTAACTATATAAGGTTAAAACCTATGTTTTGTATCAAATCACTTTTGGTTTCAATGGAAAACTTTTATGACTAATGTGTTTTTCTGGAAATAATTTCTATGATGTAATAAAATAGTTTCAAGTAGTTTAAAGATATAGATGCATAAATTCAATGAGCATAGTTTTGAGATATAAAAGTCCAAAATGGAATAGTTGTTGGTGAACAAATATTAGTGGATCAATATGGATATATCTCCTTCATTAAAAGGGATTTTTATAGAAGGATAGACTAACTTGGAAAGAAGGGAAAATATCACAATTGTTTGAGTCCTAATCTTATAAAAGGTTTCCACTAAATCCATCCCTATTAATTATCATGTGAACCACATTCCCAAACCCACACATATATGTACCTACGAGGCGAGGCGAGGCAAGCCAAGTGTAAAAAGGGATTATTTCATATTCTACTTTAACACATATATGTGATTAATTATCGTTAGAATTTATATGGTAGAAATACATATAAAGAGTAATCCTTAGAATTTATATGGTAGAAATACATATAAAGAGTAATACTTAGGATAGATCTATTTTGACTTTAAGGAATAAAGGTACGTTTTTTAGAAAGTTTATCTTAGGAGGTAGAACTAAACCTTCTATAACCCACAAAAGAAACCATGGCCTGTGAGCATCACATACAAACACAAGTTACTCCCATGTTTGAAACACCACCTCACATCATCATAAAGGATCAAAACCACTAAGAAACCCATACTAAGTTCCCTAGAAGGGATGACTTTCATATTTAATGATTGGTTTTATCTCCAAGGTCAAAAGGAAAATCAAAGTTAGGAAAGGGAATTAGAATAGAAATTAAGGTAAGACCATGACCTTTTACCCAATATTGAACAAAGGTGAGCAACCATATATATCATGAAGGAAGTTCAAGAAATATTATGATATAAGAAATATTAAATGAAAATCAAAGTTAGGAAGTTAGGAAAGGGAATTAGAATAGAAATTAAAGTAAGACCATGACCTTTTACCCAATATTTAAAAAAGGCAAAGTTAGGAAAGGGAATTAGAATAGAAATTAAGGTAAGACCATGACTTTTTACCTAATATAATGATTCGGTTTATCTCCAAGGTCAAAATGAAAATTAAAGTTAGGAAAGGGAATTAGAATAGAAATTAAGGTAAGACCATGACCTTTTACCCAGTATTGAACAAAGGTGAGCAACCATATATATCATGAAGGAAGTTCAAGAAATATTATGATAAGAAATATTAAATGAAAATCAAAATTAGGAAGTTAGGAAAGGGAATTAGAATAGAAATTAAGGTAAGACCATGAACTTTTACCCAATATTGAATGTAGGTGAGCAACCATATATATCATGAAGGAAGTTCAAGAAATATTATGATAAGAAATATTAAATGAAAATCAAAGTTGGGAAGTTAGGAAGGGGAATTAGAATAGAAATTAAGGTAAGACCATGACCTTTAAACCAATATTGAATGAAGGTGAGCAATCATAGATATCATGAAGGAAGTTCAAGAAATATTATGATAAGAAATATTAAATGAGAATCAAAGTTAGGAAAGGAAATTAGAATAGAAATTAAGGTAAGACCATGACCTTTTACCCAATATTGAACAAAGGTGAGCAACCATAGATATCATGAAGGAAGTTCAAGAAATATTATGATCAGAAATATTAAATATTTTTTGCAAATTCCGAGTAAATTTAATTTAACTAATTTTAATATGAGATATGAACAGTCAATTCTTAGCAGAAGCAATGAGCCTTAATGAGGTCTATGGGTCTAATAACACCAATAATAGCATGTTGAAAGACCATTGATCCCAGTATTGTGATTACTGTAACTAACATAAGTTGTTACCTATTCTAACAAAGGTAACACATAGACTAGTGTAGATTACATAACTAGTATTGGATATTCTTTAAGCTATCAAGAAATAAATTGGCTATTATTTAATATTGAACGAAGGTGAGAAACCATAGATATTATGAATGAATTTCAAGAAATATTATGATAAGAAATATTAAATCTTTTTTTGCAAAGGCTTAAATTCTGAGTAAATTTAATTTAACTACTTTTAATATGAGATATGAACAGTCAATTCTTAGCAAAATAATTTAGCCTTAATGAACAGTCAATTCTTAGCAGTCAGTTCTTTTTTAGTGTCTAGTTTTCCATATGGTCAAGTGATCTGAAACATGGAATACTTCTCATAGTTGTTGTAGTGGTTGTATTAGAGTATTTGAATTCAAAGGTAAATATGAAAAAACCACTAGATGAATTGATTGAGTTGGCCCCATTCTTGGTGGCTTGGGCATTCTGGCATGTGGCGCACATCTATCTGTATTGATAGTTGTCACTTTCAGGAGGGAAAAGTTTAGATATGATGGGCATAAATACTTTGAAAAACAAAGACAGAAAAACAAAGTGACGTTAAAGTGAGATGAGTGAGATGCTGCACCCAAATATTTTAAAGGTGGGGGATGTTTATTGAATTTCTATTGTGACAAAATAACTAGGCGGATTCATTGGTCAAAATCCATGGGCTGGTAAACTGGTTTTCAGTGGCAATACTCAGAAAATTATTTGGCACTATGTGAAAGAAATTCCACATATCCTTCACTCTGTTTTCTATACTTAAATGATTCTGTACTCAAACTGATTTTGCACTTATTATTTCCATACTTAACCATTTCAATACTTGATTGTAAAAGTTTTTAAAATTTGTATATTGAATATTACAATCCTATAACATTGGCTACAACACTTATTTGATGGCTAGAATGTCATTCCTACCAGCAGTACTATCTATTCAGCTATTAGTTGCTTTTGGAGTATCTTCAAGCCTTGCTGTCTAGATGATTGTTCCTATTAGTAGTACTTCCTATTCAGTCATTGGTTGCTTCACACTTTGCTGCCTAAATGCTTATTCCTACTAGCAGTATTATTCTTCAGACAGTGGTTTCTGTTATTGCACTGGATAATATTCACATTGTTTTATTCCCAATATCATTAAAGTGGCTTAGGTAATGTACTTAATTTTCTTGAATTTGATCATAAACGATTAAGATGAATATTGTTTATTGATCATAAATGATTAAGATAAAATTCTAATTTTCCGAGGAATTGGTGGTGAAAGGGTAGTGGTTAAGCAATAATAATACCAAAAAAAATAATTACGCCATGGAAACTATAATTTTATTACTATGGTTAAAAGATAATTTTATTACCATGGTTAAAATAGTGTTCCAATTTTGTCTGAGCTATTCTGCAATACCATTGTCTGCTCCTGAATAAGGGTAGTAAGCGAGTTTAGTTTCTTTCGTACCTGGAAAGTCGCAGCAGAAGAAACTGAAGTTAATGAAGACGAAGACAATCCTTGAAGACGTTGAAGATACTGAAGACGTCATGGAAGAACTCTGCGGACAAAAAAATAAAATTAAAAAAACAACAATTTTTTTTTACATAAAATAACAAATTTACCAGAACTTACCTCCTCAACGCGGCGCAAATCAACAAAACTCTCGCGGCACAACAACAAATCAACTAAATTCGCACGCGAAAACAACAAATCGACTAAATTCGTGCAACACAACATCAAATTCACGCGGGACAGATGTGAACACAACACCAACTCAAATACGATCGCATGAGATAGATGTGAACAAACTCCCAGAACAATTTGCGGGCGATACATTTATAAAATAATAGTTCGGCCGAATTATTTTAAAAGTTCAGCCGAACTTTGTTTGCCGGTTTTCCAAACTCCGGTGAAAAATATATTTTCCATTGCTGTCAGTACGCCGTCAATGTAAACGACAGACAAAGTTCGGCTGAACACATGAATAGTTTGGCAGAACTTTGACATGAATAGTTTGGCCGAACTTTGACATGAATAGTTTGGCCGAACTTTGACAATAGTTTGGCCGAACTTTGACAAAAAATTTTCCTCCCCGAATTCTCACAAAAGTGTTACCCATCTTCACATTTTCACCCAATATTGTAGATCTATTTACAAAACCTCTTTCCCAAGACTCCTTTTAATATCTTTGACAATGTTTGAGGATGATTCCCACTTCTTCTCTTTCCTAATCCACTTCACCAGAACTTCCATAAATTTTCTCATGGGGTGAACATGGAAACAAAAGGGAATGTTGTTTTAACAAGTAGACACATCAACAAAAAACGATAAGGTATAATGAACTCAGGGGTAGACAATTATATGTTGATATTGCATGCTTGCCTTTGCTTTCACTTATTCTAGTGTGTAGCAACTTCATTTCTCATTGACAATATAATTGGATAGTATTTGGTCTGGAAGTTATTATATATATATATATGTATATCTATATATATATATATATATATATATATATATATATATATATATATATATATATATATATATATGTCATGTAAAGAAAAAGTGTGTGCAATATCGTATCCTTATATCATCATTGATATCATCATTGGGTATTAAGCATGAGTTATACTTCAACCATGTGTGGGATTATATTTGATAAAGCATGGTTCATTCATTATATTAGCACGATGCTTCAAGGGGGGAACATGAATGAGTTGCATCACCCCTTTTCCCTTGATTTCAAAGGGGGAGAGTAGTGACACAACCATTGGCAGAAAATGGAGTAGAATATCAGGTTGAGGCTGTAGGTTGACATCAATGCCAAAGGGGGAGATTGTTGGCATTATGTAAAGTTTGAATTGATGTCAAATTTTGATGATGATGTGGCTACTATTGATGGTTGTTTGTCTCTAAGGGAACATTGCTATTACAACATTATTGTAGGTGGAATATAGATTATCTCAGGTGATGGCATGTTCGGTTACCCCACTACAGAACTACATGAATTTGATACTCCTGTAGCTGACTGACAAGTCTTACTACCAAAATCAGATGCTCTGGTAGTTCTCCTGTAGGTGAGAATGTGATATATTTGAAATTGATTCTCTTGGGACACCTTAGGCTTAATCCAATGGAAATGGTCCAAATTCGTTGAGAAAATTAATCACTTGGTCCACAGATGAATCCATTGGTCCACTTTGATGTGGTCACAAATCACTTTTGATTTGGTCTTCCGTATTTTAATGAAAAGCAATGATTGGGTCCAAAAAGTAAATGATTAAATTAATTTAAATATGGAATCCATGGACATAATTATGGTTACAAAGCATATGATTTGAATGTATAGAGGTGATCATGGTGTTATATTTTGAATCAATCCAAAGAAAAAAAAATCCATGCATAAGACCATTGAATTTTCACATGGTAATTATTGGGCCAACGAGATCTAGTTAATCCTCTAAGGCTATAAGTATAGAGCGTGATCAATCATTCGATGTGTGTCTAAATATTGATTGTTCTAGTTATTCTAGCACCAATGCACACATATTTTTTTTGGTTCCCTTGAATTGTTTTGGCACGTGTACTTTTTAATCTGGCAACTTTGTCTCATTCAATGCGCAAGTAAATTCTTTCATATCTGATGATAGTGCAGGAGATGAATGATAGGATATAAACCCAATATGTAAGGGTAATCATTGTTGATCTTTCTAGATCAAAGAAAAGTTGAGTGATTGAGAGAATCTACGCACAAGTTTGTTAGACATGCATATTTTCTTCTGAGTATCAATACTGTGTAAGGTCATTTTTTATACTGTGATGGAGAGAAAGTGAATAAAGTGATGTTAATTTTAGATTATAGAGTGCAGATATCACAAGTTTGTATGTGGAGGATCATGCATAATTCTTGAAGATTGAGTAAGTGGTTGCACTGGTTTTGTTTACTATGCAAATGAGAGACTATGCAAGATCAATGAGATGTCAAGATATAGAATTTTGACAGTGATGGAGTGCATATAGCATGATGAAGGAGTGGATATGATCAGATGCAAAGGTCGATGTGTGACATAGTGTTTGAGATGGTTCAATGAAGGGAAAGAGCATAGTGTATTGTTGTGTTTTTTACAGTGGGTTGAAGTGCAATGAGATATTTAGATCATGGATACCTTATGAAGAGCGATTTTTAACAATGTGCCATTGGTAGCAGAGTCAATGAATATACTGCAGAGTGCACTTGTAGCTGATTTGTAAAGACCCATTAGTTCACACCTATAGCTATTTTATGCAAAAATCAGAGACATAGCCCACACATTCAGATAGAGGTTTGATGGGTGATCAATGTGTATGAAAGAGATCAGATACATATAGCGGATTTTTTTAAATAGGGAATGCATTGGGATTATAACTGTGAATATTGTATATATTTTGATAGAGGATTGTTGAACATTCATATGTGTGGTTACCAAGGCTATGATGTGTTCGGTAAATTCATACTTTAATATGAATGAAATTGGGTTTGGGCCTTTTAGGTGTTAGAGTTCCATCCTTCTTACTTATCCGAAGATTGTGATTATTTTTCAAAATGTTTGATCTATTTATTATTATTGTTTGAAATGTAAGAATCTTTCCAACCTCCTATTTAAAAGTGGGTTCAAACTTGCTTTATTACTTATAAGGTCATATTTCGCTCCAAGTCATCATGTTGAAATTTGAGATTGATTGTTCCTCAAAATAAATTATAGTTAATGGTTGTCACCAAAATACTCGAGAAATTTTCAAGAATTTTTTAATCATTATTTATAAAATCTTTGAAATTACATAAATAGTGATTGTTCATAATTGCACCAAATCATTGGTTAGTTTGGGTATAGGAATGAACACGATTGAATCTGTTTGATCTTTATGAAGTAATCTAAAACATATAAATTTATCATGTTACTTGGTTAATCCAACGTTTATGATCGAATTAGAATTAAAAAATTTCAAACTAAAAATTGCTTTTATATCCATAATAAAAAATGAGAAAAACTTATATAATACCTTTTTTTTTGGTAAGCTTTAAAGATTCTATTGATCATCTAGAAATGAAATACATCATATACAATAATGACTCTTTTTTTTGGCACGGTATGCTATATACTCACAAAAACGTAGTTGTGATGTAAGAGAGTGAGAATAACAAATGAGACATAGAGGATCAACATAAACAATTACAAAAGAGAAACACCTAAATTAGGGTAGTTCCTCAGAGAAACCTTTCTTTCCTTTATTTTTCGAAACCTTGACCCAATGTTCTGAAGGTGGGCTTATCTTGAAGCGATCTTAAGATTATCATTGCATAATGAAGGAGAATCCTTTCCCAATTTTGAAGAAGCCGACTCATAGGCTCACTTCATTGTGCTCGAAGAAGCATTATTATTCGCTATCTGTGTGCTTGTCGAAGGAGGATGGTTCACAACAAGATCCTCAAGATGCTTTTGAGGAGTGAAGTTTGAGCCTTTTCCACCAAATGCATTTCATCATCATATCCTTCATCATCCTTGTTTGAAATGGAGGAAGCCTTTCTCTCCATAGGAGGTGGGTCGCAAGGCTTCCAACTTTTTTCCCTAAACTTGTGAATGTTCTACTTCTGGTGAGATTTGAAGAGTGGGCAAGAATTATGTAAATGTCCTATTTGATGACATAAGTGGCAACAAAAAGCAATATTCTCATAGTGCAGAGCCAAGGTCCAATGAAAATCACATATTCTTAACATGATTTGGCATGGAAGACCTTTACTAATATAAGTTTCAACATTGATTCTATCATAGGTGTAAATGCCAAGGTTCCCATGAGAAGAATTAGTTGAAAGGAAACGACCTAGGGAGTTTCCAATGCCCTGAAAGACTGAGTAGTGCCACAAGTGAACATGCAGATTAAGAAGCGAGACTAATATTGGTAGCTTGGTAATGATTGTTGTCGAAGAGTTAAAATATGGAAAAAAAGGGTTAGGAACATTCCAACATTTCCCGAGAATCGAGAACCAAGGCCTTTTCGATAAAACTTTGTGGTAGTCTTCCGATTCAACAAAGACCATAATGAAAAAGTATTTGGAGTAGAAAGTAATCTTGCAACTCTTAGTTCATGAAAAATAAATTCATTGGTAAAGATTGGTCTAATAAAACTATAACTTTAAAAACTCATATGATACATTATTTAAATGATGAATACAAATTAATATCAAACCTTATTTAATATAAAACATGTAGATATCTAATAATGATGAATACAAATTAATATCAAACATTATTTAATATAAAACATGTAGATCTCTCATATTACTTTGTTGAGTCCATCCCTTATTATTAAGTTAAAATTAAAAAAATTGTCGACATTACACAAAATTTAGTAACACCAAATTGTTTTTATATTCAAAATTAAAAATAAACAAAAATTCACACCATTTATAATTTAAATGATGAATACAAATTAATATCAAACCTGAAATATATATAAAATAAAATAAAATAAAGAATCTGCTCGAGATAAGTATAACCGTCAAGTTTATACCGAAATTTATTAACATCTCTTTTGATCGCCATGATGGGCAACCGACAAAAACGCGGTCAAATTCTACATAGTTATTGGAGCTGGTGGAATATATTTCAATTAAAGATTGAATTGAATAACACTTTTATGACTTTATATATTTATAAAAATTTTAATCATAACTCTTTAATGAATTTATATATTTATAATAATAACAATTTTTTAAATGTTCATATATGAAATTTGTTGCAGATTGAATAACACTTTTGTAATAATGGCAAGTTCATAAGGGGTGATCATTGATTACATAATATGGACTATAATTACAAAATTTGGTTCAATTGAAAAAAATACAAGAAATAAATGTTTAGTTATTCATGGATTAGTAGTTTGTATTTGAATATTGAGGCATTTTGTTTAGGTAATTTGTTAAAAAAAATTGGGATTTTTTTTTAATAGAAATTACCACGTGGTTGTTTACTCTAAAATAATGAAGGGTGCCTTCCATACCTAGGACATAGCTTCGTTGGTGCAGAACAGTGGTGGGACAAAACTTTGTTGGGGGGCAGAAGAGTGGATGGATTTTAAGTTTTTTTCTTAAAAATTGTCAATGTGTGATCGATAAACTATGTATTTATTAAAGATGGTGAGTATCGGATTTATAAACGCTTGATCATGAGAAATTTCAAAATAAAAGTTTCGCTTCCCTATGATATAATGTTGAGTGAAACAGGGGCAGCTCCCATCGAAGCAATTTCTATGGTGCGTCTTATAAGGTAACTAAAAGGAATTGAGAAAATGGGAGGAGGTAGATGGACGAAAGTTATCTTCAGTGAAGGTATCACTGAAACACACATGGTGTATGAGAAGAATAAACACACACACACAAGAGACTCAACACACAATGAATGATAAGCATGTAGCTCTCTTATTTTTTCCATTATACATGATGTACATTTATAATACAATGGTGTGACTCTTGGTTTCATATTCCAAGGTCACTTGGACTCCATTGTGACTTTTCGCATTCCACACCAACCCA
The DNA here is from genome assembly GCA_034641835.2 of Pinus albicaulis. Lineage (NCBI taxonomy): Eukaryota > Viridiplantae > Streptophyta > Pinopsida > Pinales > Pinaceae > Pinus > Pinus albicaulis. Next base: position 94,785,656 of record CM076572.1, on the reverse strand, counting down.
TGTAGGATTAGGTGTTCCAACATCCCCCCTTAATCCAAAGGGGTATGTGTGAGTCCAAGAAAAGAGTTGTAATACAAATCTGCAAAGTATGCATGGCAGCACTTGGGCTGAATCGACTCTCTGAAATGTTGGAAAGAAGAGGTGGTTTAAGGATGACCACCAACACTGGAACGAAAAACTTGTTGCAGTTCCCGAAACTCTTCCAAAACTGGCAAGAAGTTGAAGGCTTCTGCTAGAGGAATTGTCCCTCATAAAAAAATGAGACCTTCAACCTAAAAGAAGGGAGGTCGACTACCTGTGATGGTTTTAGGATTACCAACAACTCTGGAATGCTTTGAGGCATTTCTTGGAACTCAACCAAAGCTAGTAAGAAGGTTGGGGAAGCACGCTGGAAAGTATTCCTCATATATGAAAGGGAGACGGACATGCCTTCGGTTGGTGGACAACCTTAAACCATCATCTTTGGTTGGTGGATAACCTAAAACGAGTGCTACTGCGGTGGTTTTAGGTTATCCACCGACCAAGATGGTTTGGAGTTGTCCACCAACGAAACCATGAGGCATCCGTGTCTCTTACATGAATCTGGAATGACGAATTGTAGCTCGATTTCCTTGATGCGTCGTCGAAGCTTGTACATGACCACCATTTTCCAGATGTCGAGGGACAAGGTGAGATGATGGCGAAAACTCAAGCTGCTGAGTTTGCTTTCAATCATCAGTGAACATGTTCGACATCGACTTAAACATCTTCTTGGCTGCTGATGCCCATTGCCAAGAAGCGATCCATCCAAGATGAATCTTGGTTCTTGCAGGAGGCTTGTTTCTGAAGCATATGTCTGAAGAATGAGTGTGTCGACCACAGTGCTTGCATGGATGAAGATCAAAATAGTGATATTTCATATGGCCAACTCGATCACAGTGTTGGCATTTCTCAATCTGTTGTTGTTGTGGAACAGGATCTGGAACAGCTGCAGGTGAACTATCATACAAGAATCCGACACTCTGAAATATGATGGGCTTGGTGTAGTCTGGAATATGAAAGGACACATCCTTGTCATATCCAAGACCAATTCAGTGCTTGTTGTGGACAAGCTCTTCCCAAGGTCCGATGATGGGCTTGAGAAGTGCAGGCTGAGCTGCTGCATCTGCATGTAAATATGCTCTTGTACAAGGAATTGAATGTGAATCAACTGCAAATTTATCTTCTTTCTTCTGATGAGAGTCCTTCTCAATCTTCTGAACAAAAACAGGTTCAGAATGGTGACTCTTTTGCTGAATTTCATCTTGTTGGAGCTGAGATTCCAATTGCAAAAACACGATTTTTGCTTGTGCATCTTGCAAACAACTTTGAATGTTACAAAGAGCATCCTTGCTCATTTTTATCATGTCATCAACATTTGAATGAATGAGGTTATTCAACAACTCTAATGCCTCATTGATTTTGGCCATTTTCAACAACTTACGCTCAAAAAATGAAAGGGTGTCGGCTACAACCGAAAATGCACCCGTTTACAATGTGATTCAACAACAAATACAAATGAATCAAGGAATTCTCAAAGTACAAAGTGTGCTCCTCAAATGATGGAGGGCAATCAACAATCCAACAACTCAAATACTAATTGCAACTATGAATAAGCAATGTCTACTCGCAATACAATGTCAATATCTCTGCAAAAATATTTGAATGTCCAGCAAAAACACTTGTGCAAGAAGCCTTTAAGGCAGCAGAATTTTCCTTCAAAGAGTTGTTTTCAATGATGGCAAACTTGTCTTCAAATGTAATTTTTTTCAGAAAATTACCCTCTTATATATGCCACAAATCATAAAATGTCAAATCTGCAATGTATTCAATCCATCTACTCCTCTTATGCCATTTTCTCTTCTTCTGCTGTTCATATTCTCTCTTCTTCCTCTCTCTCTGTTTTTTTTTTTTTTTTTTTTTTTTTTTTAATTAAAAATTAATTAAAAAAATGGGAATAAGTTAAGGGAAAGGGAAATATTAAGATGGGATGGGAAAATATATGGTGGTCGGGGGGGTTTATTAATGGAGGGGAATAAATTAAAAAAAGGGAAGAAGATTAATTAAAAAGGGAGAGTAATTAAAAGGAGGAGGGAAAGATTTTTTAAAAATTTAAAAAGCAAAATATGGGGAAGGGGATTAATTATATGGGAAAGAGAATTAAAATAAATTTAAAAGGGGATGGAGAGCTTTTAATAAAAAAATAAGATGAGAATGTATATACATAAGGGAGGTATAATTTAAAAGGGGAAATATTAAAATGGAATGGGGGTACTATATTGTGGAGTGGAGGGCGTATATTAAAATGAAATACTATCTACTATGGTGAGGCCAGTTAAGCCGTGGGAGAAGGGAGTATAAGGCGTATTGTAATGGGGAAGTCGAATAGGTTGGAGAGGATGGCATAGTTCAAGAGTTGGGAAAAGGGCGGAAAGGAGAGTGTCGAGTGTTGAAACAAGGGTCGAATGCCAAGAGGGGAATAGAAAAGGGGAAACGAATGGCAGTGAGGCGTAGGGACGCTGATGGAGATGTGAACAGCAGGTGTAAGCGATTGGTGAGGCCGTAATGCATTTAGTTGTGGGAATGGGTTGAGCATAGAAAGGGAGGAGTGGTTGTGAGGTCGTGGAGGGTGAGCAACCAGGTAGGGCCAGATTGTGAAGGCGTGTAGAGCATAGGGAAATTGGCTGAAGGAGCCACGAGGGTGAAGTGGGGCACATGCGTTGGATACTGCGTATAATGCAAGGGATTGCAGAGAGGCCGCAAGGTCGAGAAGGTGTATGCGTGCTGTTGAGAGGAGTGGTAGGTAGGTTATGTTATGTAAAAAATGCAGGCCGTGGGTAACGAGGTAGGATGGTTTGATACCAGGATGAAATCCATGCAGAGTAAAGGGGTTTTCTTCTGGTGCGTGGGGAATGGAGGCGAAAGGCACGAAAATTTAATTTTTTTATTTTTATTTTATTTTTTTATTTTTTTTTGTTATATTGTGAGAGGGTGGACTTTTGTAGAAATTCTTCCCGGATATACAACGGAATTGGACAAAATGTAGAAATGAGAGACACTTGATAGCGAGTAGAATTTCAAGTCTTGAAATGCGGTAGCGGTGCCAATAAAACCGAATTTTTTTCATGTGTGAAGAATATTTTCGAGCGGTAGAAAAACTCATAATTCTTTTGATAAAAAACTCATAAACTTTTTCGAAATCAATTTAAACAATATTCCGTGGTAACTTCAAAATGCGAATTTTAGTGAGCAAAATTATGAGAGAAAATTAAAATGAAAACCTTCAGGTGCACAAAGCTGTGTTTCTCCAAACCACTGCTGCTCTAAAACAAATTCTGAATGCTGCTCCTTCTCCAAAACCACTTTCTAAATGCGGCAAAATGTCTGTTGCAGAAACTGTGAGTGCTGCAAAAATGTCAAGAATTTTTGCAGATATGTACAAGCCATAAACACAAATGGCTCAGTCAATTTGGAGCAGGGCCATCAATCGCCCGCTCTGATACCATGTTAAACACCATGTTAAGCACACACATGGTGTATGAGGAAGATGAGCACACACACACAAGAGACTCAACACAATGAAGGATAAGCGTGAGGCTTTCTTATTTTTCCATTATACAAAGATGTACATTTATAATACAATGGTGTGACTCTTGGTTTCATATTCCAAGGTCACTTGGACTCCATTGTGACTTTTCGCATTCCACACTTACCCATGTAGGATTAGGTGTTCCAACAGAAAGAAATCATGGATGAGGCAAAACAACAAATGGATGCAAAAAAGGAATATTTACCTTAATGCATGTCTCACAAATAGAAAGGAGTTAAATAATTTTGTGTTGGAGAAGTTCCGTAAGGATATATGGGGAAAATATTTGGGTAGAAAGAAGTATTATGTTTAGGAATTCAACCCCACTTGTGATCTCCAACAAAAATAGTACATTGGAGCTAGCATTATGTGGAGAGAAAAGGTTCTTATTGCTCAATTAAGAACTAACTCACATCAACTTTGGTGTGAAACAGGATGGTGGAAGAGACCTAAAGAAGCTTGGGAAGAAAGGGTATGTAATTTTTGCACTTCTGGGGCAGTGGAATCAGAAAAACATTTCATTTTGGAATGTGATGCTTTCAGAGACATGAGGGTCAGTTACCGCAACATGTTAGCATAAATTCCATGGCATTGTCTTTTCAGTGAGGGAACTGTTAGAAGGTTGGGTTAGCTCATCATCAATTTGAGTAAGAAAAGGATTGAATTACAAAAGGAAAAAAAAAAAGGAAGCTGGTAGTCCCATAGAATATTTTTATTCTCGTGGATGCTAAAATATCATTCATAAAATATTTTTAAATCAGATGGTCCCTGTTGTTAGTTATGATACTTATTTTCCCAAAAATAAATTTTATAAAATACACTTATGTTTTATTTTCTTTTTCGTTTAATTAAAAAAAGGTCAGTCTATCTTTTTTTTTCCCAGGAAAAATTTCGTAATTTTTCATTAATATAGAAAAATTACATGTTACATTTTACATATAATGTCCATCATAGATCATGGTTCTGTATCCTCTCCAAGGAGTTAGGTATTCTGCAAATATCAGTGGATATATTTTGCAAGTATCAGTGATGGTAGTTCTAAACTAATCACTACTATGTACAAAAAATAAAATACAAAGTAGCAGCCGGTAAAAAAATAGAGCTAATAATAACATCAACATAATATAGTCGTCAAAAACATTTGCCTATCAAAATGCAGTCAAGGAGTGACTGCTCTCATATCCTGGAAATAATCAATGAATTGTCTGTGAAAATATCGATAAACCTGTTCCCCATCATGTTAAGTGATGAACCATATGCCCCAATCTAGCTATGTTGCTTCTTTGGAAAGCTTGTCTGCCACTTGGTTCGTCTGCCTGTAAATGTGAGTGACAGATTTAGTGTCAAAATAATTTTTCAGAAGATGCATGATCCAGGTGGATATCGGTGGCCACCCACCTATTCCATTTGGACCAGCACCATCAATTCTTGCAGATTTTCACATTCAGCATAACTTACTATTTTTAGCAGTTTTTCGGGTCCTGAACTTCCGGAGCCGTTTTGAGGCCCTAAACGACGTTTTTTGGGTATGAAAGCGCCAGCGAATTTTTTGATAAAATTCGTCCCGACAGCTGTATTCCTCGGATAGATCTTTCTAACAAGCTATTGAACGCGTCAAACGGAGATCGGGTGCCAAAGTTATGCCCCCGGGAAGTTGAACCACCAATTTACCCAAACGGGCGCCCACAGTTTTGGCGCCTCATCTCCTACGGTTAGGTTTTTGACGTTTCAGATTCTACATTGTTTCTCAACAATAAATAGGCCCTCGAGCCTCATTGTAACACAGTTCAGAGGTCTGTAGCCATCACATCTCTTCTCAGAGATTCGCTACCAGCACCCTAGCTATTGTATTCCCATTATGTCTGTAAGCATATTTCTGTTATTTGATATTAATGAAATGACGCATTATTTCCGCTGCATATCTATGTTTATGGTTATTTCTGTATTCTGTTGCGTTCCTGCATAAATCCGGATCAATGCACCTCCCTCAATAATGATGTAAGTGTGTGTGTATGGCACTGTGCATGAGAGTTGAACCAATTTATGACAATTTGTGAATCTCCATAAATCTGCAATCTGTTGTATCCTTGTTCACGAGAAAATAATAGGAGAAGATGGAGGCTAAGAAGTTCAGAAAAATTGTTTGTGCCAGTGCCTAGTCCCATTTTGAGGTGAAAATAATGAGTGGTAGAGATGAATAAAACCGCACCGCCCCCACACCCATGGTTATTTGATGCCCCGTCAAAGTAAGCCCAGGGATGATAATAATCAAGGATGATGTCCTTTGTTTGGGTGGATTGTTCCTCATCTGGAATGAGGATGTAAGTGGATATGATGGTAGAACAAATATGATCCCAGATCACCTGTGTGCCTTCAAAGGTGTATTGATTCCACCCGGTCGAAATGTCCCACGCAATCAGCAGAGGGATATTTTGAAGTTTGTTGCAAGGGGAAGAATTACACAGTGTAGACCAGGCCTTAGATAAAGATGATCCATGCCATGTGAGTGCACAGCCCATCGCTTGAGTAACCAATTGCCAGAGATTGCCGATTAATGGGCAGTCAAGGAGGAGATGCTAAGCATCTTCTTCATGAGCGAAACAAAAACAACATCTGGACAGGCCTTGGATAGCGTGTCTTCGAAGGTTGTCCATGGTCGGTATGCAGTTATGGAGAATGCACCACATAAGTAGTCTAGTTTTGTGAGGTGCCAGCAGCTTCTAGATTGAGTTGCACCACCAAGGTTTATTAGGAGGTTCCTTGGGTGTAAAAAGAGTGATATATCCAATCTTCGGGGAGTATTGTCCTCTGGGCGAGAGAGCCCATAAAATTTCATCCTCCTAGTCCGTGAGTCAGATGTGTGATTCTTGAAGGGCCCTGATGTATTGGGTCCAATTGGGATGGCCTTCATTTGGTAACTCGAGATCCTGAGCTGATAGACAGCCTTGGGCGTGCTAATTAGTCTGCAACGGATCATCCACCCGTGCAAGATAGAAATAGCCAGCGTGTGCGAGGTGATCAATGATATATAGTGGCAGTTTAAAATTTCTCCCACTGCCCGACCAAGAGTCCTCACCTAATTTGACCATAGTACCTGTTCCAATTTTCCAAGTCAGTCCTTGTTGGATAAGGTGCGTAGACTTAGTGATGGCCTTCTAGATGAGGAACCTGGATAGTGTTGAATAGTACCACATATCCAATCCATAGTAGTCTGGGGGGCGATGTATTTGGCGACAGTAACCTCCTGCCACAGGCTGTGCCTAGATATAAGGTGCCAACCCAATTTAGCATCCAGTGCTGATGAAAAAATGGGGAGATCCTTAATACCCCACCCGCCCCAATCCTTTGGCCTGCTGATTTGGTCCTTAGCCACCCAGGAAAAGGTACGCTCACTACTTGAATTTCTCCAGAGAAATTGTCTACATATCTGCTGAATGCAGTTAGTGACACCTTTGGGGAGCCATGCAAGTGATATCCAGTATACAGGGATAGCTTCCAGGACTGATTTTATTAATACCAATCTACTCGTCCGCAAGGGCCAACGATGATGCCAGATATTGATTATATGCTCTACATTTGCAGTCATCCAATTCCAATCCTTTATCTGGTAGTCATTCAGCTTTAGGTGGAAGCCAAGATATTTCAAGCCATCCCTAATGTAGCTGCGCACATAAGGGAAGTTCAGAATTGCTAGCCCTTGTTCTTGTGCAGAACATCTTGTCAGTATAATGGTGGATTTGGTGTGGTTGGGAGCCATACCCGTAGCTTTGCAGAAAATCTAAAGTATTTTATCAAAATGAGAACAGTCTTGACAAGAGCCATCCCAAAAAATAATCACATCATCCAAAAATAATAAGTGTGTCAGCTGTAGGAATTCATTTAATCTAATTCCATGGATGTCACCAGTTTCCTTTGCCCTATTAATGAGAGTCAAGAGGCCTTCCATGACAAGTACAAAAATAAGTGGTGAGAGGGGGAATCCTTGCCTGAGACCTCTACCCACATGAAAAAAATTAGATGCGGCCCCATTGATGAGGATGTTGAAGGTGGAATTTCTGATACATCCCATAATCCAGTTTGTTAAAGATTGGGGGAATTATGTATGGGTGAGTATGAGATGAATGTAGTTCCAATTAACATGATCAAAGGCTTTGGCGAGGTCAATTTTAAGGATGGTGATTTTAAGCTTCTTGGTTTTAATGGTGTGTAGGACCTCCTTAGCAGTGCCAATAGATTCATGAATCTGTCTGTGGTGGACAAATGCAAATTTCCCCTTAGAAACATGAGAAGAGAGAATAGGTTTAATGCAGTTTGAAATGATTTTGGTAATAATCTTTTAAATGCAGTTGCAGAGGGATATTGGCCTGTAGTCATGGAAGATAGTCGGGTGATGATTTTTGGGGATCAGAGAAATGAATGTAGAGTTAAAAATATCATATATTCGACCAGATGATCTACTATATTTAATGACCTAGAGGAGGTTGCAGCCAATGAGTTAAAAAACGTGTAGATAAATTTCAATTGGCCAACCATCTGGTCCAGTGATTTTGTCTTTTTTAAACCATTTCAGCACACCTTCGATCTCACCCATGGTTATCGGTGCAATGAGATCCTCTGCTTTCTCCTCATCAACAAACCTGTGAAAAGTTCGGGAAATATTCATTATATCTGGCAGGTTGATGTTGTGTGGTGCTCTGTATTGATTTGTGAAATGTTGGATACCCAAATCCGAAAGTTGTGCATGTGTTTTGGCCACATATCCAGTATGATCAGATAGTTCCCAAATAGTGTTGATGATTCGCCTTCCTTTAGCACACTGCTAAAAAAATTTAGTATTTTCATCACTGAATTTCAACCAGATGGCCCTACTTCTTAGACTCCACTCTTCTTCCTTATGACGGATGATTTTTGCCTTGGTAGTTTCTAGCGCAATCATGTGCTCTTTGGTAGACATCAAAAGGAAGCCCAAGTAGTCTGAATCAGTGAGCTGAGAGATTTTCAATTTAATCCTGTTCAACTCCTCCTCCTCGAGCTTTTTTTTTCTATTGATCCCAACGGATAGTGATTGCTTTGATACACTTAAGATTTTCATTAAAAACCCTAGCAGGTTCCCTATCAGGAAATAGAGTGCAATGTTGCCACTCCTGTGTGACCAGCTGATGAAATTTTGGGTCATGTAACCATATAGCATTGAATTTTAAAGGTGGATGTGGTTTTTGTTCACTTGCTAGGAATTTCAAATAAATAGGTGAGTGATTTGAGGCCCCTCCCCTACCCACCCACTGTCTTGATCTAACCATTTGATTATGAAACAATTGTTTGATAATGAATCTATCAAGTCGACGCGCCAGTGCAGCCCCCCTGGTATGTCTATTTCTCCAAGTAGGTTGCTTCTTTTTCATGTCAATATCGATAAGTTCAGTCTGTTCTAGATTAGTGGTGAAGAAATCCGACAACGGATCCGGGATGGCTTGAGGTCCCAAAGATTATGAGATCCTGATAGAAAAGTTTAAGTCTCCACCAAGAATGATATGATATTGTTGAAGCAGAGGGAATCGAAGTAGATATTTCTAGAAAATATCTCTGTTAACGCATGGACCGTAGACATTTATCAAGGTGAAAGGATGTACAAAATCACAAGTGGAAACATCCATGCCTATGACACCCTCCCGCCCCCAACAATTCATCATCCGAGTGGTCATGTTGTTGATGCCTATTGTGCAACCCCCAGAACGACCACAGGCATCATTTGACATGAAATTATAGTCTGGGAGGAGAGAGAGATAAGGATTTTTTTAATGGATACACCATCCCCTAATGTTTCTTGAAGGAATAGGGCATCAATGGGAGTGGTATGAAGGAGTTTCCTAAGTTCTAGTTTCTTGTTGGGATTGGCAAGTCCCCTGAAATTAAAGGAGAGACAGATCATAATGGAACCCCATATTTGGGTTTCCTTGCTCTAAGAACCCAAAGAAGGGATGATTGTGTCGCCGCCTCCACCTCCATATTGGCTCTATGGATAGCCTTTGAGATCGCAGAAGGTTTTCCTCTAGATTTAGATGATGTAAGACCTTGCCCTGAGCCAATGCTGAGCTCTGACAAGGTGGGCTACTGTAAATATGATCTCAAGAAGTATTGGTGCCCGGTAGATGAGGAGTCGGGTGTCTTATGGGGAGATAAGCCAGATGAATTAGCAGAGGTGTGGGATATGGTGGGCGAGATGTAAGGGGGGGCCGATGAAACAAAGAAACTAATGGAGTGTAATGAACAAAATGAATGGTGTACAGTAATAGACGATGCAGGTGACAAAAAATTACAAATAGTAGAAGAGGGCAGAGAGGTACCTGGAATTGAAGTCATATCCTTTTGAAAAGAGTGGAGAGGTGAATGATGAGTGCGAGCTTGAGTTGTCGGCCCTGTAGGTAGCACGGACATGGACTAATTGACGGAATCCTGCGGTTGCACATCAACTGTCGAAATAATAGTGACCGGTTTAGTTTGTATAGCCATATGGGCAACCGTCTTATAGAGTGGAAGCCCCACACCCATGAGTGGGAATTCTTTGTAAAGATGCCCAATCGAATGGCATCGGCTACATCTAAATGGAATCCCCTTGTAGTCCAACATATGACTCCAGACCATCCCTTCGAAAAACATGTTATAATTGTCATGGAGGCCATCTATAGTATCCAAGAATACTAAAATTCGAGAAACATAATAAATGCCTGACTCTAAATAAGATCTGTCATGATCTAGATATAGGCCGAAGTCTTCCCCAATGCTGCGAAGAGCGGATTCATTCCAGAATTGAAGCGGAAGCCCTAGAAATCACATCCAAATAGGTCCTGCACCCGAATTTTCCTTGTTGGGGTCGAAGAGAGGGAACCATCGTTTCAAAAGTACATGGTGCATTTCAATGTGCCAGAATTTGGTAAGAACCCAGTCCACTAGAGCAGGTTGTGCAAATGTAAGGGCGAACCAACCCTTATTAAGAAGTATGACCCTCGAGAGTTTCTCCATGTGACCTCCCCAAATTTCTTCTATCCAAAGCTTTAGCCTCGTTGTGGTGTATTCACAAGAACTGTGGTTGTCGTCAGTTCGATGTTAGCCATACCTTTATCTCTCCCAATATTCGCATTTCGACTATGCCGATTCTTGGCAGGTTGAGTTTTTTTCCCCTACCTCTATACAGGTTCTGGTCCTCAGAGTCCGGACCAGGTTCTCCCAGTCCGTCAAAATCGGACGAAGGTTGTGCTTCAACCATCTGTGCATCAAATGGTATATTAACGAAGCAACCAGATGCCGCAGTTGGCTCTGTCGCAGCAGTAGAATAAATGGGAAAATGCAATTATGCCTCCCCACCGATTCAAAGGTTTGCAAATGCAAGGGCCTTCGCACAAAGATTTTCTGTGACCTCAGCAGCGCTCGAGCCCGTAGTAGAAGTGTGAATCTCCGGAAAGTCAGGTGTGTCTTGTGCCTGGTGCTCCCAAAGACGTAGTAAAGAGGGCGACAGAATAGTAAAAGCTGGAGAGTCCAAACTACCCACAAATGGTTTAGAGCATCTTGCAAGCGTGACCGGCAGAGGCAGTTCTGGTTGTTGAATAGCTGGTGCGGGCACCATATCCTCCATGGCCGCCATATCAACAACTGACCCCTTCCCCCAGATATCCACACCCTCCAGAGGGTCCTCAGAATAATCAACCTCTTCTTTGTAGTTACTCATGTCCAAATGATGGGTCAGGATAGAAACCATCACAGTCTTGGAGAGTAATAGAGTAAACGGAGCTCCCCGAAACTGCCAAAGGAAGCTGCGTGCATCGACCAAAGGCCAAAGTAAAGCGGTGAATTCTGACATCAGAGAGGTTACCAACTAGGTGTCGCAGTGGTTGCCCCAATGTACAAGAGAAGTGGAAATGCAGCAGCATATAAACCCGGGTCCGAGGCAATGGTCAGACCATCGTTAGAAAGGAGCGTAGAGCAGCAAAGTAAAGCCCGCAAATATTGTGACTGCTAATATGAGACAGACCTCGTGGTCAAACAATATTGGTCGGAGACAAAACAAAAATAGAATAAAAATACCACATTTGAACAACACAGTGATCAGTTAATACCTAAATCCATGGAACCCAAATCAAGAAGTGATAACGAAAAATCATATTCTCCCGACCTGGAGATCAGTAAATGCAGATATGCACTATTATCCAAATACCAATGGGCCCATATCCTCCGCCAGTCTCGTGAAACCCATGGCCACCATGGCCAGGGTTCACAGTAGAGCCATTCCTCCCAACTCCATCTGTTCAATTAGATTCAGATCTCAGGAAGAAATCTCCTATGTCCCATGTACACACATTTCCTGCTACAACTGAGGTACTCTTTGGTTCCTCAGTCTATCTTTATTTATTTATTTATAATATTAAATTTTTATTGCTTATTATCATTTTAATATTTATTTCTTATATATATATATATATATATATATATATATATATATATATATATATATATTTATTTCTTATATATATATATATATATATTTGTTTATTTATTTTTACATTATTTTTTGGAAATGTATATATGTTCGTTTATTTATTAATTCTCTCTTTCTTTGTATATAGTTGGCTTGTTTTACAAAAAATTGAATCTTAAATTTCATGGTTTACATAATACTTCATAACACTAAGAATATAAATTAAGCTACTTCAAGTGGGTAAATTCTTCTTCTTCTAATAATAATATTAATAATATTAATGTTATAATTTAATTAGTTTTTATGAATTTTGTTTTTTTAATTTAATTTTGGTAATATGAGATGTATTATGAGGTAAGTGTGTTAATGCCTATTATAGATTGGTAATAACATGAACCTTAATAACATGAACCTTATTTACATGGTTGAGTTAATTAATTAATAACATGAACCTTATTAAAATATATCTTAAATATTTTAATTTCCAATTTTCAATTTATATGACTTGTTTTATAGTAGATATTTATTGGTTAAAAGATAAATTTAAATGTTCTAACATGGGGGAGATGTAAAAAAAAATAATGTTGGCTCAATTAAAAGGGTGAGAAAAACTAAAAATTAATGATACACATAATAAGTTGATTCAATTCTAAACCTCTTACACATTACATATATACATATACTAGAGATGTATAATTCATTTAATTTTTAATATGGAGTTGATATGTGGTATTTTAAAATATTAATAACAAAAAATTATGTATTTATTATAAATATAATATTTCAATATACACATTAAATAACATATTTCCATATCAACTCTCTATAAATAGGGAATGAGAGATATTTTTTCTTTCATTTATAGGTGCTTTCTAATTTAGGATATGAAAAGGATGTGTAATTCCTTTAATGATTAATATGGAATTGAAAAAAAATATTAATAACAAAAAATATTCAATTTAGAGATAGAGAGAGAAATACTAACAACAATTTTTTTTAATGTGAATCATAAATAAAATATTTTAATGTCCATGTTAAGTGAAATATTTCATTGTCAACTAGAGAGAGAGAGAGAGAGAGCTTCAATTTTATTACCTCAGAAAATCAAATATCAAGTACATAGGTCATCCATCTACTATCAAGAATCAGCCCAATGGTAAACTAGATAAATATAATAACTAGTCCAAAATTGTAAGAGTCGCAATAATTGTAACATTAGTAAAGAGTCTACTGCATCACCAAAATGCAAAAAACTGCCTACTATCATTAGAAAACTAGGAATAATAAGAGGTGACGAGAGATGGATCTTTTGCATTAGAGCTAGGAGGGAATGACATAGTATTGAAACAAGGAATGTGATGCTTGATTTGATCTAGATGAACTTCCATTCACTCTGTAAAGAACCATTGGTTTCTTTTCTCATGCTAAATATCCCCAAGACCTGCAAAGACATTACACCTCTATGTTTTCCTCCCATTAAGGACCCTTACCAATAGGGTTTTCATCTTTCAATAAAGACATAAATCTTGAAAGTATTATTTGTTCCTTTCCCTGGTTGTCTAGGATCGGGAATCCACTATCCAACTTCCTCCATAAGCTCCGAATAAGAAAAATACTGCCCATCTCTGACTTCCATGGTCTCCGTTTGTTGAATTTCTCTACATTTTTCTAGGGGGAAGAACAAATGGTAGGTCTCAATAGCCTCTTGGGCCTACTGTTGGACTCATTTATGGCCTTGGGGGGCTCGACCTTCCCCCTACTTTTCATATGTACTTTTTGTATGTGGAATTTAATTATGCATCTAACAAGGGTCTAAACCTGACATTTGAGTAAACCTATAAGGAGATAACCTGAAAATATGACAAAAAAAAAGTTTTCTTTATTTTTTCTCTAAAATATTTACCCCTGGGGATGACATCGTTATCTTTTGTTAGTACATTTTTTGTTTTAAGGCCCATTTTTTACCTCAAAATTAATGCTATGTCTTCTTCCTTTTGCAAGAAGCATTTTTTCACCACCTTTTTTGAAAATAAGGTAGAACGAGATTTGGTATTTAGAAGTGGACTGTATTTTATGGGGGCTCGAGGGTTATATATGGATCGATGGAACCTATATTTTAAATCTGAAAGTGATGTGCCCTTGGTAGTACTATTATGGGTGAAGCTTCACCTTCTACCTCTGCACTGTTAGAATGATGTAACATTCTAAAGCATTGGTAATGCCCTAGGTAAATATATTGATTGAGTTGAACCATAAGATGATTAATTTTTGTGTGGAAGGATCTATGTAGAAGTGGATATGGACAAGGGGCTACCAATGGCTATAAATCTAAATTTAGACATTTGATCTTATATCTAAGAGGTATAATATGATCAACTTCCATTAAAATGAAATTTTTTTCATGAATATGGTTACTTTTCAAGGAACTATTAAAAAAGGGGAGGAACAACAACAAAAAGAAGAGGAGGGAGATCAATGGAAAAAGAAAAAAAGCATGAAAAGCCCCATCAAGGCCAACAAATAATGTTGGGGCCCTTGTTTTGAAATTCAACAGATTTTGATTTGCGGCTAGTACGTGGCGGAATGCAACCACGGTAGGCCAAAATATGTCAAGGTTGCAAAGGAGTAAAGGACAAGTGTCATGGCTATTGCGGGAGCAAGCACAGATGGTGGAAGAGCGCGGAAAGAAACGAGCAGTAGAACTACCGACTAACAGAAAGAAACAAAATACAGCCGAGCGAGAAGAAAGGAGGAATGATCAGTCGTGCTGGTAGCAGAACAAATAGGCAGCCGGCTAGCGTGAAGAAGGTGTTGGTGCAGATGGGATTAGGCAACAGGGAGCCATAGGAGAGCTCTGTATGTGTTTTACTGTTCTCCATTCCTCTGTATTTTTGTATTTCTCTCTGTCCAATAGGACTTCTTGTATTCTATTCTTTTCACGCTCATGTAGTTGAGCTCTGTAATAGCTTGTCACTGATATCCGATGCTTAATACAATCAGAAGTGCTATTTTGGATGTTTGTTATGGTATTGAATGAATGGTTTTTCAAGCACTCTTAAAATGTTATTTACTGCAAGTCTGAATGCATTTCCGATAAATATATGTCATGGAACATTTTGTTGAGGTTGTTTAGACTTTTAACATAACTTTGATTTACCCAGATCCATGTTGTTGGGTTGATACCGATTGAATCCCTACCTTAGTTAGGTCGCGACATGCCTTGGGTGAGACTGACACCTCTTCGGAGCTGGGTGAAAATGCTGGCGTGAAGCTAGACTATGGCGGAAAACCTTGTTGGCCCTTAACCTGAACCCGGGTCTTCTCCGCGAGACCTGTTCTCTTGCCACCAAATGGTTCTGTTTCCGGGACCCGAAATCTCATTTGGGAGCTAGATCATGGTATCTCAGATCTTCGAAAGAGAAATACAAAGTTGGTGGGATAACCACCTGGATCAGTTCATTGCTCAGCAAGCTGAGCTGAGACGACGAAAGGAGAAAACGATTAAAAACCTGGTTCTATTCTTCGACTCTGCTAGTGATACCTATGAAATATTTTGGGGGAAGTTCCTGGAGGAGCTCTATAACTGGTTGCGGAGGCTTCAGACCAAGGCCATCAAAGAAAAGCCGTAGAAGATCAATCACAAGTGGGTGCACGAGGATCTGGTGGCCCTTCATTGGTTAAACACCGATTTGACTTTAGCTATAGATTTTTGGGTGGAATCTACCTTGGACGGATACGTAGTGGAGTGCTACTAGTATTTCTTGAGAGCAGAAGATACGTTCAGATCCAGATTAAGGGGGGAGCTGTTGAAGGAGATCCCATTGTGGATTAAAGCACTGATGGTAGATGAAGGACTAATGGAGTTCCAAAAAGAAAAGATGGAAGCGTAAAACCTCCGGTGCCGGGGGAAGGGATTAAGGGAGAGATGCTACAAACAGTGAAAATGGGAGTAGGACTATGGATGTCAAGATCGTCAATAGGCTCAGGGAGCGACGAGCACATCAGATGGTGCAAATTGTAGAAAGGTGGCGAGAGAGGGTGATAAAGGAGTTGAAGAGACAAGAAAGTGGTCGAAAGAACAAAGATGAGGTGCCTCAGATGACGAATGAAATGGAAAGTTAGGTGGGTCTCCACGATATAGAAGGGGCCGTTAAATAAGTGCGACAGGTGTATAGGAGCCCAGCCCAGATGGAGAAAGGAAAGAAGTCTGACAGAGAAGGTACAAACGTGTGCCCAGAGGAGGTGTCTGATGCAGAGATGCACGTTGAAATGGAGAAACTATTTCAAGAAGGGCCAACGTCCATATCTCAATGTATTCCTATTCCCCACAGTTCAAGTAGCTCTAGTCCCAACCTTCCCCTAGTGCCCTATAAACCCCTAGGTGAAATTTTTGTTAAGTTTCATGAACTAAGTAAGTTGCACAGTATTCAGTCCCCAGCAGTAACCCATACTAGTAGTAGGATTGCTAGTGGTACAATCTCACAACCAAGAACCAACAACTTCATTTTAGTGAAGCTTACTCAAGTGAACATGGCGGGATCACTTACCCGGTATCCAGAGTTCTTTGGGAGGGGTAATGATGATGTTGAACAACACTGGTACCTTTGTGAGGCCATATGGAGGGCACGACAGACACCAGATTTTGGGAAGTTGATATAATTTCAGACCACCCTTAGGGAGAGAGCCCTACGCTGGTTTATGAAATGGTCGGAAGCTCATACGAATCCAGCGATGGCAGATGTGAAGAGGGATTTCATCAAGAAGTTCAAACTGCCCAAAATAGACCAACAAGGACTGTTAGAGATGTGGGAAATCAAGCAATGAGAAGGAGAGACTGCGATTTGATGTAGAGATCCAGGGACGCAATCAGAAAACTCAGCTATCCGATTGATCCAAACCATCAGAGGGATTGGTTCATTAAATCTCTATTACCTTTGAACCGAACTCCATTAAATCAACAAAGGATCGAGACATTGCAAGACGCACTAGAACATGCGATGAAGATAGAAGCTATGGTGGGTTACCTACAATAGTTTAAGGGAGGAGCAGCGGTACATGACCCCTCTATCATGGGTCTGCAACAGCAAATAGCAAGTTTGACAGAGAAACTCAAGGAAATTCAACTAATGTGACTGGCAAGACCGAATGTATGGTGCATGCATTGTCTCATGGAAGGACATGTGGCAACTGAATGTCCATGGTTGCGGGGGCAGAATGTGGGGACATCGGTTGCAGGGGCACAGGGGGCTCCACCATTAGGAGGGGTTGCGCAAATAAACACCCAGGGGATATATCCAACGCAATGGCAATACACAGGGTTCCCTGCACAACAAAGTCCAACCACCAACGAGTACTGTGAAATATGTAAGAATATGGGTCATCAACCTCGCCTGTGCCCAATCATACAAAAGTATTCCAACGTTACGAATAATATATACTATGAGTTCTGTGCCTCAACAACACATGGCACAGAGCAGTGCCAAGCACTGGATGCACTGGTAGAGCGGCTGGACTGGCCTTCACATAGAGTAAACGAAGCTCCCCGAGGAAGAGGAGGAGGCATGAGAGGAGGCCGAGCAGGAGGTAGAGGCCCAGTAATATGTTAAAACTACGATCAGGAAGGACACGTAGCTAGAGAATGTCCACTACCTAGAAGACCCTGGTGTTCCTAGTTTCGGGTTAACACACATGCAACAGAAGATTGCCTAGAGCTTATTAAAAGATGGGAGGAAAGAACTAGACAAAGGGGGACAAATTTAGTAAATGCAGAACCCAGGTTAATGGGAACTCAGACAATGAAAAACGTGGCCATAGTAACATGAGGAGGAAAAATAACGGGGGAGGATGCCCGTACTATGGACCCAATAAAACTGATCAGACCAGCATCCCCAAAGCTCCCGATCAAACCAGAACGACATAAATAGTTTTTTTAGGAGGCAGTAGAAACGTTTTCCCAACTCGGAGGAAACAAAGGAATTGAGTTACAGAAAACTTAGGAAGAAAATGAGACCCAAAGTAATTCTGAAGCTTTGATCTAGGAGTGGTTCCATTTATTCTTGAAAATTGTTAACAACGCACCAATGCTAGAACAACTAAAGCAGAACCTGGAAGGGGTGCTAAAGAAGAACAAAAGAGTAAGAGAATCAGCAGATGCAAACCAAAAGTATGTACAAAGAGTAAAAAGAAATTAAAGAAGAATGGGAAAGGAATTCCGTGTGAACACACAAGTTGCAGGTTTCCAAATTAAATACACCATGCTTGATTTGGGATCAGATGTCAATATCTTGCCAAGAAAAACTTGGGAAGCATTAGGAAGGCCAAGACTGACATATTCACCGATTCAACTTCAGATGGAAAACCAATATTTCATTGTTCCCATCGGCCGACTGGAGGAAGTTGAGGTTGACATTGCGGGATTAAAGGCATTTATGGACTTTGAAGTCATAGACATCATGGGAGATAAAGATCCTTATCTTGCACTATTAGGAATTGATTGGGACTTTGAGAATTATGCAATAATAGATCTGAAGAAAGAACTGATGATATTCAAGGACAGGGAGATCAGAGTCACTCAACCACTCGAACCATACTAAGGACCAAGATATACAGAAACTGTGGATAACAGAGAAGATACTCAACTTCTGGACCATCTCTATCAAATGACCACAGGAAGAAGAGAATATTACATTAACCTAACAGAAGAAGACTCGGTAAGCTGGAGGAGCATCCGAAGTTCAGAATTGGGATTAGAAATAGCTTGGGATGATTGGAAGCAAGGAGGGTATGAAACAAATACAAGGAGATGCGCCAATATTGGAAGAAAAAATTGGATCAGCCCCGAGGTTCAGGAATACCCAATCTTATCCGATATGAAGGAGGTAAGCCTTTTTATAGCTAAGATAAAAAACAAGGTACTAGAGAGTCAAAGAGTACCATTGATGGACATGGCATTACAGTCCACATTCGTGAGATGGTGGAGTAATCATCGCAACTCGTTGACGCAATGGGACGAAATTGCAGCAGCGCTAAAAGCCAGATTTAAGGAAGAGAAAGGACCTGAGAGTAAGGAAAAGTACCAAGGGGACTCAGACCCCAGAAACCATATGGAGAAATGTGAAGCCCAATGGAGAACCGATGGATATGCGAAAGAACTATGGGTCCACCGGTTTATCCACTCTTTGGATGTAATTCCAAAGGCCTGGTACCTGACGGAGGAAAAAAGAGGGACCAACCAATGGCAAGAAGTTGTGGAAAAATTCACATAGTGTTTCTCATTTGAAGGAAAGATAGAACCAATTACACAAGCTTTTCAGGCTGTCAAGAAAGTACTGTTCTTCCCAGATATTCAAGAAGGGGATGAGCAATCACTTCACTACCAAGGGGTCAAACAAAAGATGACATGTCAAAAGATAAAAAACGAAATGGATGATGACAATCTGGAGGATCTTAGGCACCTGTATTTTGAAGAAATAGAGGGGGAGAGGGACATCAAAGAAGAACCAACGATGGAAGGGATCCACTTGCTACCCCTAAGAACCAAGAAAGTAAATATTGGAATAGAATACAAGCATAAAATAGAGATAATTGGAGACTACTGGGATGAATAAACAACTAAGGAAATATTTAGTCTACTCAAGGAATATGAGGACTTGTTTCCCTTGTCAGTAGCAGATCTAAAGGGCATAAAAGGAGAAATGGGAGAGATCTGGATAATACTAAAGCCCGACACAAGGCCAGTGAAACATAGGCCATATCGTCTGAATCCAAGAGTAAAGGAAAAGGTTAAAGCAAAGATCGACAAGATGTTAAAAGTGAGATTAATATTCCCAGTAGAGGAAGCAGAATGGGTAAGTCCAATATTTATACAGAAAAAAAAGGAGAAATCTGAGATACGAGTTTGTGTAGATTATAGAAGCTTAAACAATGCTTGTATCCATGATCTGTTTCCCACTCCATTTAGTGACGAAGTTCTAGACAACGTTGCGGGGAACAAGGCACACTCATTTACCGATGGATTCTAAGGACACCATCAGGTAAGAATAGCAGAGGAAGACAAGAAAAAGACAACATTCACCACCGAATGGGGCTCTTTCGCATACAATGTGATGCCGTTCAGATTGAAAAATGCACCAATAGTCTTCTCTCGCATTGTGATAGCCGCTTTCCGGGAATACATCCACAAGTTCTTAGAATTTTACATGGATGACTGGACTGTCTATAGCATACTAAAGAATCATGCAAGCCTGTTAAGAGTTATGTTTGCTCGATGTCGACAACTGCAGATCTCATTGAACCTAAAGAAGTGTATATTTTTCATGCCATTCGGAACACTTCTATGACACGTGGTATGTAACCAAGGTGTCTGCATAGACCCAGCCAAAGTAGCAGTAATAGTCAATATGGAGGCACCGAAAATAGTAAAACAGCTAAGATCATTGCTGCACCACAGAGGTTACTACCGTCGTTTCATTTGCAACTACGCGAAGATAACAACGCCATTAGAGAAGCTACTGAAGAAGTCAAAATAGTTCGAGTAGACAGACAGCTGTAGGACAGCCCTGGATACCCTAAAGAAAAAGCTGGTGAGTGCACCGATACTCGTTCACCCAGACTGGGACAAACAGTTTCATGTACACATCGACGCTTCCAGCATTGCACTCGGAGCAGTCTTGGCTTAACCCAGAGACACTTCAGTCGAGCATCCGGTATACTTTTCCAGTTGCAAGTTGTCCACAGCGGAACGGAACTACACAACAACAGAGCGGGAGGCATTGGAAATGGTATAATCTCTTCAAAAATTCCGCCACTACCTGTTGGGAGGTAAGTTCAAAATTTTCACAGATCACTCAGCGTTGAAGTACTTAGCAAACAAACTAGTCTTAGAAGGGAGAATCTATAGATGGCTCCTACTATTTCAGGAGTTCACCTTCGAGGTAATTGTAAAGCCTGGAATATTGAACGTAGGACCTGATCACCTATCCCAACTAGAGAATGGATAAAATGGAGGATCTCTAAATGATCAGTTACCAGATGCTGATCTTTTTAGAGTAGAAGCCATCCCAGACTACCTGAATGAGATAGCAGCATACCTCACGACAGGGCAATGTCCGCAGGAGTATACTTCAACACAAAAAAAAACACCTAGTATTTTGAGCTGCAGAGTATCAGCTAATTTTAGGACATTTATACAAGATGGGGCTAGACCAGATTCTTTGAAGATGTGTCCTGGACCACGAAAGGGAAATCGTTCTATGGGAAATCCACAGTGGTGTTGTGGGAGGACATGTGGGAGCTAAATCGACGGCACACAAGGTACTACAAGCAGGCTAATGGTGGCCAACCCTACATAAGGACAGCAAAGCATTTGTTCAGAAATGTGCATTTTTCAGTGGACATGACGGCCATCCCACAGATATGAGCTACCACTTCATCTGATAAAAGTACTGCAGCCATTCGAAAAGTGGGAAGTTGATTTTGTAGGACCAATTACACCACCTGCAAGGTACTCAAAGGCAAGATACATAATAACAATAACCGACTATTTGACAAGATGGGCAGAAGCAACGCCAGTGAGGAACTGTATGGCAGAGACTGCTGCTAGATTCATATTTGAAAATATAATCAGCCGATTTGGCTGTCCAAAAAGCCTGACCACTGACCAGGGTACCTAATTCATTAATGACACCATCAAATCCTTGCTGGAGAGCTTCATGATACAACACCATAAAAGCAGTCTGTATCATCCGGAAGCAAATGATACAGTAGAGGAATTAAACAAGATACTGGAGAAAGGCCTCATGAAGATATGCAATGCACAGCACGATGACTGGGATGAGCGGATACCAGCAACACTGTGGGCATACCGAACAACGGGAAAATGACTAAACAATCAAACTCCATTCCAGCTAGTCTACGGGAGAGAAGCGGTGGTCCCAGCGGAAATCATCATACCAAGCCTTCAAATTGTGACAAAACTACAGTTATCTGAAGAAAAATCACTAAAGGAGCGATTGCAGGAACTGCAAGAACTTGAAGAAGGACGATTTCTTGTGGAATTTCACCAGATGGTGCAAAAGGAGAGGCAGAAAGCTTGGAACGACTGGCATATCAAGCAAAAGACATTTCAGGTTAGGGAGAAGGTTCTACTATACGACAGAAAATACCAAAAATTCCCAGGGAAGTTGCAGATGCATTGGCTAGGACCATTTCATATCATAGAAATCAAGGATTCAGGAATAGTTCAGTTGGCACAACTGAATGGCCAAGTTCTATAGGGATGGGTCAACGACGCACGCCTGAAGCCCTACCGAGAGTAAGTTAATAATTTCATTTCCAATAATTCTCACAACCAAGAGGAGTCAGTAGGGTAGAATAGCATCAATAACTCTCTCGCACCTGAGATGAGCATAGATAGGATCCCACTTTACCAAAACCAGAAATAAGAGGAGTAACTACAGTTGAGTTGTGAAGACCGCAACGCAACCAATTGTGGTCAGGGAGGGGTAGTGTCCAGCGTGTCATCCACGTTAGATAGAAAATCATGCCAAAAATCATCCTATCATCATTACGCGTAGTACCAGTGTCAGTCCATAGGATTACCAAGATTTGGAAATAATTTCCATAATTAGCATCACCCACACCGTAATAAATTTTCCATAATTAGACATAACCACCAGCTGTCGCGTTTGCCCAAATCCCAAAACCACAGTCAGCAATGTTAGAGCCTACCTCATCAGCTAACTAATCGCATGATTGTAGCCACGGGAGAATCTAGGGAAAAATTAATTAGTTATGGGGTCTCATCAACATCACCCGTGTCGGTTACTTACATAACCCGCATGCAGAGAAGCACGAGAATGCTGGAAAAATCCGGGTTAGAATCAGAAACATCCAAAAGAGCAAGGGAAGCCGAACCAAAACCAGAATAGAGAAGGCGTCCGGAAGAAGGAACTCAAGAGAAGAGAGAGAGAACTATTCTACAGGTATACCAGCGATGAGCCAGGATGACCAGAGTAAGCCCAACGGTTGTGGAGCAGGAGATTGACAGCATAATTCAAAATATGGAGTCCCTCGTGGGTAAGTACGACAGTGCAACCTTGATCGACACAAATCTTACAGATTCTTTCGAGTTTCCAACACTGAAGAGGCAGGTGTACATAGAGAATTATGCAACAGAAGTAGGGCAGGCAGTAGCAAGAGTTTCGCCAGAGTTCAGGGGCATCCAACAGTCCACGATATTGAACTTGAGCAATTTACCAGTGTTCAGGATTACAGGCGCTACGATGCAGTGCATAAAATTTCAATTAAGCAGGATCCATAACGGTCCTCTATGGCTAGGAAAGGAAATCCCAATTCATGTAGAAGACATCCATAGACTAACTGGACTTTCGCAGGAGGGAAGGGACGTATCATCAATGTTCCAAACTGTATCTAAGAGGGTGAAGAAGTCTAGAGACACGGACTACTACGTCAAGTATGGCACTCAAAGAGGAGGGAAAGGAGAAAAGATCGAATTGATCAACAGACCGGAGGTCAAGTTCGCTTGCTACCTAATTGCTAGCAAGACGATGAGACACTATACCAAAGGGGAGTGCACCCTGGATACAATTTTGGTTGCGGAGCATTGTGTCCAAGGGACAAGGCCGAATTGGTGCTCCTTCTTGCTAAAAGAATTGTTAGAAGCTTGCGAGGACAATTAAAAGAGATCGATTGGGTTTATTTATGGATATTTGATCATGGCGCTGGCCATGTGGAAATGGACCTTCCCAAGTATCCGAGTACCGGTCGAGATAGCAGAAACCAACCTATGGCAATGAAGTTTTTGCCTTGGAAAGTGTCAGGGGACCCCAACACAAAAGAAGTGAATGCGGAAGATTTTAGAGTTTGGTATGGCCAGATGGTTGACGTCGTAATGAGTCAACAAAGAATTCCAAGGAGTCTGTTAGACGGATATAGCGAGCAGGTATGTTTCGGGGTTACCCACAAGCATAATTTTCTCAGGCCTACATGCATCCCAGAATCAAAATTTAAGATGAGGCCCTTGAAGTTCCAGATTAACGAAGCAACCTTCCACACAGAGGTCTGTTCATGTCCAGGAGTGGCGATGGAGTCTACTCGTATTTCTTTAACGGAATGCTTCGAAACCTACTGCCGGGAGAAACTTCGGAGGAAGCAGTGACCAGTATGTCAAACCTACAACTCTTTCCAATTATTGAGCAGCTAAACACCAAGGTAAAAATCTTTAATAGAGTAGTTCAAGTACTAGCAAGATATGCCTCCCCATTTCCAACATTTTCAGAGTTTCAGGCATCCCATTCCAATCCATCTTCCAGCACGACCTCCATATTTGTGTCGATACCTAATTTTTTGTTTAATTCACCACCTGCAGTGACTACAATGCTGGTTGGAAAGAGTAAAACTGCAAAACCAGCAGCAACACTGAAGGAAAAAAGGGCCAAGGTTGCAGGATCTAGCCCGATGGTCTACCTCACAAGGGAGGATCCACCTCGGCAGTTGAGTATAGGGGTACCAATAAGAGAGGAGCTAACAGTTGAGCCCGAAGAGGCCACAGGGTTACCACCCCACAACCCCATATACCCCCTTGATTTCTTAAACATCCGCATATCATCACCTCGCGCCCACCACCTCATCCATTTCCCGAGAACCCCACAACTCCGCACCATCCACTTCATTAGCCACTGTGTCGGATCCAATCGTTAGAAGAATAAACAATGGGGACCACAGAATGGAAGTTAACTTGGGTATAGAGGCGGTACCTCCAGTTAACCCAACCCTGATCCCACCAACTACTTTTACTCAGCTCATTAACCAGTTAGAGCAGTCAATGGAAGAAGCAGCTGGGTTACTCCCCAAGCAGACTCCGCTCCACCCAGTTGGCCTAACAGGTCAAGAAGGGAAACAGGATCTACAGATGATGGACTCTAGAAACCAGCTGTAGCACCAAACACCGCCACAATCACCGCAGGACCAGTTAGCGAGATTTGTCGCCAACGGACAGCTGGTCCGGACACGAATGCCAGATCAGGGTACCTCTGGTACAAAAAGCATGGATACTTGGGGGACAACCCAAATGTACCATTTCATTCAGAGAGCAGCACAACAAGCTGAGAGACTCCACTCGGAGCTCTAGCAGAAATGCGAGAAACAACAACAGTAGATAAGCACGCTTACTAAAGAGCGTGAACAACTGAAGACAGAAAAGGGGCGGTTATAGGAACAAATGGAGACAGTAACCAGAGTCTTCAGGGACGTTTGGCCTACAATAACGGCCAGCGGTAGCCAAATACCAGACGAGACGCAGGAAACCGATGTAGTCAGGCAAGCGGTCCACCTCAAGGTGGCCTATTCAAATCTCCAGCAGGAAAATGTAGAACTAAATGCAGCATTGGTAGCCCGACCCACGTTACCTGACCCAGCAGTTGTGTACTCGACACATATTTCAAAAAGACAGGGCCAAGTAACGAAAATGCAGGAAGTTCTAAGTACTGCAGCAAAAGAAACATACGACCTACTGAAGGGTCTACAGGAATGCTCGACAACCCTTACTCTGAAGGCACAACCGGTCTCGCTACAGCTAAAATGAATATCAATAGAAAGCCAAGAGGCCACGGACCCGACTAGACTTAACCAGCTCTATGCACAGGCAGACATGTTAGAAGTCCAGATACAACAAATTGAAGAGGATTCAACGGCGGTCAAGCAAGCCATTCGGGAGCTCTGGCAGCCCGTAAATGTTAGTGCACAGACAATGCAGCAATTGGCCCCTGAGGCCAATACTCAAATAAACATCATGTTTGGTGCCTTGCCGCCGAACGTAGGGGAAGAGGTTGTCACAAAGATCACAGCCGAGACCGAGGAGCTAATGCAAGGATGGCAGTAGGCCATGAAAACCTTCCAAGAACTCAAGGAATCAGCTCTAACCAAGGTCCCAGAGTTGGGGCCCCTATTTGGACAACTGGGAGAAGGAAGGCAGGTAGAGCAGGGCGCAGGGCCGAGCGGACGCATGGAATTAGAGACAGTGCAGATCAATTGACTCAGGGCGAGTCAATAGGATGTGGTCGGGGCCTGTTGGGGCCCTTGTTTTGAAATTCAACAACTTTTGAGTTGCAGCTAGTACGTGGTGGAAAGAAACCACGGTAGGAAGAAATATGTCAAGGTTGCGAAGGAGTAAATGACAGGTGTCACGACTGTTGCGGGAGCAAGCACAGATGGTGGAAGAGCGCGGAAGGAAATGAGCAGTAGAACTCTCGACTAACAGAAAGAAAAAAAAGACAGCTGAGCGAGAAGAAAGGACGAACGGTCAGTCGCGCTGGCAGTAGAACAAATAGGCAGCCGGCCAACATGAAGAAGGGGTTGGTGTAGATGGGATCAAGCAGCAGGGAGCCACAGGAGATCTCTGTCTGTGTTGTACTGTTCTCCATTCCTCTGTATTTCTGTATTTCTCTCTGTCCAATAGGACTTCTTGTATTCTTTTCTTTTCATGATCATGTAGTTGAGCTCTGTAATAGCTTGTCACTGATAGCCGATGCTTAATACAATGAGAAGTGTTGTTTTGGATGTCTGTTATGGTCTTGAATGAATGGTTTTGCAAGCACTCTTAAAATTTTATTTACTGCAAGTCTGAATGCATTTCCGATAGATATATGTCACGGAACATTGTGTTGCGGTTGTTTAGACTTTTAAAATAACTTCAATTTACCCAGATCCATGTTGTTGGGTTGACACCGATTGACTCCCTACCTTAGTAAGGTTGCAGCATGCCTCGGGTGAGACTCTCAGCTCTTCGGAGATGGGTGAAAATGCTGGCGTGAAGCTAGACTACGGCGAAAAACCTTGTTGGCCCTTAACCTGAACCTGGGTCTTCTCCGCGAGACTTGTTCTCTCGCCAACAAATAATCAACCAAGGAAATTTGATTAGAATGGAAACAAAGGCAAATGACCAACCTCCCTAAAAAATTTCGGTCGAGTAGATGGCGAGGGATCAAGTAAAACTAATGTAAAAAATGATAATATAAATATTTACTAAGCTTTGAATATGGTTGATGAAGAAGGGTAAATTCTTGTGAATAACCCTCAATTTTTTTAATAAAATCCATTGAAGGATGATATAGCCATTTCGCAACGAGTGAAAGGGTCCTCTTTTGGATGAGGACATATTTCTCTCCCCTAAAAACATCAAGACGCGCCCCACATTTTCTAGATTTGTGGATGAGAAATCAGAAGCATAGAAGGAAAAGGATAAAGATTGGATTCATAGAAAGGTTGGAAGAAATACCAATAGGGAGGTCTGAATGAAGAAAGCTGAAAAAGATAAAGGATTTTGAATTGAATCAATCCTAGAACCAAAACTTATCCATTGACACATAAGCACTAGAAAAGGAGGAAATATAGCCCCTCAATTGGGGAAAAGCCACACAAGTAGTAAATGTTGACGGTAATATCCTATAACTGCAAGGGATTAGGGTCAGAGAAAGAATGGCAGAAGTGAAGTCTTTAATCAAGAAAGAAAAACACCTAGTTCTCCTACTCTACAAGACAAAATTGGGGGATTAAGAGATCCTTCTCAAACATCATAAATCATGGCATGAAAAAAAGATCCTCTCTGTAAGATCTATAGGAACATCACACATAGTGTGTACCCTTTAGGCCTAGTCAACACTCAAGTTACTTGACAAGAAAGCATCAGCTCATTGGTCAACGATAAGATTTCTACATATCCCCTCAAATCAGGCATATAAAATCGTTAATATTCATATTCCTATGCATTTCCAAGAAAAAATAAAATGTTGGGCCTCCTTGTTAGACTTTAGTGATTCTAACTTGGGTTCATATTGCACTTGAGGAGGAAATTTTAATACAAATCTGGACCAATGGGAAAATAAAGAACAAAGTTACCAACTTAATTGGAATTGTACGAAGTTCTTACTTTTTTAGAGGTTGCAAAAAATCATTCGATTTTGAAAAGTGTTGATTCAAAATACACCTTTTTTTTGGAACATATTTTTGACACTTTAAATTTTCTTATATGTATTAATTATGCACATTTTTTTAAATGTTAATGATTTTCATGTCAATTTTGGAAAATGTTGATGCAACATAAACCCCTTTGTTTTGGGCTTATTTTTTAAAGTGTAATTTTTATGATATATTAAGTATATATAATTTTTTTTAAATGTTTGTGATTTTTATGTAGATTTTGAAAAAGGTTGATGCAACATAATATTTTTTTTAATGTCTGAAGTATGCACATTTTTTTTTAAATGTTATTTATTTAACTATTTTTCAAGTTGTCTTCTTCTTTTTCATTTTTCCTTTTGAGATGTTTGTTTTTAAAGATTTTTAGAGTTTATGTTTTTTATTTTTCCTTATATTGTTTTTTTGTAATAATTTTATTTATTTATTTTTGCAAAGTTTAAAAAAATAATAAAATTATTATTTTGAAGTTAGGATTTTTTATATGTTTCTGTATCGTTAATTAATGCTTCAATACACATAAAATAATTGCCACTAAAAAGGTAATAATTTTAAACATTTGACAAAAAAAGATAAATTTTTCATTTAGATATAATTAAAAAATATACAATTGGAGATTTTTTTACTAAAAACAACACGCCAAACAAACAATATCTATGGAAAAAATTGCACCAAAAAAAGTTGAAAATAACAATTTTAGTGAATCTTTTTATGAATTTTATGTCTAGGGATCATAACACTCGATTTTTTTTTTCAAAAATAATGATTCACATCGAATTTTAAGTAAAAGAAAATATAATGAGTTCCAGATCATCACAGTTCCTTCCGCAGAGTTCCGCAGTTCCGCAGAGTTCCATAGAGCTATTTCAAGTATCAAATTTAGGTGCGAGCTATTTAAAGTAGTTGTTGGAGAACAAGATTTCAAGTAGCCATTGGAGAACGCGAGTGTGAGCTCCATATCGCAGATTCACAGATTCAGAGCTATTCTATTTTATCAATTTCGAAGAACACGAAACATTTAAGATCACAGATTCAGAGCTGGGATTTTGGAGAGGCATTTAGAATTCCAGATTGTAGCTAGAGTCCTGTAGTTAAGCAAAGTTCCGCAGCTCTGGTCTTCGCATCTTTCGCAGGTGTTATACTTCCATAGAGTTCCGCAGTTCTTTCCACATACTACCGCAATTCCTTCCGTAGAGTTCCGCAGTTCCGCAACTCTAGTCTTCGCATCTTCCGTAGGTGTTATACTTCTGCAATTCGGTCTCTTCCTCCTGAGATCGAAGCATCGAAGTTTCCATTTGAGGCAGGGTTTGGGACCTCGCAGTGCTAGAATTCGTGTTTTCTGAGGCTGAGAGAACCACTTCAGTATGGCTTCCAACTTCGCAAAGATACTTACCGACTTAGTTCCATCCACCTTTGAGAGTCAAGCTCCTACCCATATTGTCAGTGAAGCCCCAGCTCCCACTGTGCAGGTGGTCAAGGCCTCACTGGATGAGGCCTTGAAGTTTTCTGAAAGTGACTTAATATGTCGGTTTAATGGCTTTTGGCCACGACTGACAGCCCTTCATAGTTGGATCTTAGAGGTATGGAAGCCTCTCATCTTTGATGAAATTAATATCTACCCCTATGCTAAGGGTTTCTTTCTAGTAGATTTTAAAAACTCTGAAAGCAGACAATGCATTTTAGATTCCGGACCTTGGTTTTGGGAAAAATTGGGTCTATTCATGAAACCATGGAACCCATCATTCGATCCCTCAACAACAGTCATAACCTCAGCACCAGTTTGGGTCAGATTTCCAAACCTACCTTTGCATCTCTGGAATCTCTCCTCGCTAAAAGCTATTGGAAATGCCACTGGGAAATTTTACTGCAGGTGCCCAGAAATAGAGGAATATGTCAGAACCACCTATGCACGCATCTGTGTAGAAATGGACTTCAGCGCCGGATTCCCAGCTGAAATAATCCTAACAAGCAAAGACTATGTATGGAACCAGAAACTCAACTATGAAAGTGTCCTCTTCAGATGTCGATCCTGCTTTGAGACAGGTCATCTAGCCAAAAATTGCCCAAAAGTCTCTCAGAAAAAATATGCTACAAAGAATCACCATAGATCTACATGGTGGGAAGGAGCACAAAAGGAACATTACACTGTCAAGGAAGAGTACTCTCCAGAAAACTCTGAATCACAAGAAATCAGGCAAGAAGTAAATAACCCTCAAGACAAGCAGGGAGAAAGCCCCGCCCAACAACAAAAAAATGAACTTGACAACTCCTCAAGCTTCAACAATTATGATGATTCGAATACCGTGCAAAAGAAATCTTCATTTAGCAGCAAATGAGATCTCCCAAATCTCAAAGATAAGACACTAGTATCCCAAGGAACAAAAGAGATGAAGGAGTTGCAAGACAAAGGAAGTTGGAAGACCGTAGAGAAGAAAAAGAAAGCTACAACACCAATCTAGCCAAGAAAGACGAGAAGCCAGACAATTAAGAATTAATAAAATTATAGGTCTGATAGACCAATATTTGGTCTCAGTGGACGTTAACCATCATCATCATCATCATAAAAAATAACAAATTATTAAAAATAAATAAAAATAAAAAATAAATTAAAAAAATAAATCGAAATAACAAATTAAAACTAAATTAAAAAAAAAAAAACATTTAAAACAAATCCTTGAGAAAAAAAAATTACCAAACTAGGGAAAAAAAATAAAAATAACAAAAAGTTATTAAAAAATATTAGAATAAGAAATTTTTTAAAATTTAAAAAAAATATAAAAAATAAATAAATCTATACAAAATATATAAATAATTGAAAAAAAAATAAAATAAAAGAAAAAAAAACAAATTCAAAAAAAATTATTCAGCAAATTAGGAAAAAAAACAAAAAACAAAATAACATTTTTTTAAAACATATTAAAAATTAATAAAATTAATATATAAAATATTTATTAAAAATAAATAAACATGTTAAAAAAATTGAATATATATATATATATATATATATATATATATATATATATAAGAACAAATAAATATTTTAAAATTGTCTTTGGCTAAAATTTTAAGAGAACTATATTTTTAGTATTTGGTATAATGAATTTTAGAATTAGGTATTTTTTAAGGTTTAATTTAATCATGATATTTAATCTTGAAATATGTCGAAAATCTAAGGTTTGTCATAGTCATGATATTTGTTTTTTTTTTAAGGCTAAAAAATGTCGAAATTTTAAGGTTTTTGGGAGTCGTGATATTTTATCTTCAACGTATTGTTGAAAAATATGGGAATTTTAATGATTTTTGGAGTCATGATATTTTATTTTTAATGCCATTGCTAAAAATATTGGTATTTTAGCTTAAAAAACTTTGATGCCAACCCATCAACACATTTTTTTTCCATGTTTTGTACACAACAAAATTTTATTTTTACTACCATTTTATAAAAATGTTGAAAATTTACCAAAAAAAATGTCATAGCAACATACACACTTTTCATTTTTAAGCAATTTTTTCATGTTTTTGGGGTTTTTTTACGATATTTCTCATTTTGAGGTTATAGTTCTCATTAAGTCGGTAACTTTGTTAAAGAGAGATCTTTGGTCAAAGATCAATTCCAATAGAACATGGAAGATTTCATTCAAAAGATAAATTTTTTGGATGTTAAGCCATCCTCCAACCAGTTTACATGGAACAATAAACAATTTGGTCCAGGCCATGTTGTTGTCAAACTGGATAGATTTCTTATTTCAGAATCTTTCTTATCCCAAAATATTTTGGTCTATTCTTGTATTCTTCCTTGGAATAGCTAGGATCATCGCTCAATTGAGTTAGAGGCCACATAAAATAAATATTATGGTCCTATTCCCTTATGATATTGCCAAATTTGGACTAGCATGAAGGATTTTTGTGATGTGGCGAAGAAAGTGTGGCAAGAGTGGGTTCTTGGTAGCCCACTTATAATCTGGGAGAATAAAATTAAAAGAATTAAAGGAGCCTTAAAAAATTGGGCTCGTGAAAACCAGGGAAAATTTTAAAGATGGAAAATTATCTTGAAGTTTAAAAAATTGGAAAATCTCACTAGTCCCTAATATGCAAACTATAAAATGTTTATTGATGTATTTGTAAAATTAATCAAATTTATAATGATATTATATATATTTTCTACATAATTTTGGCGATTTTTAACGTAAAATTATTTTATATTGTAAAATTTGGGCGAATAATTTTTATAAAAAAAGGAAATTGGCGAATCTTTTTTTTTTGAAAAACCATGGAAAATTAGCCCACCTGCAAATATTAGCCCCTAAAATTTTCCATGGTGAAAACAAGTTAGATAGGTAATCAGTTATAAAAGCTCATATAATGAATTTCAAATCCCCTCAATCCAAGCTAGAAGAAGGACCAATTACAAATGAGATTGCGAAGGAGGAGAACAAATAATTTTAAGCATATGATAAAGCTCTAAAAGAGGAGGAAGAAGTTTGGGGATTAAATTCTAAAGACATTTGGATACATGAAGGAATTATGGGAATTTTAAGGTCTAAAATGTGCCTCCTAAGGAAATTAATAAAATAATAGTTAAACTAATAGAATAAGGGTTATCAATTTCTAAAAGGAAAGAAAGAAAACCGCATATTTTATTGTATTTTCGCATTATCTCCTTGTAATTTTCCTCAAATTACAAGTATGTTCATTTGTTGGATGTAGAATTAGATTTGCATCCAAAAAGTACCTACTCAACATACTTTTGAGTAAATCCATGCAGAAAAAAATTCAAGATACATGAAAAAAAGTGTTTCAAACATGTTTTTTCATATATCTTGAATTTTTATATGTGTGGATATACTCAAAATTATGCGGTATGGGTATTCATTCAATGTGAATTCTAATTCCGCATCGAACGAGCGTACACACTTGAAATTTGAATAAAACTACAAGGAGACAAGTTAAAAATATGAATATAAAAAAGTAGTTTTCTTCTTTTCCCCCCAAAAATATTCTCCCTGCGGATGACATCATCATATTGAATCCTACTGGATCACTTAAAGTTGATTTTGTTAGTACATTTTTCATTTTCAGTCTATTTTTTCACCTCAAAATTCCCATAATGAGATATGAACTCTAAATACTTCCATTGCAAAAACAATAGAGTTGGAGTAACAATTTCAAAGAAATCACAATGAGAGGTAGCAAAGTTTTGGTCTTCTCACAAATAAAGGAAGAGGCTAAAACAATATGGTCTTTCAAAGCACCCTGCTCCACTATGTCTCTTACTACGTGCCATGATTTAAAGTCAGGGGAATAAAATACGGGATCTACACTAACATATTTTATATCGAGGGTCAAAGGCTCGGATCCTGCTTATTTAAGATTAAAACCTTATTATATAGTGAAAGCCAATATAACTAGTGGAAAATTTATAAAGGGATAAACTTAAATAAAACACTTTAACCTACTTTTTTTAGATCCCACTATAGTTCAGTATGTCCGGGGCCCAAATATATGCCAGTTTGGGCTTTGATATACCGAGAGGCTGAATGCACTTAGAGTCACGAATATGTTCGGAGTTATGAAGAATACACCAATCCTTGTCCGGGTATTCAAAGTTCAAGAAAATTTGTGTCTTGTAGATTTTAAAAGGTACTGAAGCTCTAAAATAGTCCAACATAAAAAGGCTTAACCAACTGTTGTTTTAAATTTGTAAGTCTCGATTTTAACAATTTTTTATTTTTCAGGACTTAATCGTTTCACTTCAATCCGACGATTTCCCGACTCTGCTAATAATTTGAGGTACATGGAGATTGAAACAACCAATTTGTCGACCCTACGAACTGATTCTAGGAATGATTTGTGACAGATCTTCAGTCTGTGATTAAGATTTAATCTATGGAAAATATTGAACTAAAATTGAGAGATCGCACAAACAAGGAATTAAACTCTGACTCATTCCTTCAACAAAATAATGAACATAACCCACTCTATACACAAATAAGAGAGAAATAGAAATATTCAATTAAGCCAGTCTCTCGTCTAATACACAAGAAAATTGAAAACCTAAAAATATTCGACTCTCTGAATTTTTTACTTAAGTTATAGGTTCTATTTAAATACAAAATAGAAATTCCTTAAGATCCACTAATTATGGATTTGATTTCTAAATCTAGGAAAATATCTAATATATTAAAACTACTTACAAATATCTCTCGCATATTAGCTTCAAAAATTTCCTATTATATAGCCAATAAATGACACTTCAACTAACTATTGTTTCTCTTAAATATAACAAATAAATATCTAAATTCAGGAAACCCACTTCCTATAGTAAATGATATTTATGACTATTACAATCAAAATGAGTTAAATGGTGGTGATGCTCCTACATCAGTCTCCTAGGGAAGAAAATACTTCCTGAGAGTCTCCATAGTGGTGTCATACTTTGAAATCTTTGCTTCTTTCATCCAAGTAAAATCCTCAATAAGTTGATTCTTCCATTTGATTAAGTACTAGAAATACTATTTTCCTCTGGTTTTCTTCATCAATCTTTGGTCTAACACTACTTCAATCTCCTTTGGGTTTGCTTTTGGCAATCTCTTCTCCCATCCCTTGGTTTGATCTTTATCACTTACAAGTGCATCAATTGTTGTACTCTCTATTTCCTTAAATGGATATAAGTCTGCCACATTAAAAATTGGTGTAATTATAATGTCTTGAGGAACTTCTATTTCATAAGAATTTGAGGAAAAACTACCTTAGAATTTTAAAAGGACCAATTTTATTTTGCTTGAGTTTATTATATGTTCCCATAGGGCACCTTTCCTTTCTCAAATATTCCATGAACACGTCATCAATTTGGAAATATTGTTGTCTCCTTTTCATTTCCACTCACTATTTTTATTTGTTGCTACTGTCTTGTAGTTGATATTTTACCCTTTCCTACAATTCTTGTATACTCAATGTGAAATCTTCACCTACTGCACTTATTAATTCTTTATTTCCCAATTTCTTTAACCCATATACTCCCCTAGGATGCATTCCATATAAAATTTGAAATGGTCTCATACCTATAATATTGTTGTGTGAATAAATATAGGTGAACTCAGCTTCGGAAAGCACTTGATCCCACTATTTTGGATGTTCATTCACTAAGCTCCTCAAAATATTTCCCAACTTTGATTTACTACCTCTATTTGACCATCATTTTATGGGTGATATGCTACACTAGAATTGATATTTGTGCCTATATTTTTCCACAAATTCCCCCAATAATGGCACATGAATCTAGTGTCCCTATTTGACACAATACTACATGGAAATCCATGTAGTCTTACAATTTCTTTGAAAAATACGTTTGTCAAATTAGTTGTTTCAATAGTTTTAGTACATGGAATGAAATGTGTTGTTTTTGAAAATAGAGTCATTACCTCACTCTTTTCGAGGTAATCCTAGAATAAAATCCATAGGAATTAAATCCTAAGGCCTACTGGGAATGTGAAATGGCTGATACAACCCAGTATTTTGACTCCTCCCTTTTTCTCGTTGACAAATCCTACATCTTTCCACACATAATCTCACATTACCTTGCATACCTAGCCAATAGTAAAATAAAGTTAACAGAACAAAAGTTTTGTCAACTTTGAAATGTCCAACTAGTCCTCCACTATGCTTTTCTTGTATTAAATTATCCTTCATAGAACACCTAGGAATACACAATTTGTTTTCTTTGAATAGTAATACCTCTTGAATCATGTATTTGCTACTACTAGGTTTTATTTGTGCTCACAATATTTTCACATGATGCATATGCTTCCTTGAAATCAACGTTACTTTTATCCATCTCTCTAAGTTCATCAAACATTGTAACATAAAACAGAAATTCTTGTAGAATTGAATTAATCTACTTAAGGAATATGCTACTTTGTTTTATAATCCATTGGTATGTTTAATTACAAAAGTTAATTTTTGTAAAAATTACACCCAGTTAGCATTCCTTTGATTTACTAGTTCTGGTTGACTATTTATAAATCGTGGTGCATGATTATCAGTGAGTAGGAAAAATTCCTTAGGCATAAGATAATGTTGACACTTCTTCAAAGCTTGCACAACAACATAAAACTCATCATACAAAAAATACTTTTGTTTGGCTTCATTTAACTTTTCACTGAAGTAGGAAATTGGACATCCATCTTGACTTAAAATTTCTCTAATAGAAACACTGCTGGCATCTATCTCAACATGAAATGATTTTCCAAAATATGGAAGTGTTAAAACTTGTTGTTTAGTTATCCTCTATTTGAGAAATTTGAAATTGTGATTTACTGCTACAATCCACTTAAAATGTTGATTATTCTCCTTGATGGTTGAAATAGTAGGTGCACACATACTACTAAAACCTTTAACAAAATTTCTATAAATACTTGCAAGTTCATGAAATTTTTTTGTCTTGAATAAATTTTGTGGAACTGGCCAATTTATAAATGCTTTCACTTTACCCTAGTCCATCTTCTGTCCATCCTAGGAAATTATGAACCCAAAATAAACCAACTCGTCTATAGAAATTATATGCACTAAGCATGCATATGTCCAAGATCCACCCGATCTCACACTATTTAACTTTATGTAAGATACTGAATCTATTCCACTTGTTAATCTTTTGTGGAAAAATTAATTGCACACACATGTGAAGCATAAACAAAAATATTCAATCGCACATAACACAATTTTTAACTGGGAAAGCCTGAAGCTGAAAACCCAAATTATATATTATGTAACATGGAGATCATATGAAAATCTCATACAAACATACAGAGCTTATCACAAGCCATCAGTACAGTACAATCGTCATATACTAATCAGGCCTAATATTGCAAATCCATGCACCGATCTTTGCCACCTGCTAGCCTGCCTCGACTGCGCAATCTCTGCTGAAGAATAGCTCTGAATGAATTCAAATTAATCCATCCTTGACTGTGAAATCCTCACTGGAATCTCCACTGAGTGTGTGATGCAATCAATGCATCACTGTAGTCACAACAAGTAGCCTATCTTTCCCTTTCACCTATCTCTCCACTGGTCTCCACTGAAACTGCCATGCACTGTAGTTAACTGTTGTGTTTTTCAGTTGATTAATGAGTTATTATTTGTGAATTAATTAACTAATTAATTCACTCCACTCTCACTAGTGTATCAATCAGTTAGACTAGATACAACTAGCTCAATTGAGTCTAACTGAGTTAAACTAAATACAACTCCATAACTACTTCTTCCAAACTCCACCAAACTCGCCACTTGAGTTCTAACCGAGTCCTTCATGCATTAGTCTAAAGAACCCTAGGAATTGCGTAATTCCTTCAGCCCACTGATTTGCCAAATCTGTGCACTGAAACTAAGTGCTCCAAGAGAATAAGTTGTTGTTTATTGTCGGATTATTATTAAGAGCTAATAATAATCAACACTTCTATTTTTAGATCGACGGTCTATAAATAGACTTCGCCCAATATTCTAAAAATAGAATTTCATCTATTTTTCCAACTTGACCAACCATCCACAAATAGCATCCTGCAACTTCTGAAATATGATCACCATGTCTAAAAATAGGCATACTCTAAAAATAGACTTGCGCCAAAAATAGCCAGTGGGCCCACTTAGCGAAGGCGACTCTTTTCACTAAGCTCATCATCTTGTTGAATCTCAACACTCCCTCTCAAAAAGATAGGGATTATCTTTCACCCTGATCCTGCCTCTATGGTATTCGAATTTTCTCCTGGTGAGCGCTTTTGTCAGAATATATGCATCCTGATCCTCCATAGGAATGTATTGAAGCAACATTATCTTCCGCTGCACACAATATCTGATATGATGATACCGGATATCAATATGTTTAGATCTATCATGAAACACAGGATTAACCGAGAGTTTAATGCAACTTTGATTATCACAATGACTCACCGTGGGATCTAAATGTGAATCGAACAAACCAACCATAATATTCCTCCTCCAGATAGCCTCACATACAGCTAAACTTGCTTCCATGTATTCCGCTTCCGCTGAACAGAGTGCCACAGATCTTTGTTTCCTGTTGTACCAAGAAACTGCCGTAGATACGATACTGAAAATCCCTCCTGATGTGCTCTTTCTGTCTGTTGGGCTTCCTGCCCAATCTGCATCTGTGAAGCCATGCAACTTCACCTCATCCATCTATCTGTACCATAAACCATACTCAGATGTGCCCCTAAGATATCTCAGGACATGCTTTCCCGCCTTCCAAAAGAGCTTGGTAGGCTTAACCATTGCTTGTGAAAGCTGGTTCACCGCATAGCATATGTCTGGTCTTGTATTGACTAAATATATGAACAAACACATCAACTATCGATAAAAAGTGCCATCCACTACCTCTGTCGATGTAGCATCCTATTTCTTCCAATTTCCTGGAAGAGGAGTATTGATAGGCTTGCAACCTTGCATGTGAAACTTATCCAGTATCTCCTGGGCATAATTGCCTTGAGACACAAACATTTCATCTTCCCGCTGCCATATTTCCAATCTAAGGAAATAATGAAGGAGGCCTAAATCCTTCATCTTAAACTCCTTTGCAAGATCTGCCTTGCATGAGTGTATCAACTTCTCATCACCTATTAGTATCAAATCATCGACATAAAGTACAATGATCAAAAGCTTACCCTCAACCAAAATCTAGTACAGGTTTGCATCCGCCTCACTCTTGGTGAAGCCAAGTCTAGTGAAATAGCTGTCGATCCAAGTGTACCAAGCATGGGGTGCTTTTTTCAACCCATACAATGATCTTTTGAGCCTGCACACATGCGACTCGCTGCTGAAGATCTCAAATCCTTCAGGCTGATCTATGTACACCTCTTCCTCAATGATCCCATTAAGGAACACAGTCTTCACATCCATATGATGAATGTGCCAACCCATCTGCACTGAGAGAGAAAGGATGGTCTGTATGGAAGGATATCGTGCGATAGGTGCAAAGGTTTCTTCATAGTAAATCCCCTCAATATGTGAGAAGCCCCGGGTAACAAATCTTGCCTTATACTTCTCGACGCTCCCATCAGCATCTTTCTTTACCTTGTAGATCCATCTTGATCCTACAACTGATTTTCCCACCGGCCTTGGAACAATCTCCCAAGCACTGTTTCTGACAATGGAGTCATACTCCTCCACCATGGCATCTACCCATGTGGGCTCCTGCGCTGCTTCTTCAAAAGAATATGGCTCTGTCACAATACACTTGCTCATAAGAGCCATGTATCTAGTATATCGGTCAGTTGACTGTCTCTGTCTGTGCTGTGATGTAGGAACTCCTACATTCTGTGCCGCATCCACCTTCAGTCTCTCAGCTTCTATGGTACACTTCCTACCTTGTCTGATGTTTGGTTCTGCATGAGTGGACTCCTCCACTCCATGAATCTCCTCCTGTGGCTGATCCACATCCAGAGGCTCATCTTTGGGAATAAGAAGTTCCTCCTCCACATGCAAGTGTAGCTCCCTCTCAAGCGACAAATTCATGGCTTTCACCTCATTTAATTTTATATCCCGTCGCATAACAGTCATCCGACTATTTGGAAAATACACACAATAGGTATGGGGTGTTTCTGTGTACCCCACAAATATCCCAACTTCTGCAGTCGGCTCCAACTTCTTCCTAGCATCCTTCGTCACATGAATGTAAACAGGTGAGCCAAAAATATTCAAATGAGAAATATCAAGCTTCTTACCAGTAAAATCTTCCTTGGGTGTACTCATGCCAAGTACTCTATGAGGACAACGGTTTTGCACATAAACCGCAGTGTTGCATGCTTCTGTCCACAAGTGCATTGGTAGGCCCTGGTCATGTAGCATCACTCGTGCAGCACCCACGATCATTCTGTTCTTTCTCTCAACAACCCCATTCTGTTGTGAGTTATGAGGTGCTATGAGTTCTCTTCTAATTCCTTCTTTTCTACAGAAGTATTTGAATTCGCCAGAGATGTATTCACCACCATTATCGCTCCTTAGAGCTTTCACCTACTTCCCCGACTCCTTCTCCACCAATGCCTTGAACTCACAGAACTTTTAGAACGTTTCAATTTTCTTCTGCATGAAGAAGATCCAGCATCTATGAGAAAATTCATCAAAAAATATCACATAATACCTGTGTTTTGCTATTGAAGCAACCGAGAATGGTCCACACACTTCTGTGTGAATTCTCTCCAAGATCACCGAAGCACGGTTCTCCTTCTCATGAAAGGTGGTATTCACAAACTTACCCATTGTACATCCTTTGCACTGATCTAACTGCGCAAGAGTACCCTTGGGAAGTCCAGTAGAAATTTGCTGCAAAATTTTCAAAGCGCCATGGTGAAGATGACCCAATCTCCTGTGCCATAATTCACCCTCATCGCGGCTCACCATTTCTTCTGCTTTTCCCACCATTGCAGCACAACCCTCTACCTCTAGGTTGTAGTGATTCTTAATTTGAACCCCTATCTTCTTGTTTTGACCCATTTTTTTATGTCGAAGGAAGGCTTTTACCTCACTGAAAACAACATCATAACCCCTGTCTTCCAGCATTGCGACTGAGACCAAGTTCTTCTTCAGACCTGGAACATGCATGACATTCTTCAACAAGAATGGATTACCAGAATCCCTCTCTAAGGTAATGGTCCGAATGCCTGTCGCACTGTACCGACCATCATCGCCCATCTCTATATGCATCTGGAGGTCCTTCTCCTCCAATTCACTAAACAACTCTTTGTCTCCCGTCATATGGAAAGACGCACCACTGTCAAGATACCACACTAATCCCATGCAACTTGAAACCAAGCATAAGATCAAGGAAAAATCCAGCTCAAATTGTGAGGCTAAGGCCTCTCCAGCTGCAGATCCAACAGCCTGCTTATTCTTCTTCTTCTGTGGACAGTTAGTGGAAAAATGTCCATGCTCGTGATAGTGAAAATACTTCACTTTGGACAAGTACTGCTTCTTGCCTTTCGCACCGGATTTAGAAGGATTTTTCTTGTCCTTCCCTTTCCTTGCTTTGGCAACCAAAGCGCAATTCTCTTCATCTTCATTCTTCGATGAAGATCCATCCTTGGTACCCCACCTTATCTCCTCCTGCACAAGATCCGACCAAAGTCGCTCCCATCCTGGCAGTTTCTCTCATCCATTGACAGAGTCTTCATAGCTATGCCAATTTTTTGGAAGCCCAAGGACATCCAAGCTCACCAATTCTTCTTCATAAACATTAACCCCCACACTTCCTATCTCATCCTTGCAGTGAACAAACTTCGTGAGGTATTTTGGAATACTATCGCCTTTCTCCATTTTTATTTTTCTGAGCTTGTCTTTAAGCGCCAACTTCCTCTGGTCACTTCTACTTTGGAACGAGTCTGTCAAAGCCTTCCACATTAAGAATGGAGTGGCTTTCTCATGAAGGCTAGACACAATGTGGTCCTTCACACCTTCCAACAGAATCCTCCTCGTCTTTGCATTCTTCTTTTACCATGCATCAAGTAATGCAGCATCGCTAGATATCGGCTTAGGAACATCGCTATCGATGAACTCCTTCAGCCCATTATCCTCTAGCACCGTCTCCATCATGTCCTTCCAGGCTATGTAATTCGAGCTCCCAGCAAGGGCATACTCCAATCTCAATCCGTTAAAAGACATTTCAAAGTATACTCGATTTCTGCACCAAGAATATTCCGTAGTAAATTCAAATTGTCCACCAGCACAAACTCACTTCACAATTGCAATCTTCAATAAAAAAATGCTCCGATACCATGTAGAAATTATATGCACTAAGCATGCATATGTCCAAGATGCACCTAATCTCACACTGTTTAACTTTATGCAAGATACACCTGATCTGCCACTTGAGTTCTAACTGAGTCCTTCATGCATTAGCTCCAGTAAACCCTCAGGAATAGCGTAATTCTTTCTGTCAGCTGTTATGCCACATCTGTGCACTGAACTGAAGTGCTCCAAGAGAATAAGTTGCTGTTTAGAGTCTGATTATTATTAAGAGCTAATAATAATCGATATGCATCTATTTTTAGATTGACGATCTATAAATAGTCTTCACCCAATATTCTAAAAATAGAATATCATCTATTTTTCCAACTTGATCAACCATCCACAAATAGCATCCTGCAACTTTTGAACTATGATCAACATATCTAAAAATAGACATAGTCTAAAAATATACTTGCGCCAAAAATAGCCTACGGGCCCACTTAGTGAAGGTGACTCTTTTCACTAAGCTCATCATCTTGTTGAATCTCAGCATCGTCCTTCCTAAAAATACATTTTTAAAATTTATCGGAAAATTTTCCTTTCGTATCGTACCCATAACATACATGTGGTGTTGCAAATGTTCTTCTCTCATCCTGTTGTACACTAAAAATATCATCTAGTTAAACTATAATAAATTTCCTTTTGAATTATTTTAAATCTTCATTCATCAAACGCGTAAAAGTGTTGGGAACATTTGTCATATTAAAGCGAATCAAAATCCACTCGTATAACCAATGTTTGGCGATAACCACTCATCTCCCTCTCTGATGTGAATTTGGCGATAACCACTTTTAAATCAATATATATATATATATTTTTTAATTAACATCACTTAGGCAGTCAATTAA
Organism: Pinus albicaulis; assembly: GCA_034641835.2. Classification (NCBI taxonomy): domain Eukaryota; kingdom Viridiplantae; phylum Streptophyta; class Pinopsida; order Pinales; family Pinaceae; genus Pinus; species Pinus albicaulis. The sequence continues at coordinate 94,742,944 of CM076572.1, read as the reverse complement.
ATAATTATTTTAGTGGAGTGGAAACCGATACAAGATAGTAATGTTGTTGATAGCCCTAGATTTGGTACACATTCTCCAACCACTGTATTTTTTGGGACTCAACATTGTAGGTATAGCACAAGGACTTATACTTTCTTTAATGAGACCTTTATCTAACAACTCCTGAACTTGTACTTTCACCTCTTCATTTTCTTGTGGTATCATTTGATAGGTTACTTTATTTGGTAGAGTGGATCCTGAAATAAAATCAATGTGATGGTTAATGCTTCTAATGAGAATGTTGAGTCAAATTACAGGCTTATAATTTTTCAATCATAAATTGTCAACCTAGGGCAGGTAGGCTTATGATATGATGTGCAAAATATATGCAGGCTTAATACTTCAAGTGTTTACTAATCAAACCAGTCAATCACTCATCAAACTAATGCCTCTTTTCTGAATCCACATTTTGCAGCAAAGGATATGGAGTGGATATGGACATCCCTCTACAGCTCTTAGTGTTTCTGATGTGATCTAGAAAATATAGGAGATCAAACTTACAACAAGAAAGAAATCAACTTGACAATACAAATCAAAATTGATCAAATGAAATCCACACATTTAACATAAAAAATAAATCACTTAATCAATTGATAATTGCTGTTGAAAAACTCAGAAAGAGTACATTAGCTGAATGAAATAATTATTACTACATAACATATATTAAAATGCACACACACACAACTAAGGGAATTGTGAATGAAGGGGAACCTCCCTCACTCACAACCCTTGCAAGATTAAAAAGGCTTTCTCAATAGAGTATACAGAACATGAAATATTATATTAATATGGAAATATTATAGTCGAGTACAATCGGATATATGCTATCAACAAATCCCAACCCAACCAACTCCTTACATCATAAAACACAATCAAATTTATACAAGTTCGAAAGCCCATATTTTGCTCGAATGACGAAAATTCTAATCTGAGCTAGGATTTGTCAATACATGTACAATATCATCAAAATTAGCTAATTTGGGCCTAATACATGACTGAAATCATGGATTAGACAATATTCGTTACAAGGTTGAAGTTGCTCCTCATGCAGCCAATGAGAAGAGGTCTATGAATCTAGGTAGTTTCGAAGGCATATTTGGCATGGATTATAGGACAACGTCCATGTACGATGAATTATCCACAAAACCCATGTTCTCGTTTGACTTGGAAATGAGTGGAACATATCTAACCGCTAATTCTGTTGTAGGAAATCGGAGCGACAACAAGAAATCCGCTACAGGATTCCTGCAGCGTCTGTAGGAAATACGATTGCACAAGCTGTCTTCAGGAATTTCAAGGTTTTTTCGGATCAAAGAAAATCTGCATAGGATTCTTAGATCAATTTTGATGATAATTTCAATAAGGAAACAACTAGTTAAGGAATACTTAAGATTAAAGGTAACAATGATACTTTTTATGTTAATTTTCATACCTCAAGCCTATGGTACCCCTTTTGGCCAAAACCTAGTTGATATAACCGAAATAAGCATATTAGGGTTTAAGGAGAGGTCAAAATAGGAGAGATAAGGTCTAAGAAAGGTGTCAAAATTGGGACAAATAGGGACTCAACATCTCCCCCACATTTGCTACCTTGCATGTCCCTTATGCAAGAAAAAAATGGTGCATTCTCCAAAATAGGAAATTAGTCTCTTCCCTAGGCTGCAGCTACTGTAGCCAAATGATCCTATTGGGGCCTACTGGACTCTACCTGAACTTGACCCCTGTAAATCTCATTTTTCTTCTTTAGATGGTCAATCTAATCCTGCTTCTTTTTCATAATTCAGGCTGCCTTCTAGTGCCATTCCTTATGCTATTTCTGCATATGAAGGTTGTTCTATTTCAGAGCTTCGTTCACCTTTCTCAAGGCTTGTTATGAAACCACGAGCTCAGTAATAATATCCTCTAACTCTTGTAGAGACTGCTTCTTCTGGGGGGTTACTTCCCCCTTATGATGTCCTTGGGAAGATTTAGGCACACTAAGGTCCTCCTGTTATTTTGTTGTTTCATTCCTACTTTCCTGCAGCAAGGTATCCTGGAAGGACATTGTTTCGATGTTAATGAATGCAGTTGTCTCCACCTTCTCATTCCTTTAGGAAACCTGTGGAGTTTTCCTTTTTTTATCAACTTTCTTGGGAAGTACCCCCCCTTTCTATGTGTCCTTTATAGCCAACTTGGTAGCTTAGCTCCTTGTGAGTCTCTTAGAGGGGGTAGAAGTGCCCTTTAACTTGGTATTTTTACCTGTAGTCTCTCGGGTCACCACCAATTTTTCATCTTCTTCATTCTCCTTTGTCTTTTGTCCACAAGTCTGTGGCTTTTTCCTTAGATTTTCTGCTGGCTCTTCTTCCTGGGGCTTTGAAGGATCGGAGTTTTAGTCCTCCACGAAATAATTCTCGGCCAAAAAGTCGTCCCACGTCTTTTTCTTCTTCTGTAGAACCTCCATCAAGATGATATTTACAAGCCCATGATGATATAGGTTTTCATCCAAGTGGGTTGCCCTTTCCTTAGTGACCGTAGACATTTTTATTAGGGACTTCTTCAAATAATATGGCAAATTCAAAGGCTTGTCTTGAAAATGTCTAATAAGCCAAATGTGAAATAAAAACACAAGCCTAAAGCGACCTTCGCATGTTATATAATTCTGTAGGAAAAATAACAGGTAATGATACTTATTTATCATAATTTCTTGTGGAATACCCTTGCTCCAGTCGGGGTTTGGATGCTCCTTCTTGAGAAAGGACATGCAAATTCCCTTATTAAAGTGTTGGTTCTTAAACCAAAATTCCTTTCCCTGTGATATCCCGCATGCCCTAGCCATTGGATCCTTTGTTAATCGGAACTGAATGCTTACAACCTGTGCCTTATCAAAATTTAGATTTAGGGTGAACGATTTTGTGACTTATGAATTTTAGCCACTGAATTTTTGAAACAATGGCAGCCACCCTGTTTTCTCCAGTCTCGCCTTGCTGCAAGGATCAGCTTCCAACAACGCAAGGCCTTGCGGCTCAAACTGAATAGGGGCATGCAGTCTTGACATGGTGAAGGAAAAATGAGAGAGACAAAATGAATGAGGCTCACAGAAATGCAGTTGTTTAAAACTTGCAATGGATCATTCGACAAAGAGAGGTTTCAATCAGAAATATCAGAGAGAACAAATATTTCAAAGCAGGCTGTGATCATGATTATCATCATGATCTGACCTGCGTAATGGATACTGGAAGTATGTTTGCAGGTCATGTTAGAATCATGATGATCGGGCATGGAGCTTCATTTATGATGCAACGATTTACGAACATGCTTTGTTGCAAGGGTTACCATAGCTTAAACTATACATTCTTTTTTAATTTAATCATCATTATCTCTTAAATCAAGTGTCCTGTCATTGGTTGTACCTTACCGAACTTACCTCCCAACGGCCTAGTCCTCCGATGACGTTTGATTTTTTCTTGGAATGATAACCCACTCAAAATTACATCAGATGTATGATTACACAATTCATGACCTCGACCAATAATAAAATTGTCATTACTTTATCAAATAATTTAAACTAATGTTTTGTCTATGATTTTTTGTTCTTCAGGAAACCAAGGCATTGCTGTAGGAAATGAAGTCGTGACTGCTGAACGTTCTACAGGAAAAATCGTTTCTCCCCATTTATGTACAATTCATTGCACATGAATGAAGTTACTTATGTTGAAAGTGCAATGATCTCATTGGATTACCAGCCATTGAGGTCAACTGTTAACCAATGCGAGGCCCATCATCATTAATGAGAGTGAGGACCAAGGTACCCTGATGCATCCTATCAGGTGTGAATTTATGAGCTGATGTCGAACTCCCTATAGGATCCAACAATCAAGGAGGCATAATGATTCCCCATTTCTACTAGTTAGATAGCCTGTCATTAGGGAATACATGCTTCATGGCATCATAAGGCTCTGATCTTGCACCCGTATAATTTGCTGATGTCGATGGGCCAATATTGTTAGAAGGAGGGCCTTAAGGAATCTCACATCGGTCCAACACAAGCAATCCAAAAATTAATTGAAAAACATAATTTATTGAGAGGATCCCAAGAGATATACTGATCTGTGTTTTTAATGAGCCCATTGGTAGTCCATGCTCACCAGATTTCAATTTTAGAGAGTCTGAAATACTGAAAACGAATACTCCAAGGGGGCTCCTTTTCCATAACTAGTCCATTTGGCCCGTAAAAAGGAATAAACTTGTACCCAATAGACATTTATCTCATGGTTTACCAATCACGAGGAGGAACAAACTGAACTCATTGTATTAGCAGGAAAATCAGGAAGAGGTAGTGGAAGGAATAACTCCTTCTCTCACCATCTCCAACTCTTTCTTCTTCACAATTTCTTCCACAAATTCCTCCTTACATTGGGTTTTTTGATATAGCTTGAGTTTGTGCCCATTCACCAGGAAGGTAACATTCCCATCATCAATAGTTTTAACATGAACAGATCCATTATCAAAAACATTCTCAATTTCATAGGGGCCTAGGAAATGTGTGTTGAATTTCCCTTTAAAGTTCTTAAATTTTGAATCATACAACAGTGCCCAGTCTCCCTCTTTGAATTGCTTCTTTTTAATGTATCTATCGTGTTATTTAGCCCGTTGTTGTTGGATCAATTCAGTATGCTGAAAATCATTCTGCCTAATCTCATCCAACTCATTGAGTTGCAAGATTCTCTGTTGTTGAACTTCATCAAGGTCTATACCCAAATCTGCTGCCATCTTGAAAATTCTGATCTGAAATTCATTGGGCAATAAAAATTGCTTTCCATACACCAATTCGTACAGAGAGAAGCTAGTGGTATTTCTCCATGTGATACTGTAAGCCCAAAATGCCTCTAGAAGTCGATCAAACCAATCCTTCTTATGTAATTTCACTGTCTTGGTAAGGATTGTGTAGAAATTATACAACATGCATGTATATCTTAGATTCACCTGATATAATAATGTAGTAAAGTTAAATACTGAATCACTTCTACAAATATTTTGCGTAATTAAAAACGCAATCGCTAATCACATGAACATGAAGAAAGATCAATCACACACAACACATATAATTTCCTGGGGAAAGATTACAATTAAAAACCCCACTATCTTCTATTGTATACTCAGCATGGATCATGAAACAATTACATACAAAAATATTCTCACAACAGTCGTCCAGTACTCAACTAATTGTATCACACTGTCATATGTAAAACTGAACAACACATAGCCAATTCTCAACCTCTAGACAACCTTCCTTGCTTGCGCAATCCCTGATGGTAAAGATCCCTAAAAGATAGTAATTCTTGCCTGAATTGACTGTGAAAGTATCATGGGCACTCCAATGGGTGTTTGGTTGCAAGTGTGCAAGCCAATAATCCTACAACTAATAGTCAACTTCCCTTTCACCTAAAACTCAACTAGGTCTCCACTGGATCTGACATGCATGCAGCTAATAATAGTAAATCCTCAGTTGCATGTGAGATCACTGATTTTGAATTAATTAATATTTAATTCACTAAATCTCTCACTAGTGTATCTTCAGTTACAACTAGCACAGCTGAGTTTAACTCACTTAACTGAGTTAAACTATTTACAACTTGCATCAACTCATGCACCATTAGACTTCGAACTCTGTTACAACCAGAATTACTCTGCATGCCTCACCAAATACCTCTAACTCTAAATCCACTAGCTAAATGAATTTATCACTTTTAGTTAACTCATTCAAGTCTACATTGATAATAGATTAAAGTTTAATGTCCATATTAATTAAGGGATAACCAAAATAGACATGCACCCAAAAATAGCACTGTGGGCCCCACCCTAGTCTGGGTGCTTAATGAAACCAGGTGCTTAATGAACTAGGCGTGGGTGTTGAATCTTCTTGTTTAATATCAACACTCCCTCTCAACAAGACGGGGATTATATTTCAGCCCGGTCCTGTCTCTATGGTATTCGAATTTTCTCCTAGTGAGCACCTTTGTCAGAATATCTACATCCTAATCTTCCATGGGAATGTACTGTAGCAACATGATCCTTCTCTGCACACAATCTCTGAGATGATGGTACCAGATATCTATATGCTTAGACCTATCATGAAACACAAGATTAATCAAGATTTTAATGCAACTCTAATTATCGCAATGAATCACTATCGGATCCATCTTAGAACCAAACAAACCAACCAAGACATTTCCCATCAAGATAGCCTCACATGTAGCTTGACTTGTTGCCATGTATTATGCTTCCGCTGAACTGAATGCCATGGATCGTTGCTTCCCGATGTACCAGAAAATGGCTATCGATCCAATGCTAAAGATCCCCCCTTGATGTGCTCTTTCTGTCCAAAGGACTGCCAACCCAATATGCATCCGTGAAGCCATGAAACTTCACTCCATCCATCTATATGTACCATAGACCATACTCTGATGTTCCCCTTAGGTATCTCAGGACATGATTCCAACCCTTCCAAAAGAGCTTGGTAGGCTTAACCATAGCTTGACTTAGATGGTTAACTATGTAGCAAATTTTTGGTCTCGTGTTCACCAAATACATTAGTGAACCCACTAAATTTCGATAGACAGTAGCATCCACTACCTCTCCAAAAGTAGCATCCTCTTTCCTCCAATTTCCTGGAAGAGGAGTATCCATGGGTTTTCAACTATCCATGTTAAACTTACCTAGTATCTCCTTTGCATACTTTCCTTGAGACACAAAAAGTTCGCCATCTCGTTGCCATATTTCCAATCCAAGGAAATAATGAAGGAGTCCCAATGTCCTTCATTTCAAACTCCCTTGCAAGATCCTCCTTACATGAGTGTATCAACTGCTCATCACCAGTCAAAATTAGATCATCAGCATAAAGAAAAATGATCAATAGCTTACCCTCAACCACAATCTGGTATAGGTTTGCATCTGATTCACTTTTGGTGAAGCCCAGTCCGGTGAAATAGCTGTCTATCTGAGTGTACTAAGCACGGGGTGCTTGCTTCATACCATACAATGCTCTTTTCAGTCTGCATGAATGCGACTCACTGTTGAAGATCTCGAAACCTTCAGACTGATCTATGTACACCTCTTCCTCAATGATCCCATTGAGAAACGTGGTTTTCACATCCATCTGATGAATGTGCCAGCCCATCTATGCTGAGAGTGCAAGGATGGATCTTATGGAAGAGTACCTTGCAATAGTTGCAAAAGTCTCATCATAATATATCCCTTCGATCTGTGAGAATCCTTGGGCCAAAAATCTGGCCTTGTATTTCACCACCCTTCAATCAACAACTTTCTTTACCTTGTAGATCCATCTCAATCCAACCACTGATTTGTCAACCAGTCTTGGGACTATCGCCCATGCACTGTTCTTGACAATGGAGTCATATTCATCCACCATTGCATCAACCCAAGTTGGTTTTTGCACTGCTTCCTGAAAGGAAGATGGTTCAGTCACAATAAATTTGCTCATAAGAGCCATGTATCCAGTAAATCGGCCAGGATACTGTCTTTGTCTGCGATGTGAAGTAGGGGCTCCTATATTATCTGTAGCATCAAGTCTCAATCTATCAGCTTCCATGGTGCACCTTCTACCATTTCTGATGGATGGATATACATGAGTGTTTTCCTCCACTCCATGAACCTCCTCATGTGGTTGATACACATATTGAGACTCATCAGCGGGACCCAGCAGTTCCTCCTCTACATGTAAATCTAGATCCTTCTCAAGGGACAACTGCATGGATTTCTCCTCATCAAAATTGATATTTTGTTGCACAACAATCATTCTTATGTTTGGAAAATACACACGATAATTATGGGGTGTTTCAGTGCACCTCACAAAAATCCCAACCTCAACTGTTGGCTCCAGCTTCTTCCTGGCATCCTTGGTCACATGCACATAAATAGATGAGCCAAAAATCTTAAAGTGTGAAAAATTAGGTTTCCTACCAGTGAAAGCCTCTTTAGGTGCACTCATGCCAAGTATTCTATGAGGATAATGGTTCTACACATGTACTTTTGTATTGCATGCTTCCACCCACAGATGCATCAGTAGACCTTGATCATGCAACAATGCTCATGCTATACCCACAATAGTTATGTTCTTCCGCTCTGCGACCCCATTCTGCTATGGGTTATGAGGTGTTATGAATTCTCTTTGAACTCCTTCTTTGTTGAAGAAGTTCTTGAATTCGTTAGAGACGTATTCTCCACCATTATCGCTCCTAAGAGCCTTCACTTGCTTCCCTGACTCTTTCTCCACCAGTGCCTTAAAATCATAGAACTTAGAGAATGTTTGATATTTCTTCTGCATGAAGAAGATCCAGAACTTACGAGAAAATTCATCAACAAATATTACATAGTACTTATGTTTTGTTGTTGAAGCAACTGAGAAAGGACCACACATGTCTTTGTGAACTCTCTCAAGGATTCTCGAAGCTCGGTTTTCCTTCTAGTTAAAGGTGGCCTTTAGATATTTTCCCATAGTACATCCCTTGCATGTGTCTGGCTGTGCAAGTGTACCCCTGGGAACACCAGTAGAAATATACTGCATGACTTTCAAGGCTCCATGGTGAAGATGGCCCAATTACCTATGCCATAATTCACCCTCATCCCGGCTCACCACTTGATCTGCCTTGCCCATCATTGTTGCGTAGCCATCTACCTCTAGCTTGTAGAGATTCTTAACTCGAATCCCTATCCTCTTGGCTTGTCCCATTGTTTAATGTCACAGGAAAGCTTTTCCATCACTAAAAACAACATCATAGCCTCTATCATCCATCATTACGACTGAGACCAAATTTTTCTTCAGACCTGGTACATGCATTACATATTTTAATTGAAATGGTTTACTTGAATCCCTATGAAAGATAATGGTACCAATCCTAGTAGCACTGTACCATCCATCGTCGCCCATTTCAATATGCATATGGAAATATTTCTCCTCCAAGTCATTGAAAAGTTCCTTATCTCCCGTCATGTGAAAGGAAGCGCCACTATCCAAATATCACACAGATCCAAATTAAATGGAAACCATGCATGCGATAAATGAGAAGTCAAGCTAAAATTGCGAGGCAAGGGCCTCACCAGCTGTAGATCCTCTAGCCTTCTTGTTCTTCTTATTTTGTGGACAGTTAGTAGCAAAATGGCCATGCTCGTGACAGTGAAAACACTTCACCTTGGACTCATATTTAGAATAGAATTTATTCCCCTTCCCTTTCCTCGCCTTGGCAGCCAAAACACAATCCTCTTCATCCTCATTCTTAGATGAAGATCCATCTCTGGTGTTCCGTCTGAACTCCTCCTACACCAAATCCGACCACAGTCGTTCCCAATCTGGAAATTTTTCCCTTCCATTGATAGAGTCTTGATAACTGTGCCAAATCTTGGGAAGTCCTAAGAGATCCAAGCTCACAAAATCATCATCAAAAACTGTTCTTCCAACACTCCCCAGTTCATCTTGACATTGTAAAAAAATTGTTAGATATTTTGGAATGGTGTCGCCCTTTTCCATCTTGATCCTCCTGAGTTTATCTTTTAGCGCCAATTTCCTATGGTCGTTTCTTCTTTGGAATATATTTTTCAAAGCCTTCCACATTGCATATGGTGTGGCTTTCCCATGGAGGCTTAAGACAATTTGTTCTTGTACTCCCTCCAACATGATCCTCCTCGCCTTTTCCACTTTCTTTTTCCATGCATCGAGATTTGCAGCATCTGCAGCATCGGGCTTAGGAACATCTCTGTCAATGAATTCCTTCAAGCCATTGTCTTTGAGTATTGTCTCCATTTTGTCCTTCCAAGAAATATATTTTGAGCTACCCTCGAGTGCATACTCTAACCTCAAGCCATTGAAAGCCATTTCGATCTCGAATCAACTGTATCACCAAGAAAGTCTTTCTACAAATTCGAATTATATCCAGTCACAAAATTAGCTCCTGCGTCACTTCTGCAATTTCCTGTGCTCTGATACCATGTAGAAATTATAAAACATGCATGTATATCTTGGATTCACCCAATCTAACAATGTGCTGAATTTAAATACTAAATCACTTCTACAAATCTTTTGCAGAATTAAAAATAAAATCACTAATCACATGAACATGAAGAAAGATCAATCACACACAACACAAATAATTTCTCGGGGAAAGCTTACAGCTAAAAACCCCACTATCTTCTATTGTATATTTAGCATGGATCATGAAACAATTACATACAAAACTCTTCTCACAAGAGCCCTCCAATACTCAGCTAATTGTCTCACACTGTCATATGAAAAACTGACCTACACATAGCCAATTATCAACCTCCAGACAACCTGCCTTGCTTGTGCAATCCCTAGTGGTAAAGATCTCTAAAATATAGGAATTCTTTCCCACCTTGACTGCGCAAGTATCATGGGCACTCCAATGGGTGTTTGGTTGCAAGTGTGCAAGCCAATAATCCTACAACTGATAGTCAACTTCCCTTTCACCTAGAACTCAACTAGGTCTCCACTGGATCTGACATGCATGCAGCTAATAATAGTAAATCCTCAGTTGCATGTGAGATCACTGATTGTGAATTAATTAATATTTAATTCACTAAATCTTTCACTAGTGTATCTTAAGTTACAACTAGCACAACTGATTTTAACTCACTTAACTGAGTTAAACTATTTACAACTTCCACCAACTCATGCACCATTGCACTTCGAACCCTGTTACACCTAGAATTACTCTGCATGCCTCACCAACTACCTCTAACTCTAAATCCACTAGCTAACTTATCACTTTCATTTAACTCATTCAATTCCACATTAAGAATATATTATAGTTTAATTTGCATCTTAATTAAGGGATAACAAAAATAAACATGCACCCAAAAATAGCACTGTGGGCCCCACCCTAGTCTGGGTGCTTAATGTAACCAGGTGCTTAATGCACTAGGCGTGGGTGTTGAGTCTTCTTGTTGAATCTCAACAGATTATCTCCAACACTTTATTTTTTGATTCCACCTGCCCATTGGCCCGTGGATGGTAAGGGGTGGACTTCCGATGAGTAATCTGATATTTTTTCACAATTCCCTACATAAGCTTTGACACAAAATGAGCACCTTGATCAGTAAATATCTCCTTAGATACTCCAAATCTTATAAAAATATGATAGAAAATAAAATTTACCACTACTTTCTCCATTTCTCTATTTAGTGCTCTTGCCTCCACCCACTTTGTAACATAATCAGTACAAACAAAAATATACTTCTTACATGTGGACATAGGATTGATGGGACCTACAAATTCAAGAGCCCACCTCTCGAAGGGTTCTATGAGAACCTAGGCTACAAATTCATCTCATCTAATTGTACAGGTCGCCCCATTCTCTTGCATCTATCACACTTTTGAACATACTCCTTTGAATATTTAAAAAGAATTTCCCATGAGTAACCTCAGTGGAGGATATTATAGGTTGTATGTTTGTCTGCAAAGTGTCCTCCACAAGGTTCATCATGACAGGCTCTCAAGATGTCATATATCTCATCCTCCCTAACACACCTGCGAATAATCAAATCAAGTCCAGTGAAAAAGATATCTCCCCTAATCCAAGAGTAATCAACACTTTTCCTAATAATCCTCTTTTTCTGATTAGATGAAAAGTAGGGTGGAAACTTCCTTGTAGCAAGGTAGTTGGCCATATCTTCAAACCAAGGTGTTTTGACAGAAATAGAAAAAACATTTCATCGGGAAAGCTATCATTAACAGGAACATCCTCACCTGCATGGTTGAGCCTATATAAGAGATCAACTACCTGATTTTCTTTTCTTGGTCTGTCCAATAGTGTGATTTCAAATTCCCGTAGTAGAAAAATCCACCTAGTGATCCTGCCATTAGTGGTTGGTTTATTCATGAGATATTGTACTTATACTGCAGAACACTCCAGCAAGTATAAAAATCTCCATAACTGTGATGGTGCCTAAGAACCTAACCTACACAGTGAAGGTTATAACAACAATTTTTTTTCATTTTCTCAGAATCTGAATTTATGGAGTTAAATTACTTAATGGTGGTAACAAATAACATAATACCAATCCTTCAATTAATACTTCTCCTCATGAAGAACTGGTGGCATATGAAACAAAGTACGTAATATGTGCCCTTGAAGAGCTGAAAAAGGTCAACAAAGCTTTTCCTTGAGTATATCAAATGCAGCTTGACACTCATCATTCCAATGAAATTCAGACTTTACTACACTGAATAAAGTGAGAAAGCCACTAAAATTTTCAAAACTTTCTAGGTGATTTCAGTATGTCCAAGAAAACTTTAAACTCCCTTCTAATCCAAGCAGGGTAAAGCTACTATAATCAATATTTTTGGATCAACTTTAATACTCCGCATCAAAAACATGATGACCCAAAACAATACCTTCAACATAACCATAAAAAAATTATTAATAGAAATTTAAAGATTAGTTATTTTCAGACAATTTTAAAAACTTTGTGATTATGTAAGCCTCTGTACCATATCTGCTATTTTAAAATCATCCATATAAACTTCCACACAATCATGCAAAAGGTCAGAGAAAATACCAAGGACCACTTGCTGGAATGTGGCTGGTGCACTACATAGACCAAATGGTAATACCTTATATGCATAGGTACCCCAGGGACATGTGAATGTTGTATTCTCCTGGTCCTATGGAGCTATCCTAATTTGATTGTATCCATTGAACCAATCTAGGAAGGAAAAATATTTTTTCCCTGCTAAAGTGTCCAACACTTGGTCTATCAAAGGAAAAGGGAAATGGTCTTTTAATGTAGCTTTGTTTAGTTCCATGTAATCTACACACACTCACCATTTAAAATTATTTTTGGGGACAATAACCAGTGGAGATACCCATTGGCTATCTGATATAAGATATATGAACCCTACATTTAACAATTTATGCAATTCATCTTTTACAATTCCCCTTAAGGAAGGGTTCATCCTTCTCTGTGGCTGTCTCATGGGCATAAAATTTTCTTCTATATAAATATGATGAATGCATGTATCTGGGTGAATTCCCCTCATGTCTGTATATTCCCATGCAAATGTATCCAAATTTTTTCTCAATGTTTGAATTAACAGTTTTTCTTGTTCAGGTGTTAAGGCAAAATTAATGTTTAAAGATTTTCCAGAAAAAATTTTAGCTACCTTACTCCCCCATTCAATCATGGAATATCCTTGAATGTAATTCAACTGTTGTACTATGTTCATAAAAATCTTGTAGATTAGTAATGATATCTAAATTATGACTAGACTTCCCTTATAAATGCTGCGGAAAATCAGGATTAGAAATACAACAATTTATTAAATTTTCTTCTGAATTTTCCTTAAGGCACATGGCTTGGGAAATTGCTAAAACTGGCTGGGTACATTCAGAATCATTGATCCAGATTTATGTAGGAACACAATAAAATACATAAATAGACATAAACACGTAGATGCAGTGGAAATAAGACTTCATTTCATTAATAACAAATAACATAAATATGCTTGCAGACATAATGGAAATAAACTAGCTAGGGCATTGGTAGCTTGTCTCTGAGAAGAGATGTGGCAGCTACGGGCCTCTGAACTGTGTTACAATGAGGCTTGAGGGCCTATTTATTATTTAGAAACAATGGAAAACCCTAAACATCCAAAAACTTAACCCTAGGAGATGAAGCGCCAAAAATATGGGCCCGGATTGGGTAAATTGGTGTTTCAACTTCTCGAGGAGGTAAATTTTCCATACGATCTTCGTTTGACATGCACCATACCTCGTTAGAAGGATCTATCCGAGGATAAAACTTTTGATGTGAGAAAAATCAATCAATGGACCCATGTTGTTAGAAAATTATATATTACGGAGAAATGCAACACATAAAATATGCGGAAAATACAAGCACACAAAACACATAAAACCATAGAGACACATATATATGTGGTTTACCCAGTTTGGGCTACGTCCACTCCGAAAAGCCAGTCCTTCCTTTCTATTATCCAACAAAATGAAGAGACAAAACCTACAACAGATCCGCTGTAATATCCTTTGTTCTCTCTCACAGTCTCCCTATCTAATTCCCGCTCAGAGAATACACATGTAATACAAAGCCGCAATACAATACCCTCATACAAAGAGAGGGTTTCCTTCTAGGGCAAAAAACCCTAAACTAAACATAACTTCTACCATCAAATCATCCGCCTAATGAACGGCCCAGATTGACTAGAAATTACTATACTTTTACAAGGAAATTTTACATCAGTTTTTAGCTTCAGGGGCACTGCCTCCAAAACCCCTACCGGGGGACCGTTGGCCCCCGGACCCCGCGGGGGGGACAAGTCCCCCCCCCCCGCACACCCCCGCTGTAAAGGTGTACAATTTTCTTGAGGTATACATCCAGCTAAAACAAGGATCTCTGAATCAGGATGAAAATCAAGCTCCACACCCCACACATGTTTCTCTCGATTTTCCCAAAAACGTCGTTTAGGGCCTCAAAATGGCTCAGGAAGTTCAGGATCCAAAAAAATGCTAAAAATAGTAAGTTGTGCTGAAACTGAAAAACTGAAAGAACTGATAGTGTGAGTCCAAGTGGAATAAGTGGGTGGCCACCAATATCCACTTGGATCAATCATGCTCCTCTTCTTCAAACCAATGTGTATTTTCTGATCTCTAGAGGGTTTTAGCAGGGGAATACAAATTAATTTGCTTTGTTTCAGCTTCATGAGTGATGGTCATGTTTCCAGACCTACACCCTATGTCGGCATCTTCCATGGATAACCATGGCCTCCCCAAGATGAAATGATGCCCTCCCAAGTTGGTTTTAGGCTGAAGAACATGAAAGTCTCCAGGGTACTCCCAAGAATCTAATGAGATGACAATGTATTCTAATACCCCCTTTGGCTTTACCTTAGACCCATGTGCTAATTCTAACATGGTAGGAGAAGGTAATAAGTCAAAGGATCCTATATGAGATAAATTCTCCATCTTCATTACATTAATGGCTGCACCTAAATCAAATAAAGTGTTCTTTATGGGATACCCATTTATAAAGGTGGTGACCACAAGGATTCCAGGGTCTGCATATTTTTCAGTAACAAATCTGGTGGACATTAAACTTGCAATCTTTCCACCTACTGTAATTGTGGAGGGTTCGCTCGTCTCTCTTCCTGGTTTCTTGGTACATAGCTCCCTCACAGTTTTGGCATAAATCGGGATATCCTTAATTGCTTTCAGTAACGGGATTTTAATGCACACATTTCTCAATTCAGACACAAGATCAAACTTGGGATATTTTAATTTCATTTCAACCTCTCCAGAAAAAGAAGTTGAACCGCATGGGATGAGGAAGGTTCTCGCGGCCTTAAACTAGGTTGTTCTGCTGGTTTAGGAGTTAGTTTCTCTTAGACTCCTATATTTCACAGTATCACTAGGTGACTGATTATTTCCTCAGGTATTTCATACTGAAAATAATATTCCATGGCTATCATTTATTTTTAGGAAAAATTGGAAATCCTTACTATCAAGAGCTTCAAAATAATCTATGTGCCTTTCAGTTTAGTAGAAGGGTAAAATGTTGCTAATAAGGAATACAAAGCAACAACACCAGAACTATCATTGAGGCAGAGAAGCAGTTAAGGCAGAAAAATAGCAAGGGCAGAGTCGTGAATGTGATTGGGTCAAGTAGTGCACATTTGGGTCAAGTCGTGCATGCTAAGCGGTTCAAGTCGTGAACGAGTCTTCTACGAACAACAAAAAAATGAAACCAATCACATCATCACATTACAAACCCTTTTCATTTTATTTTCCTTTAAAAAAATTAAACTTCACCCTTTTCCACTTTTCTTCTATATCTTTATACTTTACCTTTTTCGCTGCTATATCATTTTTTTACCTCTCCTTTCCCATTTCCCCGATTGTGATTGAAGTGGGGCCATCCTCCCTGACATGTAACCCTTTCCGCCACCATCCATCGCATTTTGTAGATTATAAATTTTTGCATCGCAACAAAACCTTAACACTTGCAATTGCCAATTTGCAATATATCACATTGCACATTTTTTAACTTGCCGTTTGAAGTGCCCGTAATGTATTTTGTTTAACTTGCGATGCGGTTGGCTCCACCACAGTAGCTCTGCCCCCCACTTCTAGTCGCTTGCAATACATATCATATAATATGAAACCTCATACACCTTACCTTACCACATAAACCATTCACCACTTTAAAAACTCTGCCGATGCAGTGGGCTCCATATCCACCATGCTACATCATCCTCCACTAGGGCAAATCGCACTTCGCGGATTTTAGCTCTTACCACATTTCCCAAAATTTAAACTCTGTGACATGCGGTAAGCCATAAACATTGCGATGTGCAATGTGGGTGGGTCCCAATCGTGTACCGCACTTCACATGTTTTATCATTTAACCCCCACGCTCATAACAAAACCTAATACTTGCGATTTACGATGCAGTTGGTCCCACCTTCCCTGCCATGTCACTTACCTTCTCCCCACACTTCGCACTTCGCATATTTTAGTGTTTACCTCCGGCGCTTATAAAAAAAACTTAAGACCTGTGATTTGCGATGCGGTTGGTCCCACCTTCCCTCCATGTCACCTCCACACTTCGCATCACATCATTGATTACATTATTCATATCATAAAATATAACATATGCGGTGTGCGATTTTCTATAGATGCGATAAAGTTCATAACTGAAGTTTACGAAATTTCAAGTCCGGGTAATGATTTTTTTACACTTTTTTGTTTAGAAAAAAGGGTTAAAACATGACATGAAGGACTTATGGTGGAAATAAGCCCCGACAAGGTGTGAAAGCAAAGGAGATCGAGTCGGGCAAAGGGCGTTCATGAAGAACTGTTATGGTATACCAGCAGAAGCGGAAAAGGAAGTAGAACACATCAGCACTGTCACCAATCAATGAAAAGTGGCTGGCACTGCACCAAAATTAATCACCCAATATCGATTTCTTGAAAAACAAGGCTAAATGTCAGAGCCATTATTCATTTCCTCTTCGTGATCATCACGTGCCACCTTCAAGCCTACTTTTTGATTTTATGAAGAGCCATTAAAGTTCTTAGATCCATAAAGAGCTACTCAAAATTAATTTTTACAGGAGGAATGTTATCAAAAAAAAATTTCTCAGGCTTTGCATGGCCATACCTGTTTAATTTTCAGTTGTTTGTAATAAATTAACTTTTCCAAATTAGATTAGGGAAACCGAACTCAAGTTTTAGTTAAATACAACTTTAATTCTCATTATCAAGGGTTGGACCTTGTTAGACTCTGCATTGCAAAGATCACTGTATTGGAGCATTGTAATTGTTTGAGTTGGGAATCAATAATAAGAGACCGTTCATAGGATTCTTAAGCTATGTTAATGGTGATTTTCTTTCCTCTGTGTTAATGTTTTTCCCTCTATCTTTTCATTCTATGCATCAATTTATTTGATTACAAAATAGAAAATTTAGATTAAGACTTGCTGAGAGAGCACCTTAATTATGTCTATGTTTTTTATCTTAATATTTTCCTGTGAAGTATAGTTAAAGAATTCTTAACTGCTCTTTAACTATTTCTGAACCCACTACTTTCTTCCATTTCATACTCATACTTCTAGTGAGATCCAGTCTGCATAGTTAGCTCGCCCCATGAATGCCCTTGAAAATTTGATTTAAAATTCAACCTTTTATTACTCTATAGCCTAATGGATTAGTTTCACAGCTCTATCTATCCAACCACCCAATCAATCAAAACCAACAGCTCTTATAAGCTCTATAACTAGCCTAATATCAGCACTTATAATTATGAAGTTAAATCATATAAAAAGAGGGAGCCCTCTCTGAGTCTGGGAAGGCTAGGTCCTGGAATCCAAAGTGGTTTGATGTTGTCCTCTGTTGTGTGTTCTTTTCAATCTTAAAAATTACAGAGGGCTAACATAATGGCGACCATACTGGGGAAGATTGAGTTATTGAAAAAGCTTAATATTTCATAAGAACTCAAAAACCCCAATCAAAATATTGTATGATTCAAGTACGTTTCAAGATTTGTATCTAGTTGATGATGGTGGACAATAGTCAGACACAATAAAGTTGAAATCATCCACTTGACGACTCCATAGTTTTCAGTTGGCCTAAAGACTCCACTGGTAGAAGAATCCAAATTGGTTGTGAATATACTGTGACCCCACACTCTGACTGATTGACAAGATGGATCCAAGAATACAACACAGGTATGCTCCAATGAACAAAGATCAAATTCCTGGATTCCCACACAAAATGCCTCAGGTTATTTGGGACAGAAATTTTCCTATTTTTCAAGATGAGAAGGTTGATGATGCTTTTTTACATCTCGATAAATTTCATATACACTCATGGAGATTGAAGTTCGAATGGCATGAGGATTTCCTCATGAAGATGTTCATGGTAACATTAGTAGGGAAAGCAAGGGAATGGTATGAAGGTCTGAAACCTGGTAGTTTGTTTTCTTTAAAATATTTCGATGAGGTGTTTTATGAGCATTATAAAGAATTTCTCCATCTTTATCATTAGCTGAAAATTGTTGTGATAAATATGAAAAACTCATACAATACCTTGTAAATATTGATGAAGATTTAGGAAATTGGCATCCTGAGGATTTCTTAGAAGCAATTCATGAATTTTATTCTCAAGTTAACTACCATGAAAACCAAGAGAAGTTAGTTGAAAATGAAAGCACTCAGGAAATGAAAGAAGATCCACAAGACCTCTTTGTAGGGACAAATGATCATTCATCTGCTCTTTTGTGTGAGATTAAAGAAGACATTTAGCCTCATGACTAGTCTTCACAAGTGGAAGAAAACAATTTTTGTTCAATCCAAAGAAAACAAAGACTCCCTCCTCCTTTAACTGAAAAAGAAATCAATCAAATTCTAAGCATGCAACCAAACTCTCAATCTTTATGTGATGAAGAGATTATTTCTATTTGTTCTACTGCTGATTTATGCACTGAAACATTTCCTCATGAAGAAACATAAGAACATATTGATACTGATGCTTTTCTACCTTCTCAAGAAGGCATATTTCCATAAAGTGCCCCTATACATCAAAATGATGGCCTTCAAACAAAATTTAGCCAACTCAGTCAAGACATATCAGGTTTGCTTGAGGACAACATAGTGGTATATAGTGAGGATGCCATGTCAGATGACCATGAAGAATGTGTAGATATTCTCTTTCAGAAGAATCCTGAACATAACAAAGTAGAACAAGGAGTAGCCCTAGATGAAGTTTTTTATTTAAATCCTCAAGGCCAGGTATTGTTCCAAGACCCTTTTGCTGGTTTCTTAAAATCATATAAAGAAGGAGTATGATATGCCAGGAATGGTTTGTTGTAGAATTTAAGGAAAATTTTGAGCATTGTTGTTCAAAAGCAAGTAAAATGGGAGTGGCCCTTTTGTTTTTCTAGCCTACTCAAAAAAGTGAACAAGAATCAATGATGTAGTCATTTACTTGATTGGTTGCATTGGAGAAAGGAGTTCACTTAGTGTATATATCATCTCCAAGTTAGATTAGGGTAGGTAGGTGTGAAAATAAGCTCAGTACTTGGAGCATCTTTAAAAATTTTGTTTAGATTGCTTCTTCATTTTCAGATCGGTGTGTTTCAGACTTTAGTTTCAACACAATTCTGGTCTCACCATTCAAGTTTTCAAGGTGCAGCAGTATGTTCAACTTGATGGATTGCAGTGGATAAATTCAATTGTAGTTTCAGTTCATATTTCAGTATGCTAATAAGTTGTTTGGCCAAGAATGTGGTCTATTGTTATCAGTCAAAGTCAGGAGGATAAATCAGCTAGTTTCCAGTCACTAAGTTGCCTGACAAATCAAGATACAATTTGGGGGATCAACCTAATGGATCAGGCTACTAGTCTATGATGTTCTTGACACCCCCTTGAAGGAGTTTCCATCCCCAGATGGATCCACTGTTAGACTCCTGTATTTCACAGTATCACTAGGTGACTGATTATTTCCTCAGGTATTTCATACTGAAAATAATATTCCATGGCTATCATTTATTTTTATGAAAAATGGGAAATCCTAATTGTCAAGAGCTTAAAAAGAATCTATGTGCCTTTTAGTTTAGTATAAGGGTAAAATTTTGTTGATAAGGAACACAAAATAGCAGCACCAAAACTACAATTGAGGTAGAGAAGCAATAGAGAGGCAGAGAAGTAGTTAAGGCAAAAAAACAGTAAGGGCAGAGTCCTGAACGTGACTGGGTCAAGTCATGCACGTTTGGGTCAAGTCGTGCATGCCAAGCGGGTCAAGTCATGAAAGCGGGAAAGTCGTGAACGAGTCTTCTATGAACAAAAAATAAATGAAACCAATCACATCATCGCATTACAAACCCTTTTCATTTTATTTTCCTTTAAAACATTAAACTTCATCCTTTTCCGCTTTTCCACTATATCTTTATACTTTACCTTTTTCACCGCTATATCATTGTTTTACCTCTGCTTGCCCATTTCCCCGATTGAGATTGAAGTGGGGCCATCCTCCCTGGCATGTAACCCTTTCCCCCACCATCCATTGCATTTCGTAGATTATAACTTTTTGCATCACAACAAAACCTTCACACTTGTGATCACTGATTTGTGATATATCGCATCACACATTTTTTAACTTACCGTTTGAAGTGCCCACAATGTATTTTGTTTAACTTGTGATGCGGTTGGCCCCACCACAACAGCTCCGCCCCCCACTTCTGGCCTCTTGCAATAAATATCATATAATATGAAACCTTATACACCTTACCTTACCACATAAACCATTCACCGCTTTATAAACTCCACCGATGTAGTGGGCTCCATCTCCACCATACCACATCATCCTCTGCTAGAACAAATCGCACTTCGCGAATTTTAACACTTACCACATTGCCAAAAATTTAAAATCTGCGACGTGCGGTAAACCATAAACATTGCGATGTGTGATGCAGGTGGGTCCCAATTGCGTACCGCACATCGCATGTTTTAGCATTTAACCCCCACACTCATAACAAAACCTACGACTTGTGATTTGCGATGTGGTCGGTCCCAACTTCCCTGCCACATCACTTACCTTCTCCCAACACTTCGTACTTCACATCTTTTAGTGTTTACCTTCGGCACTTATAAAAAAAATTAAAGACTTGAAATTTGCGATGCGGTCGGTCCCACCTTCCCTCCACATCACCTCCAAACTTCGCATCGCATCGCTGATTACATTCTTCATATCATAAAATGTAACATATGCGATGTGCGATTTTCTATGGATGTGATAAAGTACATAACTAAAATTTACGGAATTTCAAGTCCGGGTAATGATTTTTTTACATTGTTTTGTTTAGAGAAAGGGTTAAAACACGACATGAAGGACTTATGGTGGAAATAAGCCCCGACAAGGTGTGAAAGCAAAGGAGGTCGAGTCGAGAAAAGGGCGTTCACGTAGAACTATTATGGTATACCGACAAAAGTGGAAAAGACAGTAGAACACATCAGCACTGTCACCAATCAATGAAAAGTGGTTGGCACTGCGGTAGAGTTAATCACCCAACGTCGATTTTTTGAAACATAGGGCTAGATGTTAGATCCATCATTCATTGCCTCTTAGTGATCATCACATGCCACCTTCAAGAATACTTTTTTATAATACGAAGAGCCATCGAAGTTTTTAGATCCATAAAGAGTTGCTCAAAATTAATTTTTACAGGCATTATGTTTTCAAAGATTTTTTTCTCAGGCCTTGCATGGCCATACCTGTTTAATTTTCAGTTGTTTGTAATAAATGAAGTTTTCCAAAGTATATTAGGGAAACCAACTCAATTTTTAGTTAAATACAACTTGATTTATCATTATCAAGGGCTGGACCTTATTAGACTCTGCGTCACAAAGATCATTGTATTGGAGCACTATAACTGTTTGAGCAGGGCATCAATAATAAGAGACCGTTCACAGGATTCTTGAGCTATGTTAATGGTGATGTTATTTCCTCTGTTTTAAAGTTTTCTTCCTCTGTATTTTCATGATTTGCATCAATTTATCTGATTACAAAGCATAAAATTTAGATTAAGACTTGCTGAGAGAGCACCTTAATTCTGTTTGTGTTTGTTATCTTAATATTTTCCTCTGAAGTATAGTTAAATAATTCTTAACTACTCTTTAGTTATTTCTGAACCCACTACTTTCTTCCATTTCATACTCATACTTCCAGTGAGATCCAATCTGCATAGTTAGCTCGCCCTGTGAATGCCCTTGAAAAATTGATGTACAATTCAGCCTTTTATGATTCCATAGCCCAATGGATTAGTTTCACAGCTCTATCTGTCCAACCACCCAATCAATCAAAATCAATAGTTCTTATAATCTCTATAACTAGCATAATATCAACACTTATAATTATCAAGTTAAATCATATAAACGGAGAAAGCCCTCTCGGAGTCTAGGAAGGCTAGGTCATGGACTCCAAAGTGGTTTGATGTTGTACTCTGTCATTTGTTCTTTCCAATATTACAAATTATGGAGTGCTAACAGTTTCAACTTCAGGCATTTCCATTGTATCTTCCTCTACAATATCTTCAGTTATTGTAGGCTTGGTCACCCCTTTTCCCGATCTAAGTTTAATTTCCTGCAGCGACACAGGAAATTCTTGTAACACAGGAACAAAAACTTCTTGCAGTGACAAAGGAAATTTTTGTAACACGGGAACATAAATTTCCTGCAGTGGCTGTGGTGCAATAGAATAGGTAGGAAAAGTGGGATAAGTGACCAATCCAATATTGTGAGCAGATTGAATCATTTTATTGTTGGAGTTAGACATTGGCTGAGCAAGGAGTTGTGGGACGAGGTTGATTGGGTGGGGCAGGAAACTGGAGTTGTTATTGTGGTTGTATCATTTGTTGTGGTGTGGTCTGCGAAGGATATAAGTTTTGAGCTAGAAATTTCTAAGAAATAGGGTGAGAAAATTTTCACTCCCAAGGTTGTTGAGGAGGCCAAGGCTGTCAGGGCATTGGAATATTCCACATCTGATTTTGAGCATAAGGAAATTGAAAATGTGACTGTGACATACCTGTAGAACGTGGTTTCCATGGAATTTGAGGTTCCATTTCTTAATGTGCGTTGACAACTCCCTGATCTGTTATATATGCTTCTTTAATTTCAGTAAGATAAGGACATTGATCAGTGGAATTCTTAACTTCATGAATTCGGCATGCCTCTTAACTATCAACAGGGCATTCCCTTAGAGCATGTTTCTTCTTGCATTTGGATAAGAACACAACCATGGCTTTGTCCAATTTCTCCTGCGTCTTCTTAGCCTGCAAAACATTCAGTTGTGAAGATAAAGGGCTAAGAATATCACTTTTAAAATTTTCAAATAAATTACCCATTTCAACTCTTGTTACTCCAGTTCCAGCAACAAATTTGACACTTCTAGAAGAAGTGTCTCTTGGCCCACCCCTAACCTTGGAATTTCCTATTGAATATCTCCTACACAGCTCATACACATCATCATAGCTAAACTTTGATACATTACCTACTCCCATTAAGTTGAAAATCTCTAGAAATTCTGGTCTCATGGCCCTAAGAAAAATTATCCTTTTGGTTTCTTTGATTAGAGGATTCATCTTAGATCTTTGGAGATTATATTTAAATATTTCCACCAAGTCCCCCAGACTTTCCCATTCCTTCTAAGTCATGCCAAAAATATCTTCTCTGAGGTCTCTAGATTTACAATAATATTGGTATTTCTTCAAGAATACCTTCTTCATTTCATCCTAAGTTGAAATGGAGTTTTGACCCAAATTGATAAACCACCTAAGAGATGCATCCTTCAGTGTAGCAGGAAACAATTTCAGATTTTGAGCATTGGAAGAATAGTCATAGCTCCTTCATAACACATAGAACTCAAATAATAAGGCATTCGGATCTTCACTAGAGGCACCATAAAAATTAGGCAGGGATGAGGGAGGAATGCTTTTCATCTTAGTAGCTCATCCAGTCTCCCTGATAGGGAATTCAAAAGTAACCATTTCCTCTTATTTCTCAATGTAGATCCCATCTTTGTTACTAGCACCCTCTTCATGAGCCATATCAGACCAAGAGAGAGCAGGACCTATGTAAAATAAATATTATTCAGAATCAATTGTTTGGAATTCTAGTTCTTGAATAGGATTAATGAATAAATCCTCTCCAGGCTGACCACTGAGCAACAATTTTGACTTCCTTGGGAGGGGAGGTTCTAAATGTGCAGCAACAATGGATTTCCTAGCAGAAGATTATGTTGTAGAAGTATTTACTTGTTTGTAATCAACAACCAAACTCTCTTCAAGATTACAGAACTCATGCTTAGATTCTCCTTCTTTTACTGCCTTGTTTCTTGCAGACCTCCTTATTCTGGCCAGTGTATTAGTGAATGAAGTGGTGCTCACACCACCACGAAAAATAATTGAAAATATTGGACCCTATTCATCTATTATACAAAGAAATTCAAAAATTCTACTTACAAAACAAGAAGGACATGGCTTTGGTGAAATTATGATCATTTCAGGTGTGTAGGCCTTACCCCACGTCTTACCACTTCGACTCCCCTAGTCTTGCAAAAAATCTAAAAAAATAAAAAATAAATAAAAATAAAAATAAAAATAAAAATAAAAATTTCGGTATCATCCCTTAGAACCTCCCTGGCAATGTCACCAAAATTTTGAGTCAAATTATAGGATTATAATTTTTCAATAAGAAATTTTCAACCCAGGGCAGGTAGGCTTATGAGATGTTGTGCAAAATATATGCAGGCTTAATACTTCAAGTGTTGACTAATCAAATCAGTCAATCACTCATCAAACTAATGCCTATTTTCTGAATCCACATTTTGCATCAAAGGCTATGGAGTGGATCTAGACATCCCTCTACAGTTCTTAGTCTTGTTGATGTGATAAAAAAAATATAGGAGATCGAACTTACAACAAGAAAGAAAACAACTTGAAAATACAAATCAAACTTGATCAGCTGAAATCCAGACATTTATCATAAAAACTGAATCACTTAATCAATTGATAATTGTTGTTGAAAACTTCAGAAAGAGTACATGAGCTCAATGAAATAATTATTACTACATAAAATAAATTAAAATACACACACACACACACAACTAAGGGAGTTGTGAATGAAGGGGGCCCTCCCTCACTCACAACCCCTGCAATATTAAAGAGGCTAGCTCAGTAGAGTAGACAGAACATGAAATATAGTATTAATATGGAAATATTATAGTCGAGTACAATCATATATATGATATCAACAAATCCCAACCCAACCAACTCATTACATCATAAAATAGAGTCAAATTTATACAAGTTCGAAAGCCCATATTTGGTTCGAATGAAGAAAATGCTAACCTGAGCTAGGATTCGTCAATACAGGTAAAATATCATCAAAATTAGCTAAGTTGGGTCTAATCCATGATTGAAAGCATGGATTAGAAAATTTTCATTACAAGGCTTAAACTTCTCCTCATGCGGCCAATGAGAAGAGGTATGCGAATCTGGGTAGTTTCTAAGGTGGATTTGGCACGACCAATAGGACATCGTCCATGTACGACGAATTCCCCAAAAAACCCATGTTCTCGTTGGATTTGGAAATGAGTGGAACATAGCTAACCGCTAATTTTGTTGCAGGAAATCAAAGTGGATGTAGGAAATCCACCACAAGATTCTTGGAGCATCTGTAAGAAATGTGGTTGCACGAGCTGTCTTCAGGAATGTCGGTGTTGTTTCGGATCAAGAAAATCTACATAGGATTCTTAGATCAGTTGTCATGATAATTTCAATAAGGAAACAACTAGTTAAGGAATACTTAGGATTAAAGGTAAAAATGATACTTTTTATTTTAATTTGCATACCTCAAGCCTATAGCACCCCTTTTGGAAAAAACCTAGCTGATATAACCGAAATAAGAATATTATGGTTTAAGGAGAGGTCAAAATGGGAGAGATAAGGTATAAGAAAGGTTTCAAAATTGGGCAAAATTGGGACTCAACAAGGAGCCAAACTAGTTAATATCTCATCCATAATAATGCTAGCAAAATGATCTAATATGTTTTTAATTTCTTCAGGCAAGTCATTCAAATTGGTATTGGTGAGAATTACCTGTGGTTTAACAATTAGAGAAAAATGAAACTCTTCTATTTTTTCTTCTCGTAACAACTCCTTCTCACTCAGCAGCATCTAGGACCTGCTTCATCCTTAACTCATTCATATGGTAAATGCAAAAAAACATGTTTTTGTCCATCCTTTTCAAGAGTGTGTGTATTCTTCCCACCATCATGAATGGATTTCCTATCATATTTCCATGGCCTCACCAATAACACATGGAAAACATCCATCGACATTACATCGCAAATAATTTCATCCTTATACCTTCCAAATGGAACTCTGCTATGCACTGTTCATTAACCAAAACTAGGTGGCCTTTTTATAACCAAGATACTTTATAAGGATGAGGGTGTGATGTATTTTTTAAATTCAATTTTTTTACCATTTCAATAGAAACCAAGTTATCAATACTTCCACTATCAATTACAATCTTGCAACACTTACCTTTGGACTTACACATATTTTTGAATATACTTCTTCTTTTAGCTAGCTCTTTAACTTCATTTTTTGCCTTGATCAACACTCTTTTCATTAAAAAAGATTCCCTTGCTTTAGGAACTTCTTTAATTCAATGATAGCTAGATTTCCATCTTCTCCCACTACTTCCACAACATGAGCACCTATCTGACCTACTCGTGCATTCTTGGGATGTTTCCAGGACATATTTCTAAGTTTTCAATATCTGAAACATCTAATATGATAGTCTCTTCCTCAACCTTTTCCTCTGGAGAATGATATTCTACCTCTTGAATCACCTCCCCTTGGTGATTGACTGCTAGAGCTTCCTCCCTCTTCTCTTGTAGATTGGTTTTTTTTCTTCCACTCTATTTTCCTTTTCCTCTTGTAGGACTTCTTCCTCAACTTCTTTGACTTTTCTTCTAAGGAAGCTTCTCTTCTTCCTTCAAGGCAACTTGATATGCATCCTCAACGGTCTTCAAATATAACATGTTGATTTCATCTTGAGTATCAAGTCTCAAACCATTTATATATCTAGAAATTTTCTCAACATCATCTCTTTTATGGCCAGCTCTAATATTTAACTTATACAACTCCTTAGTGTATTCCCCGATTGACATGGACTTTTGTCTAAGGTTCTATAATTGTCTTAAAAAATTAATTTCATCAGGGAAATTTTTAGGTCTAAAATGGGTCTCCTAAGGAAAATAATAAAATAATAGTTGAAATAATAAAATAAGACTTATAAAATTTTAAAGAAAAATAAATGAAACTGATTATTTTATTGTATTTTTAGCTTATCTCCTAGTAGTTTCACTCAAAATTCAATAATAGACACCCACTGGATGCAAAATTAAATTCCACATCCAATAAGTGCCAACTCGACATACTTTAGAGTAGATCCACATTGAAAAGTTGAAAATACATGACAAAAACATCAACATGTTTTTGTCATGTATTTTTAATTTTTATTATACCTACCTTCTGGGAGATATATTGTAATTTGTCTGAGTCAAATTTATGTCAATTTTAATTAATAGTTGTTTTAAATTAAATCATTTTATTACCCTTTTATAATAGTATTGGAAAATAGTTATACTAAATTGAATATTTAATAATTATAATTATAATTTTATTTTAAATTAACAAAAAATAAAATTATTGGTTAAACATATTGACGTAATTATTTTTATTTGGGTTGAAATTTATTTGTTAGAAATTAGAAATTTAAACAATTATTAATTAATATTTTCTAATAATATACCACATAGATGTTATGTCTTTTTATATTAATTTTTGTAATTATTCACCATATGGGTGACATGACTGTCATAGGCTAAGATGATCTCAGTTGATTTCGTCTTGTTTGAAACAAATTTGGCCTATTATTTCAGTGTCCAAATGAAATGACCATGTTAGAGGTTAACTTGATCTCCGTCGATTTCGTCAAGCTTCCATAGCCATCCCATGAGAAAATGATGAGTTTAACAATCGGTCATGACACTATGGGAGTGAAGGAAAGTGAACTATTCTTAGTTTTCAAAAGGTCCAAGAAAAGGTAGGTAGGAACAAGAGATCTCAAGTTCAGGTCCCAAGAGGTCCGCTATGCCATTAGTTCCACTCACCATCGATAAAGAGTCTCAGGAAAGTAAGACCATGAACTAGAGATAATTTTTAGGAAATTCAGGTTTTTTTCATTATGAATGGTTGGTACACTTGACCCTTGTAGCTAATATCCCTTACTTGATTTTAGTGAATTTTTTTCTAGAACGAGAACTAGAACTAGACAGATTGAACTACTACATGAGGGACACACACTCATTGGAATCACTAAGGATGGATAATACTCCTTCATTTATAGAGAGAGATAAAAAAAAACAAGAGAGAATTTTTCCCTCATATGTGTAAGCGGCTCTGCTCCTCATTTATCCATATAATAACTATGCTAAAAAAAAGACCCAATAAAACAAAAATCGATCGGTGGGAGGAAAGGTCTTTCCTAGTTTGAGAAAGCTCTAGATGTTGTTGGCATTATGGCTCTTGTGTTGTCCTTGATGTTAACCTCATAAAATTATGGTTTCCTCCATGGATTGTATGGCATGATGTTTTCATGAATTGTATGGATTATTATCAGTTGTTTGTTCACGATGATATGTCCACATAATGGTTAACAATGCCTAGTGAAATATTGAAGTGTCAAGTGTAGGATTGATTGGTTGAGTTATAGAGGCTTTAATGAGGCGTTAAAAAATATATGAGAGCTTGGAAGAAGTTTCGAGGTGGTACAAGTGTTGATGAAAGTGTGCAAGAAGCTCGTAGAATTTCTGAGATGAAGAAATATTGTTTTCTCCTATGATTTTCCCTAGCTGCACAAACAAAGGCTCATGGTTGTAGCTGAAAAGCTTTAGCCGATAATTTCCAGTGTCATGCATGCGAAAAAGAAGGATTCAACCAAGAATTATCTTCATCATCAGTGGTGCCACACCTATAGTAAAGAAAAATAAAAACCAAGAATGAATCCATGGTTTTTCCCATAATAATTCATGTGCACGAGGTGGAATTGGCATGGTCCATTTTTACATTAGTTTTCTTGCTTGTGGTATTTTAATATCAATGGTTTTTTTCTAGAGGTATTAATGGGATTAAGTGTTATAAAAGGAATAATGAGATAGACATTTTGTGTGCATTTGATGATTTATTTTGTGACTTATCTTGAGTCGGTGCACAAAATGGTATGAAGAGGCACATATTTGTCTGACAATGATAGATCTGAAAGAGATATGATAGAGGATCAATAAAATTATTATATAATGTGTGATACCTTATGATGTTTTGTGATATGATGTATTGAATGTCTAATATTGATTTTACCTATGAGTATAACATGATTTTTGAAAAGATAAGGAAGTTTAGAGCTGATGCTAGAGGGTTCAATGGTAGATACATGTATGTTGGTCATAATGAGTGCACTATTTATTTTT
This sequence comes from Pinus albicaulis, assembly GCA_034641835.2. Taxonomy (NCBI): domain Eukaryota; kingdom Viridiplantae; phylum Streptophyta; class Pinopsida; order Pinales; family Pinaceae; genus Pinus; species Pinus albicaulis. Next base: position 94,713,287 of record CM076572.1, on the reverse strand, counting down.
TAATGCACTATAGAGATCCGTTGATCAAAGTTCAAGGTGATCAATGTTAGTTATTTTTATGAGAATACTAAATAGTTTCATAGATAAGTAATTTATCCTAACATTATCTACAAAGACCAATTTTTTGGAAATATGTAGAGATCAAAGTGAAAATATATGAAGAGATCAGAATATGGTTTGAAGAGAAGAAATATTTGGGTTACTTGCTTGATGACAATGACTTGCTTTGAGGCCTTGTCTTTTCCCATATGTTGACAGTGCTTGAAATATATCAACCAAGGGGGTATCCCTGGTATGAATTCCCAATTAGACCTGATCACACTATTTGGAGTAGGATCCCCAACCAGAAATATGACTAGTTTCCATAATATTAGGTATTTTCCTTGGCTGCAATGATCAACATAAGATATTAAAAAAAAAGTATTTGAAATGAGAAAGTATGTTGACACTATGAGGCATACAATTTCAATTCATATAAGGTACTTTCACAACAAGGGAAGAGAGAGTGAGCCTCTAAAATAAAATTAATAGTACTATCCTAAAAGAGACACACAAGGACATGAAAGAATCATTGATTAACCTGCAAATTAGTTCAAAAGATAAAAACAAAAATAAAAAAGTAATAATGCACATTCAATAGGATACATACCAAGGCCAATAAAATATTTCGTTTTCATTAGTATGTGTTAACATAAACATACACCACAAACAATGAAATAATAGTTTTACAATCATTCACAAAATATGCATGAAATTGCACCAACTCAAAGTGCTTCATATATTAAGTGAAAGTACCAATATATACAATTACAATTCTGCCACACTAGCCCCAATAGTGGAACATTAAGTCACTACTTTCTCCTCCAAATAAAGATCTTCTCTCCTATGCCAAACTAGAGAAGCCAAGGTGAAAAGTCCAAATTCCAAAGTTCCCCTCTCTCTTGAGATATGATAGGGTATTTATAATAAATGAGGTGACTCTCCACCTCTCATGTGACTATTAATCTCCCTCATATTTCTTGAGCTTCTACTATGAATTTTAAAATTTCTATATGGCCATTGAGGTTGTAATCAATCTAGAATATTCTAGTGACTTTTCACATTCCATGTGGGACCATTAGTCTTCCACACATTTCACATTTTCTCATTTTTTAAATACAATAATTACATTCCACAAATGATGCAACAAGATGAATTGACACATATGATTTTGTGATGAAACTTGGACAAGCCATGACTTGTCATTGATGACATGGAACTTCATTGATATGTGTTTGAGCCAATCATTTCTCCCAACTGTCATCTTTGTATCTTCTTCATGATGGATCTTCACTTGTTGATTATCTTCACCCTCCAAAGGGTATAAATGAGTGTTGGAACCTTCCAAATCAACATGAGATGCCACCATTCTTTCATGGTTAAAAATTCCTTTAGGCTCTTCATGACGGTTCCTCTTTTTCTTCTTCTTCACAAGTGCTCTCTTGTAGCCTCTCCTTGGTGACATCCCTTATATCTTCATGATAATTCTGCAGTGTTTCATATTAATCCTCCTAGATATTGGATGATATGAAATCTTCCTTGTGATTTTGATCTTCAGTATTCTGTCATGGTCTAGTTCCCCTTCATATTCTTGGTTGATAGTCTCTTTGTCTCTTCAGATTCACAAGTGTGTTCTTGCATGATATCCTTGGAATGATTTTTTAGCATCATCTTTTCATGTAAATATATAGCATCATCAGTACATGTAGATTAAATTCACTTATGAAAATACGAAATCAATCCGAAAATATCCTAGTCTATCTTCTTCATGAAATTCTGTGATTGAACTTTGAATAGAGTGCAACATTGGGGAGGAAGCTCAGGGGTTGTGCAGTGTGAGGTTCCAGGAGGAAATGATGAAGGTATAGTCATTGTGACTACACAATGCACAGTGGCTAAGTGAATGGAAGACTAAACTACACAATTGATGGAGATAGTGATGCAAAAAAGTAGAGTTGCTCACTGCAATTATGCAATACACATTTTAGGGAATATTGAGCCAAGTGATTGTGCTATTGTGTAGGTCAAGGAGGTGATGAGGCTTGATTTTTGATGGAGACTACACAATTCACAGTGGGAGACTGATTGGGGGAGAATTTCACATTTTCCATGGATAAGAGGCAAACACTTAGTACTGTGATTACGCAATTCACAGTCCTTGGAGAGAGTGATTGCATATTGCACAGTTATAAGAAGAAAGGATGCTTCATTGTGGCTCAATATTGTGCATTGTGTAGTTTAAGGAGGAAGTTAGCAAGTTTCAAAGACAATGAGTTCTATTAAAATGACTAAGTGTGGGATCACAATGACAAGAGAGAATAAGACATGCAAATAAGTCCTGAAATAGTGATCTCGTACTTATATAACCTCAAAACAAGCCAAAATAATTCTCAATACCAAAAATCAACAAGAATACCTTGAAACAACAACAAAGCTCCTTATTTTTAAGTACGACAGTTGAAACATAACTTTGCAACACTTAGAATACAAGTTAAGATAGGAGTGTCAGCAGTAACCATAAATTGCGCTAAGCTATGGGATTTTTTATAGCATGTATTATTATAAAATATAAGATCAACTAATGAAAAAGAGTGTGATAGAGATGCACTTAGTGATGCACTAAAGTGTGACACGTGCATGAGTGCACTTGCGACAATAAGAAAAATTAAAATGACACTTGCAAAAGATCAATAAATTGAAAGTGTCACATGCTAAAGTGAAGATAAAACAAAATAGACACTCATGAAAATTAAATCAAGAAAAATGACATCCAAAAAAGTTAAAGTGACACTTATGAAAGAAAAAGTGCGCAAAAGTGATAGATGAGGAAACTCATTGGAACGATAATACAATTGCAACTAAGAGCGAGAGAATGAATGAATCACAGGATTTCATACTCACTATAAACTAATATTGTGCACCAACTATCAACATGAATTGCGCAGTCACTTTATTTATGAACTTTGAAGTCACTTTCAACAAGGGTTGCAGAATTACTATCAACGAGATTTGCACAACCACTATTACTAGGCATTGCACAATTATTGTATCAAGGGAATTCACAGACACTACTTCTAGAGACTGTGCATGAATTACTCTCAAGGATTACGCAATGCCTATCTTCAAGGGTAAACATTGACTACTGAACTTGCCAAAAGAGGCTTCTCTTGAGAACGCATCAAAAGGCTAAGCATGTGTAAGAAAATGGCTTCGAAACTTAGATTCTCAGAAGAAGAATTGATTACTTAGAAAAACATCAACCAACCATGAAGCGACAATGGAAAATTTGTGGTGAGAGATCATGAGGTCATAAGTAGGCTACAAAATTCAAGTGTAAGAAAACTTTTGGAGGGTATTTGTCACAATGAAAACACTTGACAACACACTGGAAGAAATCCAACTTCTTTGTTAGGTCTACCTCTGAGATTTTTTTTTATTATTATTTCAGGAAGTATTGATTCACCATGTGGATTGCCTTCAACTTCCCCATTTATCTTGGTTGTATATATAGTATCTTCAAACCCATTTTTTAGCTGAACACATCTTGAAGGATTATCGTATGTCAATTATTTCGATCTGGGAGAAGGATAGTATATGTTCACGATTTTAAGATGATCAGAGTTTTAGTTCCATCTCTAGTGTTGTTGCATTTCTAGTAGGCCTATTCAGTAACTAGATGGAGTCACTTCAGGAAAACAAAATTTCTTCATTGCTAGTGAGCTCGTTAAGTGTCTCGACGAAGTTGCTTGTTTCACCTCTCCATGCAGAAAGAATTTTTATTCTTTTAGCCCTCATTTGTTTACAATATTCTCATGGAATTTTATCGACATTTATATCGTTATGGTGAAAGAGGGATCCCAACTTATTGAAATAAAGAGAGGTTATTCCTTCATATACTGTCATGTTCCTCTGAAATTAATATGATCGCTCTTAGTTTTATCCTCACTTCTCTACTTGATTGGACCGATAAAAAAAAAACCATTCAATTACCATACCGATTAAAGTAATTAAGATACTAAAATATATACAGGAATTATGGTTCCGCTCAAAGATTTTCGTTTGGAACGAATCATATTTTTCTTCTAGATATCATTAACTTTAAATATATGTAAACCAAAACAAAGAAGAGGATCATAGACTAGCCAAGCATTGCTCATCATCATAATTTCCTTTTAAAAACTTTGCCACATTGTCTTTGAGCCAAAACAATTATTTTTAATGCATGGTATTATTGAACAAAACCCAAAATGAAAGACATAAAAAAATAAGAATTACAAAAGAATAAGAATAAATCAAATGCAAGACTTAAAACAACAACAAAAAAATGAAAGACAGGAAGCAAGAGACAAATAAAATAAAAAATTAGATGCTAGAGAAAAATACAAGATCCATGCAATGCAAAAGAAAACTAAAATGCAACTATACCTACTCCTAATCTAACAGGTTAGAAGGTCAGGGTTAAGTCTAGTGAAATTTCTAGTGTAACCACTGAAGCTTCTATCGACCTGCAAGTACAAATATATGAGCAATCAAAAACAATATAAAGCAATGTGCAAAAGTAAAGATAACAAATTTAATAACTTGCATAGAAAATTGAAGGTCTTTCTTTTGTGCCATAAATAAGCAGATTGAAATCATACCTTTTCGATTAGAACAACAATAATACAAACCTTGAAAAATTCTTATGAATGTACCTTCACCCATGTTATCATCTTGGAAAACATCATGAAAGATACAAAAATTATTATTAGTGATAGAGCTTGTTAAGTAAGATTCTTCCAACCAATCATAGATTCAATAATGAAATCCAAAACAATCACCTTGAAAACCCTAAAATCCTTGAAAAAATGAATTTTCAATTAATGGCACATAATCAAGGGGAGATTCTTGTATGGAAAATTGAATTTGATCATGTTTAGAAGGCTCGCTAAGACCACAAAGTCTTGACATAACCATCAATAACAGTTTAAGTGCTTCAACTACTTGACAAGTATCTAAAAAATGAAATGATGAATCATAAGAATTTATGGCCTTGATGGGATCAACACATGCAAAAAAATTATCATCATATACACTAGTGGGAAAATGATTAGTCAAAAAACATGTGTTAAGGCCAATATTATGATTACATGGGCCGATTAAGATATAATATCTCTATTATTTGAACATAAAGATGGATAAATTTGAGCAACTTCATAAATGATTTGAGCAATAAAATCACTTTCCTTGCATGTTGAATTAAAAAAATCACCACCTTGTACTTGACTACAACATAAACAACCATCATGGAAATTATAAGAATTAAGAATGAATGCTAGTATAACAAATACATGAAACTAATCAGGATAGAACATATCACCATGTATTGAATCAGATTCAACCTTCACATCAACTTGGGACATTAAACTGTCAAGATAAGAAATTTTATCTACCAAATAACTCAAGCATTCACTAAAACTTAATAGGAGAGCTTGTGTTAGAAGGAGAATTATTAACATCAAAATTTTCACAAGAATGACCAGGAGGTGATTAATTTCAGGAGCATTTAACTGATGTGAAGAATTCAACTGATGATAATCTCTTTCAAAATAATCAAAATGGTCAACATCATATTTATGTGCATCCAAAAAATATTTTCATTCCAATACTGAGTTCAATGCAAGAGGTTTATACGAAGATACATTAATAGAGTCCTCTATCAGATCATAAACCCTTGCATCAAGTGAGAAAATACGAATAAAATAATTTCGTGAGAAAATCCAAATCTAACATGGTTTAGGGATCTCATAAGGCTTGTGAGGACCTGAAATAACCAGCAACGAGAGTTGAAGTGCCTCAACTTTCGGACAAGTCCCAAAACTCTGAAATTTTGGATAATTACAATTTGAGAGCTAAGTCAGATTGTGAATTGTATGTGGACAACTACTACCAATTACTATAACAAGATCACTATTATTGAGATGGATGCCATCTACATCATTGGTTTGATCATATTTTTCAACTTCAACAGAAATGTTATGAAAGTCATAAGGTTCTTCTAAATGAAAATCTAGAGATGTATAAATCAAATAAATCTCATGTGCAACCTGATGTGATTTCAAGAGTTGTAATCATGCAAAGCAAAAGATTGAAAGGAATATAATGGATGCTCAATGATTTGAACGATTCTCTTCTTCATCATGGATGACCTCACCACCTTCTGTCAATTCAAGATTATTATCAGTCGGATTGTAGATTCAAATAACATGGCATGTCTTTATCATGATTTGATTCATTAAAAATAGTAGGGCACAAAGGACAATGAGTTGAATAAGAAATGTCCATAAAATAATATTATTTGACTAGATCAAATTCTAGATTTAAACATTTCGAATCAAGGCATTCTTGAGATATAAATAAAAAATGTTTATGTACCTCGGAATTCACCAATGGGATCATGGTCATTAGAATGATGATTTTCCAAGGCTCTCTCATCGTTAAGAGTTTTGATTTCAATTGAATGGTTGTTGAGATCACTAGATATTAAATTAACCAAAAATGAAGGAACATCATCTTGCCATGGAGGATTTTGAAAGAGAGAAGAAATATTCAAATAATATTCAAATTCCTATCCCCTTACTTATGAAATGCGACCTCCTTGTGCCTGATCACTATTTGAACCATCAAATTAAAAATCAAAAGTATCTGAAGGATTAGCTGGTGGAGCATATTAATCAGGAAAATGAGCATATTAATTAGGCAGATCAAGGTATAGATGGTCATGACATGTAGATGATAGAGGCTGATATGCTTCTCTTGAAGACACAAAAATTTCAATAAGATGGGATTCAAGATTAGGATTATGTGCATTGTGATCTTGATAAATCAAGGGATCAATCTTCACCTTAGGTTGCTTGTGTGTAGAGTATAGAATAAGAAGATAAAATGAGGATGGGATGAATGGATCATCAATTTGATTTTCAGATTTCAAAACTTGAACAATAACACCAAAGAAACCCTTTTTAATTGATGAAAATGGAAGGGGACAAGGGACAAAATTGGAAGTAGGTTCCTCCTCTAGATTTAAATGTGTCTAAAATTTGGGAGAGAACTATTAACCAATGATTTAGATTCAATTTGTTTCAAGGATATTTGAATTAAGCACTGAAATGTTTCTTTAAAGAAATCCCAATCCACATATTTTTAAGGAAAATGATAACACAGGTGAATAAATATATTATCAAAATCCTCTATTTATTCATAAAACTTAATTATAGGTTGATTAATTATTTTATAAACATCCTAGTAATCATACCTATCAAAGTATTAATGAAGCTCCTTGAAAATTTGTCAAATGAATGAATGGAAGCAACTTGAGAGGTCTGACACCACAGTTTAACTCAACCTTCAAGAGTGAGGGTGAATAATTTATAAGCAACATCTTCAAAATTGATTTCATGAGATTCACAAAACTTGAGAAGATAAGATGTATGTTCAACTATGAATATTTCACCCTCACCATCAAACTTTAATTAAGAAAATTTGTAAAAAAATTTGTGGGGAGTGAAAGTTTAAGATTAGATCTATTAGAAAAAAATCCCAGGAGTATGATTTGGGAAAAATCCATTTCAAATGAGGGGTTCACAATATACTTCACGAGATCATCTTGTCATCTGGCCCTCCTTCTTACGCTAGATATTGATGATGCTGGAAATATGTCAACCAAGGGGGTCTCCCTGGTATGAAGTCCCAATTATACCTTACACCATTTTGAGTAGAAGCGCCAACATGAAATACAATCGGTTGTCATAATCTTAGGAATTTTCCTTGGTTGCAATTATCAATATAAGAGTTTATACAAAAAATCTTTGAAACAAGCAAGTAATTTGACACTATGAGGCATAAAATTGTAATGCATATAAGGTACTTTCACGGTAAGAGGAGAGATAATGAGCCTCTAGAAGATAAATAATAGTATTATCGGATGAGCCTCAATATTGCAACAAGAATCTGTAGCTCCCAGGGCTACGAACTTTGATTATCAACCTGAGGTCCGTATATGTGCAAAATACGATGTGTCCTTCTTTAGTTGATATGATGTAATGGAATGAATTTAATAAAATCAAATCTTAAAATAATTGCAGAAAGGGAAATGTTACTTTGAAAAGAAATTAATCAACAATTTCTAATTGAAATCCTTAAAGCATGAATTCAAATAAATAGGCTGGATATAGTTTGTACAAAAACATGGCCTAAGTGGTGTTTATTAGGGGTCATGATTCAATCCTAAGAAACAAAAACCAAGGTTTTGGAGCAACTCTGGTCAAGTTTACATGTGATATAAGAGTGATACAGGGAGTCCTGTAGATTTTACAGGAAGAGACAACTCACCGAATTACAAAGTAAATCAAATGAAAATTGTATGGGGAAATTTTTGTTATTAATTAGGATTTATTAGGAATCCATTCCAAGTGGAATAAATCCAAAATACTCTTGTTAGCACCTGCTAAAAAATAATAGAAAATTACTAGTCTAAAAAGTGGAAATTCAAGAACTGGTGAGCTAGTTAACCTATCAAATGCATAACCTAATCACATGAACATGCAATGGGGTAATTTTTTTTATTAACTTGAATTTTTTTATGACCTAATACAAGTGGAATCAACTCAAGTTACTACTATTTTGCTAAAAATGGACTTCCCAAAATCCTAGATTCAAGAACTAGTAACCCAATCCAAGTAGCTCAATGATGAAGATGAATTTTCAAAGTTTTTCTAGAGAATCATGCTTGTGACTATATAAAAAACATGCAAAAAAAACTAAATTAAACCATTTACCCAATATAACCTACAACAAAACAAGCATGAACAAGAAATCTGTAAACAAGTGATGCAAGTGAAAATGGAATTCAAAGGACATAAATAAATTGTGCAAGAGGGATCTGAGGCTCCTAGGATGGCCAAGCCCAAGGAGGCTCAGAGTCCTATGGAATAAACCAAGCTTTAGAAGCTAAAAATGGCACCAAACTTCATTATTTGAATCAATCCAAGTGCATCCCTTCTAGAAATGAAAGTGGAGCTGCAAAAAAACAAAAATTCTCCACAATAAGACTAAGAAATAAATTCCCCTAGAGGCTAATTCGAATTGGCATGTATAAAAAATAATTAGGAAGCATTCTCCTTGAAAGAAGGAAGCTTTCCCCTCCAAAATTCCTCAAGTAATGGATCTGGTTCCCAACACTAGGAATATGCATTAAATGACAGGGAACATATTCCTATATTTTCTCAATCATTGGAGCTCCAAATTTTCTCAATAATTTCATGATATTTTGTTAATTTATTATCCAATATTGATCCTCTTGTAGTAGAGACCAAGTCCCTAGATTATCTCGTCCTCCAAATCTTCATAATATTCACAATATTATCAGAATATTCTTCAAAAATAAATAATATTAGGCACACATATGAAATTATCTCTAAACCTTCCTAAGAACATGTTAAAGCTAAAAAAAATTATTAAGTCTAGAAGGAGAGACTTAATATAGCCTTAATGTTCCAAAGAAAGTTTAGATGGGCCTTAATTTGTGTCTAATTTAGAGGCCCATCATACCGTCCTCCTGAAACTGTTGCTCATCATTTGAGAAACCTATTCATCCTCTTTTCCCTGTGGTTCTTCATGTATTCTGGCCTATTTCATTCTCTTTTGTTCATCCATGTGTTTCTCCTCCTGTTGATCTACTTGGTACTCTTCTATTTTCATTTCTTCCCCTATATTAGTTTCCCATGGAATTTCTAATTTAAGTTCTGGTTGCTTCTTTCTCTCAGGTGATTCTTCAACTGTAATGGGTTCTATTTTTAAGGGTAACACCTTGCTTTTGGTTCATATTCTTTCCCACTTGGATCTTTTAAATTGATTGCAACCTCAAGTGAAATATCATCATCATACCCCCTTACCCTTTCAAAGAATTACATCTTGTTGCAATTTTAGAAAATGGTAAGCACTTCAGGATGATAATGGATTCTCTCTATGCTAATGGGTTTTCTCCTGTTAAATCCTTCCCCCATATTTGCAATCTATGAATTCTGTGAATTTTATGTAAAAATCTAGTGTCTTGCTTGTACCAATTAGTTTTAAATTTATATGACTTTGTGTGTCCTTGATACCCCCCACAACATACACTGAAGTTTTTCCCCAATGTCTTTACCTTCCATCATTTGTAAAACTTCTCTCAGGAAAAAAACAAGCAATCTTGTGGAAAACAATGGATGCTACAGGAAACAGAGTTTCCTGTAGAAACTATAAAAAAAGGAATAATTTTGACAATGGTGGCATTAGTTTTCAATTTCATGAGTGAATTTTGGATTCTTGGCCATGCCACATCATACTATCCATCAAATTTTTATGAACACCCTTGACTAGCAATATGAATTCTCTTTGTTCATTAAATTGTGAAATTGAAAACACTTAACACAGAGCTCTTTCTTCTTATAGAGGGATAAATGATGGTGAATAACCTAAAGCAAAAGAAAGGAATTCTATGAAACCAATATAATAACTTGGATACCTTTCACCCTTGCAAAATTTACCATTATGCAGCCCAAACTACCTATAGAAAATCCTTTGTAGATCTATTGGGTTTCTTTGTACCTTTTAGCAATTAATTAATCATTGTCCAACACACTAGTAGCAAATTTTTTCTCTTGCAACCCTCTCTTAACTTCTTGTAGCAATCTATCTATCTCTTGTAGCATATTTTTTCCTTCCTGTAGAAAACTTGCCTTTCCTGTAGCAAATATGTTCTTCCTGTAGCAATTTTTTTTCTTCCTGTAACAACTTCCTGTAGCAAATTTGTTTCTTCCTGTATAAATTTCCTGTAGAAAATTTGTTGTTCTTGTAGCAGCCCTATTTTTTCTATAGTAACCAACCCAAATCCTATAACATATATTCCTTGCATTCTAAGAGGTGGTGAGTCCACCTTTTTGTTCTTTTATTTTTATTATTTTTATTGATTTTTTCATTATTTTTTATTTTTTCAATTTTTTTTCTCTTTTTTTCCATTGCATGCAAAATAAACTCAAAAGTGATTTGAGATAATTGAGTTGCCCCCTAACTACTTTTTTAACTCCATGATAACATCCCACTTTTTTAATTATTTTTTCACTTTTATCTCATTTATCTCCCACATATGTGGTTGTCCTTTGGAGCAAAGCTAAGTGACTTGCTAGATAAGACCGAGGCTCCTTGTTATTAAGTTTGGCTATAAAATACCTTTCCTTCTGAAACTTTTAATGTTTTCTTAAGCTAGAATAGATTCGAAGGGTGAGGTTAGAGAGTTGCATACATGTGCCTTACCATGAGAGTCTTTATTTTGTGCATAATTTTGTTGTAGTTGTGGAGGTTGTCGATATGACTGTTGAAGCTGCCTTTGGTGGTTCTGAAGCTGCTATTGATGATCCTATTGTCAGAGGTTGCTTTATCCTGTGTGGATTTTTGATGGCTGCATGTTGCTTCTAAACAAAGGTAATGAATGATCTATTGGCTAAGTTGAGGTGTCATCTTCTTATGGTCGTTGCTCTATGCATTGACTTTGCTCTAAAAATTTTCTCTTGAAATGTGCTTGACTGGTCGAAGTTTTCATTGTAGTTCTTTGTTATTATGGATCAAGATTCTGCTATTGGATATGATCAGTGACCTTGTTGTAGCCTTGCAAAAGTTTTGTGAATGACATTTTGGCCTCTTTCTCCAATCGGATCCGCTTCGTGTAGCACTTCAGGTACATTAGGGGAATTTTGAGGTCTAAAATGGGCCTCCTAAGAAAAATGTACAACCAAAATAAACTTTATAAGAACCAATAGGATTAAAGATGATGGTGTCAACCATGGGGGATGATTCACCATTTTTGGAGTAAAAAAGTACAAATATTAACAAATAATAAAATATTGAAACTACTTTTTTAACTTGTATTTTCAACTTATCTCCGTATTTTTTTACTCAATTTTTGAGCAGGAATGCTCGTTGGATGCAAAATTTAATTCCTCATCCAAGGACTACCCATGTTGCATACTTTCTATGGACCATGCTATATGAAAATAAGAAATACATGAAAAATGTGATTGCAATCACATTTTTCATGTATTTCTTATTTTTCGTGTAGTAGGGCCATCGAAAGCATGCAACATGGGTACTCCTTCGATGAGGAATCAAATTTTGCATTCAATGAGTGTTTCTGCTCAAAATTTGAGTAAACCCATAGGGAGATAAGTTGAAAATACGAGTTGAAAAAATATTTTTCATTTTTTCCCTCTAAAATTTGATGATGTAATCTAATATTATTTTAATTTTCCACTATTATTTTATAATTCCCTTAGGAGGCCCATTTAAGACCTCAAAATTCCCCTAATGAAACCCCCTTGTAGCATACTTTTTTTATCCATATATCTCAAAAGGTATAATGGATTGACCTGAAATGTTTTGAGCATGTTACCATCATCCTTATGACCTCCCCATAACAAATCTCAGCCAATGGATGCACGAATCTTGAGAAAAAATAAAAATGGATGTAGGTATTACAGGTCAATTTCTCAAAAAGTGTGCACCCGAATTTGCTAAAATTTCTTCAACATGTTACCATCATCCATATGCATTTCCCCATGAAACATCTCGGCCAATGGAAGCATGATTTTCAAGAAATAAAAAAAAATAATTTATGCTCTATGTATTTTGGACTTCCTCTAGCAAAAATAGAACTTCCTGTAGCATTTTAGGACAACGTGGAAAATGAAAGAGAAAATATTGGAAATTATGGGTGGATGTTGGAAATGGATGAAGGTGATCGATTAGAATGAAATTGGTATTTTTGAAGCATCTGAATAAAGGGGGAGAAAGTCCAAGTTTGACTTCCTTTGACTATATTTTTGACCAACTTGTCCTTTTGGTGCCAACTTGTTCTTTTGGTTCCAACTTGTTTGTGTTGCTTGCAAAGGTTGGAGAGCACCTTATTTCATTAGAGAAAGATACATGTAGCAAATAATTTTTTTTCTTTTCATTTTTTCATTTTTTTTCTTAGGCCTATTAGCTTCCTCAATGAGGTTTTCAACTAGTAGGTCTCCCAAGGTGCCTCAAAGGAGGTTTTCACCTAGGATATTTTATTTTTTCTCTTATTTTATGTTTTTTTTCCAACCCATTTACCTCTCATCGAGGTTTTCAAACTGTGATCCAATCTTAAGCGCCTCAAAAGATGTTTTCATCTAATATTTTTTTCTTTTATTTTTTTCTCTTTTTCCATTTTTTTATTTTTTTCTATCCTAATCTACTTGAAAAAAACAAAATCTCTTTCAATTCTAGGAATAATTCCAATGGAGCTATGTACACATCAAGATTACAGATAAAATCATGTGGAGGCTTGAAAGATATTCTTTGACATGTACCTGAATATGAGAGACCAACTTATTTGACTGAGATGAGATCAAGAATTGTTGAAGAAGAGTGTGTTGGTGCAACTTAATGATTGTTTGGAACCATGTTTCAATATAGTTGTGATTCCCTGGTCCACTTGCTGATTTTGATGGATGTCTTCTTCTTCCATGAAATTCAGATCTTCTTATTTTTGTTGATTATTCTCTTGAAAGCATAGAGGATGTAATGGTGAACATAATGTAACTTCATCAATCTCTGATTTTGATGTATGCTCTTCATCAAGTGCAACCCATGATTCTTTGGTATTCTCATTTGAATATTCTTTTTATGAATGGTTTCCTTCAATTACATCAAGAGAATCACTTTTTAGATCAATAGGATATGTTTGGTAGTATTGTACCTCAACATTGTAAGTAGGTTGACCTAATTCATTGTGTGGGTTTGGAAATTGTGGTATATGTAGTTGAGTGGGACTGTATGTTTGATATGGATGTGGTTATTGTGGAGGTGGATGGTAGGGATAACATGGAGTTGGGTATCTAGGATATTGAGGAAAATATTGAGGATATTGTGGATTTTTCCCATAAGGTCCTTGCCAACCTTGTTGCCAAGATTGGTTTTGGGGTTGAGATGGAAAGGGTTGCCAAGGAGGGAGTGTGTTCTAATTACTTTGAGATGTATGTGCATAGGCTTGAAATTGTGAATTGGGTTCTTGAACCATACCACGTTGACTAGGCTTCCATGGCCTTCTTGGAGCTATATAACATAGTTTCTTTGGTGATTGACTTGTTCCGTTGTCCTCCAAGGATAATTTTAAGGATGGAAAATTATCTTGAAGTTTAAAAAATTGGCGAATCTCACCAGTCCCTAATATGAAAACTATAAAATGTTTATTGATGTATTCGTAAAATTATTCAAATTTATAATGATATTATACATATTGTCTATATAATGTTGGCGATTTTTTACGTAAAATAATTTTATACTGTAAAATTTGGGCGAATCATTTTTATAAAAAAATGGAAATTGGCGAATCTTTTTTTTGGAAAAACCATGGAAAATTAGCCCACCTACGAATATTAGCCCCTAAAATTTTCCATGTTGTCCTCTTGGTAGAATTCCTTCAACCTCGGTAATGATGGAAAATAATAGTAGCATGTGATTCTGCATGGACAACAAAAATACCAACATATTATTTTTTCTCATTTCAAATTCTTAAAATCTCCACTTGTTCGCTTAAATTGCTAAGAATTTTTTTTTTTTTTAAGTAATCAAACAAATTTCCAAGTTTAGCTTGACTTATCGATATTGATGTTTATTTACTTACTCTTGCCCTTCCTCTTGATATTCACTTTCATGTTTCACAAATTTCTTCAAATGATAATTAGCATGTGTCTCCTCTACTCATGAGATCAAGGAGATCAGTCCACTCATCTCTAATTGTTCTAAGTAAGAGAGTTTTTTGTGTGGCATATCCTACGATGATGCAAATTTTCCCTCTTAACCTTATACATGAACCTTTCTATTAGATCCTCAAGGCTCCCATCTTCTTTTTTATTCATTCCAAAAATTTCTTCTTTGAGATCATGGTATTTATATTTTTCTAGAAATTTCTTTTGCATATCATTCCATTATCTTATTGAATTAGTATCTAAAATCATGAACCATATAAGAGCTATATCCTTTAATGTTTTTGGAAACAAACTCAAATCTTGAGTGTTTAGTAAGTAACCATAAGATCTAAAACGTATTTCAAATTCAAAGAGAAAGGTTTCCAAATCCTCTGACCTCATACCATGGAACTTGGGAAGGAATGATGGAGGGATTTTCTTCATATGCACACTGCCATCATTATCTTGAATGGGAAATCCAAGAGGATCTTCCTCATTATCATCATCTCCATCCATTTATTCTACCTTCTCTGCCACCTATTATTCTTCTACCTGCAAAAGTGGATGGTGATGTGGTTCTTACTAAACCATGTGATGAAATGGGGGGATTAGTGTTGGAGAATTATTTTCATTATTTTTTTTAAATAAGAATGCTAATGCAATGCGATTTTCTGTTTTTGAAATGAAATTTGCCTAATGAAAATAATATTAGTTTTTGTAGAAATTAAAATAAATGAATCAACTAGGGAAGAAAACAATGCATACTTTTACACCTCCCCAAAAACAACACTAGAAAATGATGAGCCTCAATATTGCAACAGGAATGTTGCAACTCCCAGGGCCACCAACTTAAATTACCAACCTGAGGTTTGTAAAAACTTAAGAGATGTCAGCATTATATATACAACATACAATGTGTCCTTCTTCATTTGATCTGATGTAATGGAGTGAATTTAGTGAAATAAAATCTTAAACTAATTGTAGAAAGGAAAATGTTTCTTTGAAAAGAATTTAATCAACAATTTGTAATTGAAATCCTAAGAGCATGAATTCAAATAAATAGGCCTAATATAATTTGTAAAAATGCATGTACTAAGTGGTTTTTATTCTTCCGCAATCATGGATTTAGATCATAGGGGTCATGAATCAATCCTAAGAGACAAAAACCAAGCTTTTGGAGCAACTTTGGTCAAGTTTACATGTGCTACATGAGTGCTACAGGAAGTCAGGTAGATTCTACTGGAAGAGATAACTCACCGAATGACCAAGTAAATCAAATGAAAATTGTATGGGAATTTTTTTTTTATTAATTAGGACACATTTGGACTCCATTACAAGTGGAATCACTCCAAAATACTCTTTTAAACACATTCTAAAAAATAACAAAAAATTATTAGTCTAAAAACTGGAAATTAAAGACCCAGTGAGCTAGTTAACCTATCAAATGCCTAACCTAATAAAGTGAAATGAAATGGGGTGAATTTTTTTATTAAATTGGATATTTTTATGACCTAATACAAGTGGAATCAGCTCAAATTAATCTTATTAAAATTTTCTAAAAAATATCATAAAATTACTAATATTTTTCTAAAAAGGGACTTCGAGAAATCCTAGATTCAAGAATTAGTAACTCAATCCAAGTACCTCAATGATGAAGATGACTTTTAAAATCTATTATAAGGATGAATCATGCTTTTGAATCTGTAAAAAACCTTCAAAAAAAGTCACTTCAACCATTTAACCAATATAACATACAACAAAAGAAGCATGAACAATAAATGCATAAACACGATATGCATGTGAAAAAGGCATTCAAAGGACATAAAGAAATTATGGAAGAGGGCTCTGAGGATCCTAGGATGGAAAAGCCCAAGGAGGCTCAGAGTAATATGGCAGAAACAAATCTTTATAAGATAAAAATGGCAGCAAACTTCATTATTTAAATCAATCCAAGTACATCCCTGCTAGAAATGAAAGTGGAGCTGCAAAAAAACAAGTTTTTCTCCATAATAAGACTAAGAAATAAATGTCCCTAGAGGAAAATTTGAATTGGTACTTATAAAAAATGATGAGGAAGCATTCTCCTTGCAAGGAGGAAGATTTCCCCTCCAAAATCCCTCAAATAGTGGATCTGGTTCCTAACACTATGAATATGCATTAGATTTTCTTAATCATTGGAGCTCCAAAATTTCTCAATAATTTCATGATATTTTGTTAATTTATTCTCCAATATTGATGCTCTTGTAGTAGGGATACATTCCCTAGAGTATCTCCTCCTCTGAATCTTCATAATCTGTCCAATATTCTCACAATATTCTTCAAAAATAAATAATATTAGGCACAAATATGCAATTATCTCTAAACCTTCCTAAGAACATATTAAAGATAAAGAAAAAAAATATTAAGTGTATAAGGAGAGATTTAATATAGCCTTTATGTGCCCAATAAAGGTTATATGGGCCTTAATTTGTGTCTAAATTATAGGCCCATCACTATCCTAAAAGAGACACATAAGGGCATTAAATAATCATTCATTAAACTGTAAATTAGTTCAGAAGATAACAACGATAATAAAAAAACTAACTATGCACATTCAATAGGATAAATACCAAGGCCAACAAAATACTTCATTTTAATTAGTATGTTTTAGCATACACATACACCACAAATAATGAAATAATAGTCTTACAATCATTCATGACATATGCATGAAAGAATGACGGCTCAAAGAGCTTCATATATTAAGTGAACGTACCAAGATACACAATTATAATGCTGCCACACTAGCCCCAATAGTGAAACATTAAGTCACTACTTACTCCTCCAAAGAAATGTATTCTCTCTTATGCCACACTAGAGAAGCCAAGGTGAAAAGTACAAACTCCAAAGTCCTGCTCTCTCTTGAGCTATGAGGGTGTATTTAAAATAAATGAGGTGACTCTCCACCTCTCATGTGACTCTTGAACTCCATCATGTCTCTTGAGCTTCTACTATGAATTTTTAAATTCCTATAAGACCTTGGAACTTCTAATGACTCTAGAATTTTCTATTGAATTTTCACATTTCATGTGGGACCCTTCGTCTTCCAGACATTTTACATTTTCTCATTTTGAAAATACAATACTTACATTCCACAAATTATGTGGAAAAATAAATTGACACATATGGATTTATGATGACACTTGGACATCCCATGACTTGGCATTGATGACATAGAATTTAATTGAGATGTTGTCATGCCAAGCCTTTCTCCTAGATTCCATATTTGTATAATATTCATGATGGATCTTTGATTGTTATTTATCTTAACCCTCTAAAGGGTCTAAATGTGTGTCAAAAAATTCCAAATAAACATGAGATTCCACCATTCTGTCTTGGTCCAAGATTCCTTCAAGTTCTTTATGATGGTTCTGTTTTTGCTTATTCTTCACAAGTTCTCTCTTGTAGCCTCTCCTTGGTGACCTCCCTTGTATCTTCATGATAATTATTGTATGTGTTTCATATTCATCCTCCAAAATCTTGGATGATATGAAGTCTTCCTTGTGATTTTGATCTTCAATTTTCCATGATGAGCTAGTGTCCCTTCATCTTCTTATTGGATAACCTCTTTGTCTCTTTGTAACACCCTCCTCCCAAATCTACCCAAGTAACTGGCCAACCGGGGTAAACATATGACGAAGAGTTACTATGATCTAATTCAACCTCCTAGGTGACCTTAAGGAAGTGGAACAGATAGAAACACATCAAAATGATCTTCCACATCAACAACAGAACCCCCAGGAGGAAACCCAACCACTCAAGTATCCATCCCCTAGGTTCAACAGAGCTTTTATATCATTAAACCCTCAGATTCTCCCAAAATATAGGCATGGGTACGTCTGGAAGGCTTTGGAAGCTCCCACAGCATAGGCATGCATGCATCCAGGTACTTTTTCCCACATACCTGTGCCAACATTCCCGAGATTTGAGCCACTTTTTTAGGCTTAGAGCCCAGATCACTGCCCAAAACTCAATAACAAGGTCAGAAATAAAATATAATAAGAAAACAATGGTAAATACAAAAATATTCAAATAAGGAATTAACTGGACCCCTATTAGCCGTGACATAAATTTCATCAAACATCTCACAAATATGTAATGTACATGTTTAAATAAAATATCTAAGCATAGGGGTCTCATATTTTTCTGCGAATCTATAAGAGAATTTTTGTCTCATCACATTAATTGCATTATTGTCTATTTAGGCATTGATACATTATTCATTCAATTACGAATCAAAACATGATGAGAGCCATATATCATCACCATCATAAAACTCAGTCATAACCAACATATAAGAAATATAAATGACAAGCACATAACAACCAAATAATCCAAGGAATAACAAGCATATTTACCCATCAATACAAGAGGAAAAGAGCTCTTATTTCCATAAGAAAAATGCAACCAAGTCTGGGACTTCCACGTTCCACCCGACCATAGACATGGCTGAGCCAAATATCTCTTCAACTAGTAATCCCAATGCCATATTCCAAGCATGAATGTGGGATCTCATAAGCTAAATCCATCAAAAACAAACCCGAGATTCTGGAGGCCAAACCACATCAGCCCTCAACCATTGATTCCACCTCATAGTCGAACATCACAACCATCACGGATTGGTCTCCACCCAAGTTGTTTCAGGGCTCTATAGCATTTGTTCCAACCAGGGCTTCCAGGACTAGTAACTCAACACACAACTTCCACCGGGCTTCTAGAGATTTTTTCCAACCAGAGCTTCTAGGACTAGTAACTCAACCCACATAGGGTTTCCAGAGTGTTTTTCCAACTAAGGCTTCCAGGACTAGTAACTCAACCCAATTTTTTATAGGGATTATAGATAATTTTTCCAATCAAGGCTTCCATGAACTAATAACTCAACCCACAGGAAAAGGCACATGAGAACCAACCAGAAAAAAAAATAAAAAAATAAAAAAATAAAAAATAAAAAATAAAAAATGAAATGAACCCACAACACCATGTCTATCTAAGAAATGGAAAGGCTAGGAAAATCCACTACCAATTTAGGAAATCCTCCATGCTTATAACAGATCATAACCAATAAACCACATGCATACACCATGCATGGCAAAAATAGTGAGGAAGACATACATGCAACTCGGTACCTACAATCAAAAACCATTGTAGATGCTAATCCAAATGTCCTTTTGTGTTTTCCTTCTCTTAATTTTCCTTCTTAATCCAAATCTCCAGTTATGCCACACTCTCTAAGAGTTCTCCAAGAAAACTATAAGTATCCAAGGGTATGAGAGAGAGAGAGAGAATAATGAGAGCTCCAAAACTGCACTAAAAAAAATCCATGAACTGATCCTCATAAGCCTTTTTATTAACGAGGCCTCTATTTTATTCATTTTCCTCCTCACATGCAACCTATGACATTTCACCTCCCTTTTTCTCCTATTTTCTAGTATTTTCATAAATAAATGCCAATAAATACCACTTTGCCTTTCCAAATCATTAGCCATTTTCTTTTCCAATCTCCATAGTCATAATACACCATATGAGCACCTACACTAGGATGTGTTTCCCAACATTCATCTTGTAATACGTGTCCCATGACCTTGGTTATTATTTTTCCTTTATTAAATTTTAGTACATGGAATTTCAACTAGGGTTGTTACACTCTTCATTTTCACAAATGTGTTATTGTATGATCTCCTTGGCATCATGCTTGAGCATTATCCTATCATGTCAAGATTTAGTAACTGCAGATGAAATTCACTCATGAAAAGATGACATAAGTTTGAAAATATCACAATCTATCGTCTTCATGCAATTCACTGATTGAACCTAGGACATAGTGAAAGACTAAGGAGGAGGGTCAATGATTGTGCAATGTGAAGTTCTAGGCGAAACTGATGAAGGTATAATCAATTGGCTTAATCTTCCTTGAACTGTGCATTGTGTAATCACAGTGAGCAAGCCTGCCTCATTGCATCATTGTCTCCCTCAATTGCATAGTTTTGGCTTCTAGTCCCTTAGCCACTGTGCATTTTGTAGTCACAGTGACTAGTGAAATTGTGTAGGCCAAGGAAGTAGTGAGGCCTGACTGTTGATTGAGACTACGTAGTCCACAGTGGGAGACTAACTAGGAGGAAGAATTTTGTAGTTTTTAGGGACAAGAGGCAAATACTGAGCACTATGATTGCGCAATGTGCAGTCCTTGGAGGTTGCTAATGCACAATGCATAATTAAAAGAGGAAATAATTCTTCACTGTGGCTTAAGAATGCATAGTGCAGAATTATAGGAGGGATTTAGTAGGTTGTAAAGATAGTGAATTCTCAAAAAATGACTGAGTGTGGGATCATTCATACAAGAGAGAACAAGACATGCATACAAGTCCCGAAATAATGATATCACACTCAGATAACATCAACACAATAAAAAATAATGCTCAATACCCAAAATAAAGAAGCATACCTTGAAACAATAACAAAATGACACTTATTTCTAAGTGTGCCAATTGAAACATAGCTTTGTGACACTTAGAATACAAGTTACGACAAGAGTGTGACTACAACTAGAAAGTGTTTTAAGCTGCGGGAATGTGTCTAGCACATATTATTATGACATATAAGATCAACTAATGCAAAAGAGTGGACTATATCTGCTTCTAGTGATGCGTTAAAGTGTGACACATGTAGGAGTGCAGTCAATGAAAAGAAACATTTGCGATAGTAAGAAAAGAGTTAAAAGCAACATTTGCAATGGTAAGAAAAGTGAAAATGAAACTTGGAAAGCTTAAGAAATTGAAAGAGACACATGATAAAGTGAAGAGATCATAAAATAAACACTTATGAAAGTGAAATAAAGAAAAAACTATAGTCACGAAAGTGAAAGCGACACTTATGAAATCAAAAGCGCACAAAAGTGATAATTGAGGAAATTCACAGGAACGAAAATACAATTGAAAATAAGAGCAAGAGAATGACTAACTCACACAATTGCATGGTCACTTTCAACTAATATTGTGCATCGAATATAAACAAGAATGGTGCAGTCACTGTCTTTGTGAACTGTGCAATCACTGTCAGCAAGGGTTACACAGTTACTATCAACAGAAGTTGCACAGTCACTATCACTCGGCACTGCGTAATTACTATATCTAGGGACTGCAATGGCACTACTTCTAGATATTACACAAGTCGTACTCTCAAGGGTTGTGCAATGCCTCTCTTCATGGGTAAAAATTGACTACTGAACTTGCCATAAGAGGTTGCACTTGAGAATGCATCAAAAGGCTAAGCATGTGTAAGTAAGTGGCTTCGACACTTAGATTCTCAGAAGAAGACTTGATCAGTTAAAAAAACATCAACTGACCATGAAGAAACAATGGAAAACTTGAGGTGACAGATAATGCAGTCATAAGTAGGCTCCAAAATCTAAGTGTAAGCAAAATTTTGGAGGGTGTTTGTCACAATCACGACACTACAATATGCAGATATTAACATATTAGTTAAATTGATATGATGTTGAATCTTATCTTCTTATAGACTGAATTTTTGTAACATATTATGTAGTGCAACCCTTGCTTATACTCTTTGATGTTATAACATAAGACCATGGTTTCTTGTACATAATAGACAGATCTTGATGAGTCTCTGATGATGCTACCATATATAGGAGACATAGCAGATATTTAGAATTCTTGTGCTAACCATGATTATTGCAGGGTCTAGGAGATTATGAACAAAAAATAATTTAGGAAAATATTTATGTGATTTATTTGTCTAGATCTGATTAGAGGTTGAAATATCTCTCTGGCTTCTAGTATGAAAATATTGTGTTTTTACTATGCAGGAATCTACGAAATCATTCCTTGGTATTGTGACTAGGTTGTTGGTATGTGTATAGATATCTAAAAACAATATGCAGATACTATGAGTAATTATCACATGGATATTGAATGGAGGTTATTATCTTTACAATGAAGGGTGATTGAATGATTCTTATCTACATGGTAGAGATTGAATATCTCTTGAATATTGAATATTTCAAAGGTTCTATGTTGATCAATGAATGAAGATATGTACTTGGTTGTTTCCTGACTAGGGTTTTGTAAAGAAGATTGAGTTTTCAATATTTCCATGACTGTGTTTAACAAATATCAATAGTTGTGATAGAAATTAATGGTTCTACTTGAATATGTTAGTGGTCCTATGAACATGATGGTGGAAACTTGATATGTAAGTCTCCTTAATGTTATGAATGTGATTAATGATGGTTTATGGAGTGTTTTAATGACAATATTGGTCAGTTAGGCATGAGATTTATTTTGTCAATATTTCTGAAAGAAGGATTTGGCTTGGTAATCAAAAGTGGTACTCTTAGTATTTGACTTAGTAATGACAGTGAAAATGGGAAAATGATTTTGATGGTTTGAAGAAGGATATTGGATTGGTCTATGTCACTAGATCTTAGTACTTGAAAGGGTTGAGCTTGAAAATATTTTATATCGATAATGATTTGGTTGTGCAATGTTTTTATCTGGTTGTAGTGGTTTAATTGGTATTCAACAATTGGTATTCGGTGACTGATATATTAGTTTGATTCAATTATTGGTATTAATGATTGTTATTCCTAATACAGTGTGATTCAATGTGGTATTAAATGATTTATTATTGCTATTTAGTATTGTTATTGGTCTTTAGTGATTCAATTTTTGGTGTCTTATTGCATGGTTAGTGTGGGTGGTGGCCTACTTAATTGATGATTGATACAAGTGGATTGTCATGTACCTCAATCATAAAAAATTTTCTAATACTAAAAGCACCATCTCTTTTTTTTTTTGTAATTATTCACTATGTTAATAGTCCATTTGTGTTTATTGGTTTTTGAGCTCCAATGGAAATTGATTTGGTTCTCCTTTAGGACCTATCACTTCATTCGACTATTTTACCAACTTCCCTAGGTGTCCTACATTCATCTTAATTTTGTAAGGCTTATCCTACTATAAGCCTTATTAGGTTTGAATATATTGGGTTACCCACCCTGAGGTTAGTATTATAATTTTATTGGTTTTGGTACAATCTTAGTAATGTATAGAAATTACTCATTTGTGAATACAATGTGAAACTATTTGGCTTAATAACCATATTCCATAGAATTAATGTGAATATTGTTTGTTCGTTCCAAAATGAGAAATGTTTAACATCATGTACCAACCCTACCATTGGCTTACTCTGGATTTTATGTTGCGCACCAACTATTTGTTCTCTGCACTTTAATTTATGGGAGTCAATACTCTATTCCACCAAACCTTCCATAACGCATGTCAATAACATGGTGTTAGGATGACCTGTCAGTTAGGTTCTAGGGTAGACGGATCAAATTATTCTAGGTGATTGGATGGTTATGGTTTACTTAGAGAACCGTAATTTCCTACTCTCCCCTATTTCCTTCCATTTGTGTGCTGACCTTCAGTTCTCATCCCTTGGTTTCCTGTGAATAATTTACTTTTTTTCTAGAACTTCTTGGAAATTTAACTAAATCGTCGTGGAGGAAACATATTGTTTTGCCTCACCATAGAATTTCACTTTGCCTTCTGGAACACCTTATGATTGGGAAAAAAGTTCAAAAAATGATAAGAGTCTATACAATCGATCATCCACTATCCATGGTAATGATCATGATAATATACTATAGCTTGTGCTACCCTACTCAAGAATCTCTTGAACGGTCCAAGAACACCAATGACATATCTCTGTAAGCAAAGAGGAATTGCATCTATAGTAGTCTCTGGGATGTCTAGAGTCAGTCGCTCCAAATGGTGTTCCAAATCAGTTAGGATTTCTGCTGTCTGATCCTGTGGTAGTGGTGCTGCTGCAGTTGCATCCCTTTGCCTCCTGTCAAAGGGGCAGAGAGTGACTGGTCGACGTGGACCCACATCTGCATTTGAAATTTTTTGTTATCAGTTTTGGATGATTTAAAAAACAAAATAAAAATTAGAAATTAGAACGTGTCAAAGAGATTTTTTACTTGACTCATCCCACTGAACTCCTGGATGAAGTGGCATATCTCGGTCTCCATGGAAATCTATGCCCGCATAAGGAAAATCATCTATCACAAAGAGTTGGTGCTCTAACCAACGGAAATATGCCAGGGGAAATCAAACAATCTCTCCACCCTCGCTGTGATGGGTCATCAAAGAAACCCATCGAACCATCCGAGGCTCTTGAGCTCTACCAACATCAACTGGAATATTTTGCGGGGCTAGTAGAGGAATCCTCTCTAGAGCAAAAGTAACTACGATCGATCCATATCCGAAGTTATTTAACTTCCCATTTTTTCTCTAGTTAGTTGGCCTTTGACATTAGCCAACACTTCCTCGCATAAGTTGAATATAGTGCCTTAGAAGCAGTCCACTACAATCCGCATTTGAGCTCCAGTAGCCACATGCAAAGCTGCACTTCCACACAAATTGGTAACGGTAAATTCAATCACTTTTAATTCAGGACGGATGATAGTTTTAATATCAATCCGTTTGTCTTTTGGATTAGCCTCATCATTGCAAAACTCTAATCGCAGGCTAGCAACAGATTGGCCACTTTGTCTAGCCCCAAATAGAGAAAGTGGTTCGCCTCTCTTAGAAAAACCAGTTAAGAAATATATGTCCTCCAGCTCAAATTTGAGCTATTTTCCTCCAATTACAAAACATTGGTCCTGACCATCCCACTTGTTTACCAACCAGGTGAAAGGTCTACTTGAGCTCTCATGCTGCTGATAGCCCAGAATTTAAGTAGCATGCTCTTAAAACTTGTAATGTAGGCGGATGAATCATTGTGGCTTCATCCACCTTCTCATGTTCACGTTCCCACCAGATGAGCATTGTAAATATCCTACAATGAGCAAAATGAAAGTTTGGAATCATTTTAAAACAAAATTTTTGGGTAATTTTGGAAGAAATTATGTTTTTAAATTCTTCACGGTACCCTCGCACTTTACGTTTAGAGACAGTGCGTAGCTCCACACGGGCTTTATGCT
Organism: Pinus albicaulis; assembly: GCA_034641835.2. Taxonomy (NCBI): domain Eukaryota; kingdom Viridiplantae; phylum Streptophyta; class Pinopsida; order Pinales; family Pinaceae; genus Pinus; species Pinus albicaulis. The sequence goes on along the minus strand of CM076572.1, from coordinate 94,687,418 downwards.
AAAAGTGTGGGGACACGTCATTTTTCTTTGTAATAAAATGTCGGGGTCCACAGGTACCGTGTGTCTTACCTGCAGACCCCCGAGGGCAGAATTTTGAACATATTTCCTCTCCAAAAATCAATTTTAAACCCTAAATTAAAGAAATGAACGGATGAAAAGCAAGGAAAAGAGGATGTGGATTACCTGGAGCAGACGGTTTTCGATTTCAATGGTCAGTTTATCCGGAATCTTCTCTGGAAATTTTTTTGCCAAAAGCTGTCAAATCTTCACTTTAAACTCAAACGGTAAAAATGATTTTGGAAAACTCCTTATTATAAGTTTTTTTGAATAAATTAAATTTAAATTTGTTTATTTTTCACTTTAAAAAGATGGTTTTTCAAACTATTTTTATTATTAAAACAGGGACGTTTAATGTTTTGAGTTTTTGTGCAGAATACCAGATTTTTCAGGTGAAATGGTCATTTTTGATGAAGAGTATACTTTTATCACTTTTTCGGGCTCTTTAAAATTTACGAAAAAGCAAAACCATGGAGTCCTCTTTTAAGCCCTTTTTAGACTCTCTAAAAATGAAAAGATTGCTGAGTACTTGACTATTCGAACTCGTTAAAGGAAATGAACAGTCGTCCTTTCAGTATAAGTTCACCCCTTTTTCGAACTGAAATGGACTATTTACGAAAAAGGTATACATTGACTAATCATGGTCAATAGAGTTATCTCATGTATTGTTTTATCATTTTTCAGGCCCGAGAGACTAAATTTAAGAAAAAGTACACCCATGGAGTTTTCTTAAGTTTTTTCTTCTGACTTCCTAGAAATGAAAAACACCGAGTTTCTCCCATACTGGACTCGTTAAAATTTAACAGTAAAGGAACTGTTGATTACAAACAGGAACAGACCACTCCTTCTTAGGGTTCGATTTTAAACTAAGTTGGACTCATCCGAAGGATGAGCTTATAAACAAGCAAATGTTATCCTCCTCAAGCTTGTCAAAAATAAAGAGGTACTTGTCAAAAATGGTGGGGGGAAAAAGAGAAAATGAATTCATTTGTTACACTTTGATTTAAAAGCAGTAAAACCACTCTTGAACACGACACTTTTTTTCACACTTCTACCTGGGTTGGGAAAATCCCTTGCCTATCAGTTAATCAAACCAATTGAAGGTCTTTAGCTGGTTTTTGGGTATTAGCTTAGGGAAACTGTCACCAAACCATCTGTAGTGTCATTATGTGTTCAAGAGGATAGTCAAGCAAACCATTCATCTGCAAACATTTTTCTCCATTTGCGTTGACCATCCCTGAGTCTGTCCTTGCAAAAAATTTCTTCAAAACTTGATCTATGGTTTCCTGTCATGAGCTTGCTTACAACGGATCACTTTCTATCGACGATAGCTCATCATCTAGGAAGTTGATCTAGAATCTGTCAGTACCTTGAAATATTCATGCCTTAATGGCAGGTTTCTCGCCTTTGACGACAGGTTGCATCATCGACCTTCGATCGAATGATTCCGTGAAATGTTTGACTTCAGATCACTTATTCACATTTTATGGATTGTACTGAGTACTTTGAGAGCCATTTTCATTATTGGTGGTTTCTCACACACTTGTTAATAGTTCACATCATTGACTGGTAATCAAGTGGATTCTACCATGTTCGACTTCAACACATTTAATCGCATGGATAGAATCGTACTAGTTCGGGTAGCGGAAATCAAGATCCTGGATCTAGTTTCCATCATCCAGGCTGTGAGGAGTTTTATTATTAATTATGCAGTAGAATATCATTACAGAAGGCTGCGTCCATGCTGTGTCTACACTATCAATGTAATATTAAAATAATTTCTGTATCAGAATAAGTTTAGTTAGTTTTGATTTGAGTATGGGAATTCCTACCTCAGTGATGATATATATATATATATATATATATATATATATATATGATTTGCATTGAATGTTTTTACAGGGTTCCAACTGGGGTGCCCACAGGCTAATCCTTGAAATGATAAAGCACATCACTCTTCGAATGCTCTCATACTTCGCACTTTAGGGGGGAATTTGTTACAATTAAATTTGTCATCATGACATTTTAGTACTCCCTTGGAAGTCTACAACATCAAAGTTTCTAAAATCAAACCTTGAAATTGAGAGAAAAGCTCATAAAAGTCTTAAAAACACATGTACCGCACTTTCTCTTAACATTGCCTATGACGCCGCACCTTTTTGCTCTAAATCATGCGGAGCTAAATGCACTTTTTATTCATTAAAGGTGCGGACCCCTGTAAAAGGTAAAACAAAGGTGGAAAGTAACATTTAGAAACCCAACAGTCAAATCTGGAAGCTTCTAGAAGCAATTAACCGGTCGAAGGTTCGCTCCTATCATGTATGTTCATTCCTCCATTATGGCAGCCTACCCCTTGATTTATGGAGCCCAATCCCTTCAAAATAGCATTCTATCCCTTCTTATGTGGAACCATAACCTCCACTTTTTCCTATAAATTGAAGCCATAGTGCAGCTTCAAAGGTTGGAGTGTGTGTGGGATAGTGGAAGAGTTAGTGAGTTAGACTTTGAGAATTTTTGAGGAGAAATGCTGTAGAGACTCATACTCTCTTAACTGATCATTATGTGGGAATGATTACAAACCCATGTGTATTTTAGCTGAGAGAGTGCAAAGCTTATCAGATTAAAGGAAACGCCTGTTCTGGACCCCAGGAAGGCCTGTACGACATCAAGGCAGACACGGTTTTAAGGCTCTTCCTTATCAAAGATAATATGAATGAATATTGTTTTCTCAATGAGTTCTTTAGTTAAATAGCTTATTTATAATGTTTTATTAACAAGTTATTTAATTAATTATCTCATTTCTTGAATTCCTTGATCATCTTGATAGATGTTTGGTTCATGAATTAATTTTTAGTATGCAGGTTTTTTTGATCTTTTCTTGTGTTTGTGATTGCAGATCCTTGACGATGACTTTCTTCAAGCCACTAGAAAGAAGATCAGCGCCGGTCTACAAGTAGGTTTCTAAAACCATGTTATAGTTAATTCCAAATCAAACAATATCTAGAGAAAATAGTTTTTATTTGTCCGTTTGTTGCTAGTTGTCTGTAGGACACTTGGAAGGTCTGTCTTGTCCGCAAGAATAACTTATCCGTCCAACAAAATGGCGACTCTGCTGGGGAATGGATCTTGAACTTTGATTTCTTTTATTTTTGACTTGTGAATTTTTTTTATTTTTTATTTTGATTGATATATACTGGCTTGGGTAGTTTATCCCTGTAGAATCCCTGAGAAATGATTTAAAGTTTTTTTATTTTTTCTTTTAGTTTTCTGGTATCCACACTTTTCTTTTAGAAAAAATGCGAGCATCTCTGCTCTTTTCGTGTATACACAGTGTGGGACCACACTGGTTTACACTGAATCCTGCGGAATTTGTGAAAATTTTTGGAAAATCTTAAAATCCTCTTTTCTGGATTAGTTTGTTAGATTCTCAGTGTATACCCAAACTTGTATCTTCTGTCAGAAAACTTCGATTAAGAGTTTATTTCAGCATTTTTAGTTTTGAATTATTTTATGAAAGATCTGCATGTTATAGTGATTTTTGCTTTGTATTTATTCTGCTCAAAGATTAGAAACCTTGGTATACCTTTAGATCACTGGTATTTCCTTGCTTTCTTGCTGAGTTTGACATCATAGCAGAAATTGTTTTATGAGATTTAGATCCCATTTTCTCATTTGCAAATATTTAAAAAAAATTTGTTGATAAGTTTGGAATTTCACTTAAAAAACCAAAATTGGGTGTTTTTTGAGTTCTTGCTGATCCAAGCAAATAATTTCTTAGTTAGATAACAAGCTAAGCAGGACATCCTCAAAATATTTAAAATTTTAATTTAGATTTATTCTTTAGAAGTTTTAGATCTCAAAATTAGTGTTTTTAGTTTTGAGTATTATTTCTAGAAATTATAGTGTTCTTTTGAAGAAAAAACTTTGTTTGTAGTTTCAATCTTGAATGATAAATGGATTTCTTATTGAGCAATAGATCATTTTTAGTTCTCATGAAATTAGATTTCTTTTCATTTATTCTTGTGTGAAGGAAATAATTGTTTTAAAATATTGCATTTCTCAACTCTTCCTTTAGATAGAATTCATTGAAAGAAAAATAATTGTTTCTCATAATAGATGCATTTTTAATGTGTTTTGAGTCGGGTCACTACATATCATCAATTTCACTTTCGCACCTATTGTCCTAAGAAACAGCCTATTAAAATCAACGCTTAAATTAAAATCAATCTAGTAATTTTTTATCTTTCTAGGGCTCTTTTCACCAATATAGCTTAGGCTAGTGTCTTGGAGTAGGGAGTAATTAACTCTCCAAGACAATTAAAACAAACAAGTAGTTGATCTTGCGGTAGGAAAAATCCAATAGTCGCTTGTATGCTCTAGGAAGCTCCTCTTAAAGGAGTCAAGCACGCGGTCATATCTGAACCAGTGGGATAATCAATTCTATCTCATTGGGAACGATAGCTGATGTGCGTGTATTAAAAATGGTAAACCTCGAATAGACCATTGTCAAGGAGCCTGGGGTCACTTGTCGGTATACCTTGGATTATGTCAAGGAGCCTTCAAGGGGATTGAGCTTTGTTACTCTGCCCTTGCGCGTATGTGGGATCGTAGATTGTTCCCCCAAGTATATTAGTTACTGTTGGTAACCATAGTGGCCATAATCCTTATGATTTTTTCCTAAGGTGACGGTGGAGGAATGATCCCACTGTACTTGGAGCAGACGTCGACTAGACTCACTTGGACTCTCCGGAGGGTTATCTTCACTCGAGATGGTTTAAGTGGAGAAACTTGCACTGTTCTGTTTCATTAAGCAGGTTGTCGGGGTAACTGTTCCAACCACCCTTTCTACATTAAAATACTACGATGTTGGATTTAATCACCAACTAGTGTTTTTAGTGTGGGAAGTCACTGTTTGTGTGTGGTTTGATCTCCTAGATTTTTAGGCATGTGATTCATTTGTTTGTTTCCTTAGCGACTCTAGGAATTTTCATTGAAATTTTCTTTGATTACGTGTGATTAATAATTTTTAATCGTGGCTGAATTACCAAGACAATCACGCAGACTCTAGGGAAAACCCCCTGAGTACACACCGAGCCAACTTGAAGGGCTACGAGCTCTAGTATCGCCTAGTGTCAGTAGAATTGGATCAACAGAAACAGGAGAATCATCTATAGTTATTCATCCTGATTATCAATCACAAACAACATAATATATTCAAGAGCCAATTTCAATTTACGAAGTTACTGGTACTATTTCTCCTTCCAGTGAATTAGCTGAAGAACCTGAAATTTCTAAGCCAGACACTGAACCTACTGTATTGGAACCATCTTCAGGATTTGTTACTCCGAATTCTAGTGATCCTGGTTCACCTAGGGTAAGACATCGCATTACTGAAAATATTCCTTCTGACCTCATATGTATTGAAGAACTTGTTGGTCCAGATGAAGATGTAACTCTTCCCAAAACCCAAGAAACTTTGAATCTTAGGGAGCATGAATCAATATTCTACAGTCCTTTTAGAACTGACGCTTAGTATTTATCATTGATAGATTTTTTACAAAACCTAGGTCTTACTTATCCACCACCCCGAATTCCTTTTCATCCTACACGGAGAGGTTATTATCCTTCATCAACTATGTCGAGTGAGTCATCTATGTTTTCCCAATCTCTGGAAACATTTTTATACGGTGGTCCTTCTGTTCCTTCGGGGTACTAGTCGCTCTCTGGTACCTTCTCAGGAGCAACTCCTCAACCAATTAAACAAGTGTTATCATCTGATACAAATGGAACTAAAATTGAAACGTTGAACACATAGAAAATTTTTATGATGTCTGGTAATATTCCAAATCCTCAACCTCAGGGAAGTCAATTACAACCTGGGGGGCAACCTCAAGGTAGTCAGTTACCACCTAGGGGGAAACCTCATGGAAGGCAGTTACCGCCTGGGGGGCAACCTCAATGTAATTTTTTACCAGGACAAACTGTAGGACAATATTATTTACTTGGAGAACAACCTCAAGGACAGTACATACCTCAAGGTTATCAACCTCAGGGACAATACATACCCCAAGGTCTACCCCAGACTCAGTATATTCCTCAGGGTCAATATCAACCCCAGATTCAGTACATGCCTCAAGGTTATCAACCTCAAGGTCAGTACCCAACTCAAGGTTTCCAACCTCCTTCCATTCAACCATTATTACAAGGAGCAGAAAATTTTCTAGTTAATTATCAACCCTACGTTCAACCAGGTTATGGTCCTTCATATGCACAACCCTCCGTGGGTCAATACCCTGGAATGAATATGGTGTGGAATCCATCTCAAATTAAACAGAATATGCAACCCAATGTGCAGATACCTAATCAACCTGGACAGTCCATAGGTTCTGGTCCAACCCAGCAACCTGTCCAGCTTATCGTTCAAGTCCCTGCACCTGGTTCTGTTCAGCAGCCTGGGCCTATTACACCTCAGACTCTACCTTAGAATTCTGCTGCTCTTGCAACTTTTTTTCAACCTACCACACCCGTTTCTAGAGTATCTGCAACTCTGGTTTCTTCTATCCCTGCATCAGTGCAAATTCCTCAAGTATCTATACCACAGTCAGGACCTACAATTCAGACTATGGTCTAGATGCCTACAGGATAAGCTGGTACTAGTACGGTTGTTGTTAGGAAACCGCAATTTACTTATCAACCGTACCAGTGACATTATCAATTTGGACAGGCTACAAAAAATCCAGTATATCAGCATCAGCCTTACCCTAGATATACTTATCAAGTACTTCAACAACCCCAGTATGGTCCGGTTAATCCTGGTTACCTAGGAGGTTTCACGATTCCAAATGCGCATCCAATTCCAGGGTATCCTGGATATCCTCCTCCTGGCACTGGTTTGAACACATAGGGTTATCAAGACCCTAGCCATCGGTTACCATTTATAGCAACTTTAGATTTACCGGATCTATCATGCCTTACGAACGATCCTATATTTTATATTCCATATTGGCCGCTGATGCCTAACAATTTGCCCAGTGATATTCCAAAGTTTGAGGGTAAGTCAGGAGAGGACCCATCTAATGACGTTATGACTTATCACCTCTGGTTTGCATCTAATTCAATAATCGATGATTCGATTCGATTGCGTCTTTTTCAGAGAAATCTCATTGGTCTAACTGCCAAATGGTACATTGAGTTACCACACAGCTCTTTTAATAATTTTAATGCCCTAGCTACTGCTTTCTTAACCCATTTTCAGTTGCCTGTCATATACGACAATGGCACATAATTTCTGACTTCATTAAAATAGTCTACGTCTATGTACATATCTGATCACATTCATGAATGGAGACATAGATGGTGTTTAGTGAAAGTCTTTATTCCGGATCAAATTTTGGTTGAATGGTTTATTAATTCATTATTGCCCAAAATTACTGAAGATGTGGCCAAAGGAGGCATTGTTACAGAAGAGCAAGTCATTGCTCAGGCTCAATACCTTGACCTTGTATATACTCAGTCAAGTACTCTGTATGATAAAATCCCTGATTTACCAAGACCTGGTCAATTAACTACAACTCCTTCTAGCTCTCATGCCACTGATGGTGTAATTGGTTCTGTTAGCACTGGTAAAAATAAGAAGAAATATTCCAAGACAACTTCTCCTATTATCACTTTACTCGATTCACCAAAAGGAGATTCTTCTATTGAAACTTCCGCCGATATTCATGTTGTAGAATCATCTACAACCAAAGCTAAAACTGGTGGTAAGAAGAAAGGTAAGAATAAAAAGAAAAAATCTTCAAAAGATAAGAACGATACAACTGAACCAACTGACGAAAAATGCAAACCTCGATATCCTTGTCTGATATGTGACGAGGATCATTTTACAAAAGAGTGCCTGCATAGAGTCGAGGTATCAAAATTCGTTAAGGGTTCGCCCATACCTACTGTCTTGAAGGATCCATTTCCTGCTCAAGATATTAACATGGTTGGATCTTCCTCAAATGCGCTAGAGAATATCTTGATGGTTGTGACGCGATCGTAAGATTACGATAGTAAAAATACTGGTAAAGAAGCAGAAACATCTAATTCAGTATCAACTACATCTCCCTCAGTTTCTGATCCGTTACATATCGAGAAACAAAATCCTGACTTAGTAATCAAACTGCCTGCTAAATGTGTACTTCTTAAATCAGCTTTCAATCCACATGCGAGAGCTGCTTAGAATTACAATATTGTTGAAGATTTGGCGATTTTCCCTTCAGCAATGTTGGCTTTGGAAGTGCTGCAATCATGCCCAGCCCAAAGAAAATTACTTTCGTCAGCCTTAGGAGCCGTAGATCTCCAGGATTCGAACCTCATGATCTTCATTTTAGAGAATTTTACACCCCGCCTACCATATCAAATGGCTTTTCAAATTTCGGTAATAGTAAAAAACAAACGTATCTTTCATACTGTTGTTGACGAAGGGGCTTCTATGTGTATTATGTCATTAAAATGTTGGAAATCACTTGGTTCTCTGACAATTAACAATTTCTGACTATTCTCAAAGCTTTTGATGGAAGAGGTTTTCAGCTGTATGGTATTTTACAAGATCTACCAATAGAGGTTGAAGGCAAAATGGTTAATCTAGATGTGGAAGTGGTTGATGCCCCTCTGGATTACAACCTTCTCTTGGGTCATAGTTGGTCTTACGCCATGGCTGTTGTTGTATCATCGATATTTCATCTTATCATGTTTCCTCATAAAGGAAAGATTGTTAAAATAGATCAGCTCTGATATTATTCATTCAACCCAGCCTCTACTGATAGCATCCAACATATCGGAAAATCGACTATCCCTTATAAGGATGTCGGAGTAGGTTTGCTTAAAGATTCGGCTTTACTGGGAACTTTTTCCCTGCCGGCTCCCAACGTATAGCCTCCTATTGCTAATATCAATATGATTACATCAAGTACTTTTTCCTTTGATGATCCTTGAATAGTACCTTCAGAATCAAAATTTGATTCTTTCAATGGCATGATGCCTTTGAGTTCTTTTGAGTTAGCATATTAGACTGTACAATCATTTTCTGATATTCCTTCAACTGAATCTGATCTAGTGAATGTGATCAACGAGGAGTCATTTTCAATATCGAGCTCCAATTCAACATCAATTCCAGATCTTGGTCAAACCCGTATTCAATACTAATGAACATATTCGTGAATTATTGTCGGTCGATGAGTTACCATGGGAAGATATTCATCATAGGTCTTCATTTTTACCTGATCTCGATCATTTCGAGAATAATTTTTCCCCCATTTTTACTACTGATTATGTCAAAGAACCTCAGAATCCTCTCTCACATTTCGATTCTGAATTGAATTTAGAAAATATTTCTACAACAATTCCCCTTGACATTTCAGTAAAACCCAGAATTGTTGAAAACATTCATATAGGTGATTCTTGTACCACTGATGAAATCCAAGCATACAAAGCCCTATTTCAGGAATTTCGCGACATTTTCGCCTGGTCATATGAAGAAATGCTAGGAATCAATCCGTTGATTGTTGTTCATGAAATTAAGACATACCCGGATGCTAAACCCGTTAGACAGAGATTACGTCAGATACATCAAAGAAAAGCTACCGCTATTAAGGCCAAGTTGAAAAATTACTTCATGCAGGTTTTATTTATTCAATCTTGTTAACGGATTCAGTATCTAATATTGTTCCGGTCAATAAAAAACAAGGAAAAATATGAGTGTATATCGATTATAGGGATATAAGTCGAGCTTGTCCAAAGGAAAATTATCCAACCCCTTACATCGATCAAATTATTGACAATTGTGCTGGAAGTGAAATGTTTCCATTCATGGATGGATTTTCCAGCTACAATCAAATCAACATACTCCCTGCAGATCAACCCAAAACAACTTTCATTTGTCCATGGGGAACTTTTGCTTATCGCAAACTACCCTTTGGACTTAAGAATGCTGACGCCACTTTTCAAAGAGCCATGTCTTATGCATTTCATGACATTAAACACATTGTATAACCCTACCTCGATGTTTTTCCTGTTCATTATTCATGCAGAGCAGATCATATCACTCATTTACGAGCCATTTTTATACGATGTAGGCATTATAAGATTTTTCTAAATCCTCACAAATGTGTTTTTTGCATACAATCTGAACGATTGTTGGGATTTATTGTCTCAAAGGCAGGCATTCATGTTGATCCATCGAAGGTTGACGAAATCATTAATCTACCTCCTCCTTCTACTCTTCGCCAACTCCAATGTTTTCAAGGGAAAGAAAACTTTTTACGTCGATTCATTCCTAACTATGCCGAGATAATGAAAGGTTTCACCAGGTTGTTGAAACAAAATATTTCTTTCTTTTGGGATGAGATCGCTGGTCAATATTTTGATGCTATGAAACACACATTGACCCATGCACCGTTACTACATCCTCCCAATTACAGCCAGGATTACTTTTTGTACCTCCTTGCTTCCGATTCCACGATAGGGATGGTTCTAGTTCAGGAAGATGAATTCCATGGTGAACATGTGATTTACTATCTTAGTCGCAACTTGCATCTGACTGAAATCAAGTATTCACATGTGGATAAATTGGCCTTGACAGCCGTTCAAGTTGTCCAACGTTTTCGTCATTACATACTTTTACGCAAAACAAAAGTGATTTATGATTGTGACCCTATGATGTATATATTGACCAAACAACTGCTAAGGGGAAAATACTCCAAATGGATTTTTATCCTACAGGAGTTTGATTTGGAAATTGAAAAGTCTAAATCAAAGAAATCATTGATATTTGCTAAACTTGTGTGTGATTTCCCATGTACTGATATAGAAACTGTGGTGGAACAACCAATCACGGAGGAATCCTTGTTTCTTATTAGTACCATTGATCCTTGGTATTGAGATATCATTTGTTTATATTCAAACCCAATATTTTCGGCCTGAACTTTCACGGTCACAACGATGTAAAATTTGTTTCCAGTCTCAACAATATCATATTGTTGGCGACACATTACCGTCATGGTGCAGAATCTGTTTTTCGACGTTGTCTCACCCATGAAAAAGCCAAAAAGGTTTTAAATGAATATCACTCTGGAGCATGTGGCGTCATATGTCTGGGTACACCACAGCCCAAAATATATTGCGCGCAGGTTATTTCTGGACGTCCTTATTTAAAGATTGCATTTATGCGGTCTGAAAAATGTCATAATTGTCAAATATTCGATCGAAAAATGCGTGCACCACCTGCTCCTTTTCATTTTATAATTTCTGTTGGTCCTTTTAAAAAATGGGGCATTGACTTCATTATATGTAACCCTCACTCGGCTGAGGGGCATGGGTATATTATTCTAGCAGTAGATTATTTTACCAAATGGGCTGAGGCGATGCCTACATTTGCAGCAGATGGAAAAACTGCAGCAACTTTTCGAAACATCATGATGACTGAACTGACTAATCAACTTGGCCTGCGCCATGACAGTTCTACATCATATTACCTGCACGCCAATGGTATGGTTGAAGCTATCAATAAAGTTTTAGTCACCATGATCAAACGAATTTTTGGAATTCATAAGTAAAATTGGCATACCATGCTCTTTTCAACACTTTGGGCATATCGAACCTCAACAAAAACATCAACAGGTTGTACCCCTTTTCAACTAGTTTACGGTTTAGAAGCGGTATTACCCATTGAATGCGAGATACCATCACTCCAACTAGCCATAGAGTTACTACCAACCACTTCTGAAGAGGAGAAACATTTTTTATACTTAGCTAAATTAGATGAGAATCGGCGCACCGCTACACTAGCCACCCAGACACATGCGAAACGAATCAAAGCTCAGTATGATAGGAAGGTTACACCTCATATCTTTTCAGAAGGAGACCTAGTCTTGGTTTATGATCAAGCTAACGATAAGCTAGGGGCTAGGAAATTTGAACCCATGTGGCATGGTCCTTATATTTTCAAGTGACATCTTGCAAAGGGGCTTATGAATTGATTGATTTTGACCGGGTCTCTTTAGGCAAACCCAAAAATGGGCTTTATCTGAAGAGATATTACACTTGATTCTTGTGTGAAGATCTTTCCTATATATTAGTTATTTTTAGCTGGTGTGCTGTAGATTAGAAACGTGTGCCTAGTTTAGGTGTGCTTTTACTACTATTCCTGCTTATCTGGATTACTCTTGATATTGCAGATGTCTACATCTTTTCAAACATACATTGGTTTTGTTGATGGCGCTTCTCGTAGTACATGGAACATCTCTTCTGCAGTTTGGGTTATTTATTCACCCACTGACGAGTTAATATCTATGCATGGGGTAAGCCTCGGTCAAACGACAAACAATATTGCAGAATATAGCGCAGTTATTGAATTATTGTCTAAATCCATTTCATTTGGAATTCGGAGTTTGATCATTAGGTTAGATTTTGAACTCGTTGTATTACAATTAAATCGAGTGTATGCCATTAGAAACCCAGTGTTATTAATATTATTTTTTAGAGTTTCTCTTGGAACGAGAGTTTGATTATATTGAGTATCAACACATTCCAAGAAATTTAAACACATTAGCAGATGCAATAGCTTCTAGTGTAATTAATAGGCATTTGTGATAATAAAAGCAGTAAATCAACATTCGATAATGTGTTGGATAGGTAACTAAAAATAGTAGTATATCATAGCATAGAGTAGTGTTTCACAAAATAGTACATCATCCTCAATCATAGGTTCAAAATGCCTTATGATCGGGAAAAAAGTGATACAAAAAATGATAAGAGTCTATACAATCAATCATCCACTATCCGTGGTAATGATCATGATAATATACTACAGTTCGCGTTACATGCTCAAGAATCTCCTGAACGGTCTAGGAACACCAATGACATATCTCTGCAAGAGAAGAGGAATGTCATCTATAGTAGTCTCTGGGATGTCCAGAGTCAGTCGCTCCAAATGGTGTTCCAAATCAGTCAGGATTTATGTTGTATGATCCTGTGGTAGCGGTGCTACTGCAGCTGCATCCCTTTGCCTCCTGTCAAAGGGGCAGAGAGTAACTGGTCGACGTGGACCCACATCTGCATTTGAAATTTTTTGTTATCAGTTTTGGACGATTTAAAAAACAAAATAAAAATTAGAAATTAGAATGTGTTAAAGAGATTTTTTACCTGACTCATCCCACTGAAATCCTAGAGGAAGTGGTATATCTCAGTCGCCGCGGAAAATCGTCTATCACAAAGAGTTGGTGCTCTAACCAATGGAAATATGCCGGGGGAAATCAAAAAATCTCTCCACCCTCGATGTGACGGGCCATCAAAGCAACCCATCGAACCATCCGAGGCTCTTGAGCTCTACCAAAATCAACTGGAATATGTTGCGAGGCTAGTAGAGGAATCCTCTCTAGAGCAAAAGTAACTACAATCGATCCATACCCAAAGTTATTTAACTTCCCATTTTTTTCTCTAGTTAGTTGGCCTTTGACATTAGCCAACACTACCTCACACTAGTTGAATATAGTGCCTCGGAAGTAGTCCACTGCAATCCACATTTGAGATCCAGTAGCCACATGCAAAGCTGCACTTCCACACAAATTGGTAACACTAAATGCAATCACTTTTAATTCAGGACAAATGATAGTTTTAATATCAATCCGTTTGCCTTTTGGATTAGCCTCATCATTGCAGAACTCTAATTGCAGGCTAGCAACAGATTGGCCACCTGGTCTAGCCCCAAATAGAGAAAGTGGTTCGCCTGTCTTAGAAAAACCAGTCAAAAAATATATGTCCTCCAGCTCAATTTTGAGCCGGTTTCCTCCAATTACGAAACACTGGTCCTGAACATCCCACTTGTTTACCAACCAATTCAGAAGGTCTACTTGAGCTCTCATACCGCTGATAGCCCAGAATTTAAGTAGCCTGCATGCTCTTAAAAATTGTAACATAGGCAGATGAATCATTGCGGCTTCATCCACCTCCTCATGTTCACGTTCCCACCAGATGAGCATTGTAAATATCCTACAATGAGAAAAATGAAAGATTAGAATCATTTTAAAACAAAAATTTTGGGTAATTTTGGAAGAAATTATGTTTTTAAATTCTTCACGGTGCCCCCGCACTTTACGTTCAGAGACAGTGCGTAGCTCCGCATGGGCTCTGTGCTAAAAGTGTGGGGCCACGAAATTTTTCTTTGTAAGAAAATGTCTGGGTCCTCAGGTACCGTGTATCTTACATGCGGACCCCGAAGGGCGGAATTTTGAACCTATTTTCTCTCCAAAAATGAATTTTAAACCCTAAATTAAGGAAATGAACAGATGAAAAGCAAGGAAAAGAGGATGTGGATTACCTGGAGCAGACGGTTTTCGATTTCAACGGTCGGTTTGTCCGGAATATTCTCTGGAACAATTTTTTCCAAAAGCTCTCAAATCTTCACTCTCAACTCAAACGGTAAAAATGAATTTGGAAAACTCCTTTTTATAATTTTTTTCGAATAAATGAAATTTAAATTTGTTTATTTTTCACTTTAAAAAGATGGTTTTTTCAAAATATTTTTATTATTAAAACATGTATGTTTAATGTTTTGAGTTTTTGTGCAGAATACCAGATTTTTCAGGTGAAATGGTCATTTTTGACGAAGAGTATACTTTTATCACTTTTTCGAGCTCTTTAAAATTTACGAAATAGTGAAACCATGGAGTCCTCTTTTAAGCTCTTTTCAGACTCTCTAAAAATGAAAATATTGCCGAGTACTTGACTATTCGAACTCGTTAAAGGAAATGAACATTCGTCCTTTCAGTATAAGTTTACCCCTATTCCGGACTGAAATGGACTATTTATGAAAAAGGTATACGTTGACTAGTCATGGTCAATAGAGTTCTCTCCTGTATTGTTTTATCCTTTTTCGGGCCTGAGAGACTAAATTTACAAAAAATTACACCCATGGAGTTTTCTTAAGTTTTTTCTTCTGACTCCCTAAAAATGAAAAATACCGAGTTTCTCCTATACTGGACTCGTTAAAATTTAACAGTAAATGACCTGTCGATTACAAACAGGAACGTACCACTCTTTCTTAGGGTTCGATTTTAAACTAAGTTGGACTCATCCGAAGGATGAGCTTATAAACAAGCAAATGTTATCCTCCTCAATCTTGTCAAAAATAAAGAGGTACTTGCCAGAAATGGTGGGGAAAAATAGAGAAAACGAATTCATTTGTTAGACTTTTATTTAAAAGCAGTAAAACCACTCTTGAACACGAGACTTTTTGTCACACTTCTACCTGGGTTGGGAAAATCCCTTGCCTATAATTTAATCAAACCAATTGAAGGTCTTCAGCCAGTTTCTGGGTATTAGCTTAGGGCAACTGTCACCAAACCATTTGCAGTGTCGTTATGTGTTCAAGGGGACAGTCAAGCAAACCATTCATCTGCAAACATTTGTCTCCATTTGCGTTGACCATCCTTGAGTCAGTCCTTGCAAAAAATTTCTTCAAAACTTGATCTATGGTTTCCTGTCGTGAGCTTGCTTATGACAGATCACTTTCTATTGAAGACAGCTCATCATCTAGGAAGTTGATCTAGAATCCGTCCGTACCTTGAAATCTACATGCTTTAATGGCAGGTTTCTCGCCTTCGACGACAGGTTGCATCATCGACCTTCGATTGAATGATTCTGTGAAACGTTCGACTTCAGATCACTTATTCATATTTTATGGATTGTACTGAGTACTTTGAGAGCCATTTTCATTATTGGTGGTTTCTCTCACACTTGTTAACAGTTCACGTCATTGACTGGTAATCAAGTGGATTCTACCATGTTCAACTTCAACACATTTAATCACATGGACAGAATTGTACTAGTTCAGGTAGCGGAAATCAAGACCCTGGATCTAGTTTCGATCATCCAGGTTGTGAGGACTTTTATTATTCATTATGTAGTAGAATATCATTACCGGTGGCTGCATCCATGCTGTGTCTACACTGTCAATGTAATATTAAAATCATTTTTGTATCGGAACAAGTTTAGTTAGTTTTGATCTATGTATGGGAATGCCTACCTCAGTGATGATATATATATATATGATTTGCATTGAATGTTTTTACAGGGTTCCGACTGGGGTGTCCACAGGCTAATCCTTGAAATGATAAAGCACATCACTCTTCGAATGCTCTCAGACTTCGCACTTTAGGGGGCAATTTGTTACACTAAAATTTGTCATCATGGTGTTTTAGTACTCCCTTGGAATACTACAACATCAAAGTTCCTAAAATCAAGCCTTGAAATTGAGAGAAAAGCTCATAAAAGTCTTAAAAACACTTGTACCGCACTTTCTCTTAACATTGCCTGCGGTGCCGCACCCTTTTGCTCTAAATCATGCGGAGCTAAACACACTTTTTATTCATTAAGGGTGCAGACCCCTGTAAAAGGTAAAACAAATGCGAAAAGTAACATTTAGAAGCCCAACAATCAAATCTGGAAGCTTCTAGAAGCAATTATCCGGTCGAAGGTTCGCTCCTATCATGTATGTTCATTCCTCCATTATGGGAGCCTACCCCTTGATTTCTGGAGCCCAATCCCTTCAAAAGAAAATTCTATCCCTTCTTATGTGGAACCATAACCTCCTCTCTTTTCCTATAAATTGAAGCCATAGTGCAGCTTCAAAGGTTGGAGTGTGTGTGGGATAGTGGAAGAGTTAGTGAGTTATACTTTGAGAATTTTTTAGGAGAAATGTTGTAGAGACTCATACTCTCTTAACTGATCATTATGTGGGAATGATTACACACCCATGTGTATTTTAGCTGTGAGAGTGCAAAGCTTATCAGAGTAAAGGAAACGCATGTTCCGGACCCCAGGAAGGCTTGTACGACATCAAGGCGGACACAATTGTAAGGTTCTTCTTTATCAAAGATAATATGAATGAATATTGTTTTCTCAATGAGTTATTTAGTTAAATAGCTTATTTATCATGTTTTATCAACAGGTTATTTAATTAATTATCTCATTTCTCGAATTCCTTGATCATATTGATAGATGTTTGGTTCACGAATTAATTTTAATTATGTAGGTGCTTTTGATATTTTCTTGTGTTTGTGATTGCAGATCCTTGATGACGAATTTCTTCAAGCCACTGGAAAGAAGATTAGTGCTGGACTACAAGTAGGTTTCTAAAACCCTGTTATAGTTAATTCCAAATCAAACAGTATCTAGAGAAAATAGTTTTTATTTGTCCGTTTGTTGCTAGCTGTCCGTAGGACACTGGGAGGTCTATCTTGTCCGCAAGAATGACTTATCCATCCAACAGGAGTCCCACGAGATTCCAAGTTAGTTCATTTCCCCCCTCACCCTGGTGTTGAGTCTCTTGAGAACCTTCCACTGTGAATAGTTCTGGTTTTGGTTAAAATTTTGATGTCGCCGACTTCGTGAATTTCATTGCATATGTAACTGGATAAAGGGTGAAATAACCATTTCATTTATTTGTACAATTTACGCTTGCGAATAATTATCCCATTGTATTTTCTAGTATCTTTAAATACTGGGTTGTGTTATGGGTTACCAACCCCTATTTTTAAAGTTGTACTTTTGTTTGATATTAATTACCTGTTGGTTTTATTTTTAAAGGGTGAATACCTTACTTTGTAAATACTTCTGGAGGTTTCCTGAGCGTGAATACTAATAAAGATACTTATAGTTTAATTTCTTATAAAGGTCTTATTATATTGGTGAATTGTGTTGTTTCTTTCCACATTATTTTCGTTATCGCTCGTATCCCTTTGAATTTATACGGTTACTCAGAAATATAATCATTCATTGTTGTGATAGGATCCTATTGTGCAAATTAGATATGAAGAACTTATGTATATGCATATCTATGATATTTTCATCGTGGATTTCAACAACCTATTTAATAATTGATATGTATTTCATCTATTTCGAAATATACTAAACAATCTAGTTTTTACATTACCAGAGAAGTAGTTATGACCTTTATTCTATCTTTATCTAAATATGGTGGTGGCTAATGTAAAGAATGTAACTTACTAGGTTTATGTAATCTGCTTGCTCCTTTCTACTATGAGAGTAATTATAACAATGTGTTGTATGTAATTGATGTGAGATTCCTATATTTTTTCAATAGTAGTGCACACTTGTTATATGTAGACTATTTCTAATTTCAAGGAGTTAAGTCTGGTGTTGAACGATATATTCTTTTCAAGTATACTACACATCTTCACGAGTATCTCGTTTATTTACTCCATCATAATCCTCACTGAAAATAATTAGAGGAATGCCTGTTTGAAATTAGCCACTGACCCCCTTACTATTTAGTGGTCTATATTTACAAATTTTAAATGAATTCTGAAATATTTTTTTTTCTTCTCATACGTGAGACGAAAGATTAATATTTTTTTTTTGTTTCCAAAATTATCCTATTTAGTGAGTAGCGACGAAAATAATAAGTATAAGACACATTAATTTAAGAATATGCATTGTTGTGAGAACTAAGAAACCTTGTAACATATTAACTAATCTGACTAACCATTAAATTTACCCTACTCTTAGAAAATCAATCCACCTTCATTTCATTATCTAGTTGAACATGTACCTTAACACTTCATCATATTATCCATGCCTATCCAATTATGTATCTCAAACATGTTAACTGTAGTTAAAATAAAACTTTAACTTGCAAAACTACTTTTCACCTTACCATTCAGATAGAGTTGGATAAATCTAGTCACAACATGCTTACTCTCATAATTCATGCTATTACGATTTTTGACAATACAATGTTCAATAAAACATATTCAGTTAATCCCTTTACCTTATATAAGCATAAATTATTTTACGGGTTATAGTATTATGATCTCATTTAGATCTTAATATTGTAATCATCAACAATTCTAATTCTATTTCTCTGAGAAATCCTACTTGTATTTCCTTTCATAGTAATTTTATTTCTAATTTAACAGTAAAAGATATCACTTGAATACTACCTAAGCGATATCAAGCATGCTCTTACTATAATCAAAATAATTAGTTATTTTCTGCTCATACCAGTGCACCAAACATTCATCATTCCCTGCAAATTTATCCCATAACATAATCCAATGTGAACATACGTTTATGTAAACTTGAGAACAATAAGGTTAACCATAATCTGTTACACATAAAAGTGTCATATAACAAACTTCATAAAATATTCATAGATCTCACCGGATAATTGTAGTCGAGCTCATGATTGGACCTATACTGGAGCGAGACACTAGTTTCCCAACCTTGAACTGTCCACCAGTTCCCCCCAAGCCGAGATTTTCTTGCCAAGGAATCCAAACCCTATGTTGATTCCTTCCATCGGTATTTAATACCTTTCTTGCATGATAAAGTTTCCTTTAGTGCCATCCCACTTTTGTGGACCTTTTTATCCACTTTCCCACGCTTTTCCATAAAGCCCACCTTTCTCTCCTGTGACGGTTTTATGCTTATCCTAGCTTAGCATCTTTCTCCAACTAAGAAAATTAATGAATTTTTCTCTCCCATCCATTAAGATTATCTAGAATTCATGTATAATTCTTATCATGAAAGAATTATCCAATCTCATTTACTAATGAGATTTTAGATGGAAAGAGTCTCATTTCTAGGCGTCTCATTCTCAAGTACAAGCATCCCATTTATTTATTAATAATTATTCATTTACATAATTATTCCCATATTTTCCATGGATTTTCCGCCATTCTATCCAATGTAACTTAGTATAAACAAAAATGTATTATAGCAATGGATGGATATTACATGGATCCAATATGAAAATTTTGAAACAAAATCCACAACGATGATGAGGGTTGTAACCTTTAGTGAGGGAGTATGAGATTTTGTTTGGTAGGAACTGATAAACTTGATCAGGGGATAGTAGCTACCTTCCAGTAGGAGCTGGAGAATGAGTGGAGGTTGTAGCCTCCTGTAGGTAGGTGCATGCGTGTTGACAAGGGTATGCGCCCGTATAAAATGTAAGAATACTTTATTATAATAAAAGAAGAAGACAAAAGGAAAACAATGATGGTTTTCTCCCACATTGGGTTTCCACCTAAAATCTTGGTGTCATGTGCTCATGTATTGATTTTTTTTTTCATATTATGGTTTACATACTCTTACACTTAATGATTTACTAAATACATTATAACCTATAACACTATGATCTACTGATGAAGTAATGGTCCAAGAAAACTATGAAAGAATAATTTAAGTTAATTTAAATTGGGAATGAAATATTGATTCACCCCCCGAGTATTTCTAACAAATGGTATCAAAGTAGGTCTCTCCAATAAATCTTGATCATTTGAAAGTATATCAAGAACCATAGGAATAAAGCTCAAGAAGAAGGTAATACAAAATATGAGGCCAAGATAGGAAAGCAGTGATAATGATGAACCAGATGTCGTGGAAATATATGCATTCATAGATCAAGGGAAATCAATACTAAAACAAGGAAAGTCATAAAAAATGGATAATAAGGGCACATACAAAGGATGAGGCCAAGATAGGAAAGCAGTGATAATGATGTACCAGATGTCGTGGAAATATATGCATTCATAAATCAGGGGCAATCAATACTGAAACAAGGCAAGTCATAAAAAATGGATAATAAGGGTATTATCATGCTTAATTATGCTAACAATATGGAATGGAAAGAAAATATGAAGTCTAAGTTAATGGACCTTGGATATGATGTTTGGAATTTAGTAGGTAATGGTTGTACTAAAACTCCCCCATCAGGTGAATAATTGGAAAATAATGGTCAAGAATTAAATGAAATTTATTGTTGCTTATCTGAGTCAGAATTTTATAAATTTATGCATTGTGAAACCACAAAGGAGGTATGGGATAATCTATAGACCATCCATGAAAGAGGAAGAAAACAAGTAAATGGATATTTCTCATCAGGTAAATCGATAGGTAATATTGTTCCTGAGACATTAAATGAATCTAAAGGAAATTATGATTTTATCGAATTAAGAATGAAAGTAGGAGAGGGTAGAAATATTGAAGAAGGAATGAGGAAGCAATATATGGAAAAGGAAGATTAGTGTCAAATATTGGAAGTTGAGGTAAGCATTCTAAAGGGTAAATTAATAGAAAAAGACAAATGTTTGAAATTTGATGATAGTACGAAGATATTGGACAATATTCTTAACAATAAAATATCCCCCTCCATCAAATCTGGCCTTGGTTTTCATGAATCTGTTAAGGGTGAATCTAGTTCAAAAGCCTATGTAAACAATTTCAAGGATAACAAAGAAAACTCGGATAATCTGGTTAAATAATTAAGAAATCAACCAGACCAACAACCAAGGAATGCAATTTTTCAAAGGAAACCATTTTCTCCCAATAATAGAAACAACAATTGATTCTCTCCTTTGATCAATGATATTGAATGTTTTATCCATCATAACTATGGACACATTGCAACCAATTGTAGGAGCATATTTTTTAGATCCAAAGAAAATAGTTACTCTTCAGGAAGATCATTATCTCCTAGGCACCCAAGTTTCTTTTAGGGTTTTTTTTACATGAAAAATATTTGGTCACAAAGCTATTGATTGCAATAGGAGGAATATGAAGAAGAAATATTATGATTCTCTTAATGCATTCTCTGGTCATGTAAGGTTTTATATATGTAAAAAGTTTGGCCATGTAGCAAAAGAATGCAAGAACAACACAATGAATTCATACAGACAAGTAGATTCCATCCAAAGAAAGAAACCATACAAGAATATTTTCATTAAAAGACATAAAAAATATGGATCCATTAACACTACTCATCTTGAGCAGAATAAAGAGGAAAAAGTAAGGTTTGGCGTTGCTCTATGTTCATTTGGAGAAGAAGATCAATGGTACATAGATAGTGGATTCTCTCATCACATGCATTTAAATAAGAAAAAAATTATCTCTCTTAAGAAAAAATGGAGGTTAGATTATTATTGGAAATTATTCATCTACAAAGGTACTAGGAATGGGTAATGCTGATATTGATGTTAAGAATATAGAAGAAGCTAATGTATTATTGGTTGAGGGGATACATAAAAACATTCTAAATGTAGGTCAAATAGTTGACTAAGGGCATGTAATCATATTTACATCAACCGTATGCAAGATTATAGAAGAAGACACTAGAGAAGTTATAACAAAAGAATTAAAAAATGCAGATAAACTATATTTACTAAAGAAGAATCCAGGAAAAAAATAAGAGGTATAGCTCCTCTTCTTCAAAATTAGAGTAAAAAAAAAAGTCCCAACTGCAATATATTATATCCAATGCTTATTTCTAAAAGTAATGGAGAAGTACATATGGAGCAATCAGGTCCACGAAATTTGTGGTGCATGATCTCAGGGGGAGCATTGCATTGATAATGATTTCATATGTTGATTATTTATTTGGTGATGATTTATGCTACTAATGTTGCATCTGTAATGTATATAATAATATATGACATGTTCAGGGGGATATGCTCATTTGATACAATTTCTCATTATTGGTATTATGGTTCTAACATTGGTTTATTGAAGAATATTAATCTATGATGTATTGGCGCTGAAGAAATGGCATAAGTTCTCGGGGAGCCTCTCTTATGCTCCCAATAGCTCATTATTGGCATGAACGCTACTTATATGATATGATCTATAGTTGTGATTAGTCTTCTTTGGTACAATTCCTTCTATTGGAGATAAATAATTTTGTCACTATGGCATAGTTGAACTATAATGAGTTCATTATTGTTGCTGATCGATCTTCTTGCATTTGTTAATCGTGATTGGAAATTGGGTTACTTCTATATATGTTGTTGTTGGTTAGCACGTGTACATATTACATGGTTATGAAGATCTCATATATCTTCAAGGATTTCATACATGTTGATCGCACTATGTTATGATTTTGTTTAATTTCTAATGATGCTTCAAAGCTCAATTGGTGTATTGAATGGCCATCAGGTTTTGTATTTATATTTGTTGATAGATGCCATGTATTGATCCTACATATGTATCAAAATTATTCCATTATTTAGTCATGGTCATGTTGAAGTAAAATTGGTCAATGGAGAAGAAGTAGATATCAGTTAAGGACAACCATGTATTTGCTGCAACAAGCCCTATATTTGTTATAGAATATCATATGAGGGCCCAGTATATGCTTAGGGGGAGCATGGTCAGTTGAGATTTTTTTCTCACATCATAAGATTAAACTAGTATTATTGCACATGTTAGGGGGGGTACTTCTCTCAACATGGTTCAACCCTTTTCCATTTATGTCAATGGGGGTAGAGGACTTGGTATTTTGTAGGAGATTTCCATCAAGTCCAATGGGGGATATTGTTAGAATTATGACTCTTGTTTTTTCCTTGATGTCAACCTCATCACAATATGGTTACATCCATCAATTGTATGGCTTTATATTTTCATGGATTGTATGGATTGTTAGAAATTTTTTGTTCATGATGATATGTGTGCATAATGGTTAACAGTGCCTAGTGCAGGATTGAAGTATCAAGTGCAGGATTGATTGGTTGAGTTGCAAAGGCTTGAATGAGGCTTCAAGTAGTATCTTAGAGCCTGGAAGAATTTTGGAGGTGAGTATAGGTGTTGATGAAAGTGTGCAAGTAACTGGGAGAAGTTCTAAGATGAAGAATTATTATTTTCTCCTAGGCTCCACCCCAGCCGCATGAAGGAAGGATCATGGGTGCAACTTGACAGCTTCAACCGATAATTTCCAATCTCATGCGTGTAGCTGGGAAGGTTTCAACTAGGAATTCTCTTCATCGTTGGTGCAACCACACTTGTAGGTAAAGAAAAATAAAAACCAAGAACGAATCCATGGTTTCACCCATAAGAATTCACATATACAGGGTGGAATTGACATGGTCCATTTTTTCATTAGTTTCCTTGCCTGTGGTATTTTAAGATCAATGATTTTTGTCCTGAGTTATTTATGGGTTTAAGTGTTATAAAAGGAAGAACGATACAAAAATTTGGTGTGCATTCAATGATTTATTTTGTGACTTATCTTGAGTAAGTGCACAAAATGGTATGAAGAGGCACAAATCTGCGTGACAACTATAGATCTGATGGAGGATAAATAACTTGCTTATATAATGTGTGATAACCAATGATGTTTTGTGATTTGACGTATTGAATATATAATGTTGATTTGACCTAGTATTCTAACATGTTTGTTTCATAGAAAAGGAGGTTTATAGCTGATGCTAGAGGGTTCAATGGTAGATATATGTATGTTCATCATAATCAACGCACTATTTATTTTTTAATGCGCTACAAAGATATGTTGATCAAAGTTCAAGGTGATCATTGTTAGTTAGATTTATTAGCATAATATACAATGACTTGTTGCAGAGATAAGTAATTTATCCTAACAATGTATGCAAATACTATTGTCTTGGCAATATGTAGAGATCAGAGTGATAGTATATGCAAAGATCATAATGTGGTTTGAAGAGTAGAAATATATGAGTTACTTGCTTGATGACAATGACTTGTTTTGATGCCTTGTATTTTCCTAGAATATACAGAGATCAACATATCAGTTAGATGAATATGATGTTGAATATTACCTTCTTATAGATTGAATGCTTGTAACATATTTAGTAGTGCAACTCTTGCTTATACTCTTTGATGTTATAGCATAAGAGCATAGTTGCTTGTACATAGTAGAAAAATCTTGATGAGTCTATAATAATGCTACCATATGTAGGATACATGGAAAATATTGAGGATTTGTGTGCTAACCATGATGATTGCAAGGTCTAGGAGATTATGAACATAAATCACTTTAGGTAGAGATTTATGTGATTGATTTGTCTAATCTGATAAAAGGTTGAAATATCTCTCTAGCTTCTAGTATGCAGAGGTTGTGTTGTTACTATGAATGAATCTATGAAATCAATGCTTAGTATTGTGACTAGGTTGTTGGTATGTGTACATAGATATGAAAACAATATGCAGGGACTATGAATGTTTATCACATGGATATAGCATGAAGGTTATTGTCTTTACAGTGAATGGTGATTAAAATATTCTGATCTACATGGTAGAGATTGTATGTGTCTTGAATGGTTGAATATTGAAGAGGTTCTATGTTGATCAATGAATGAATATATGTCCTTGGTTGTTTTCTGAATAGGGTTTTGTAGAGAATATCAAGTTGTCAATATTTCCATGACTGTGTTTGACAAAGATCAATAGTTGTGACAGATATTAATAATGCTACTTGAATATGTTTCTTGTCATATGAGCATGATGACAGAACCTTGATAAGCCAGTCTCCTTAATGTTGTGAATGTGATTAATGATGGATTGTGGCGTGTGTTGATGACAATATTGATTAGTTAGGCATGGGATTTATTTTGTAAATATTTTTGAAAGAAGGATTTGGTTTGGTAATCATAAGTGGTATGTTTGGTATTTGGCTTAGAAATGACAATGAAAATAAACATAGGATTTTGATGGTTTGATGAAGGATATTAGCTTCGTCTATGTCACTAGATATTAACACTTGATAGGGTTTAGCTCGAAAATATTTGGTATCACAATGATTTAGTTGTGCATTGGTTTGATCTGGTTGCAGTGGTTTGATTGGTATTCAATAGTTGGTATTCAGTGACTGTGATTCAGAATACAGTGTGATTCAGTGATTCAATATTGGTATTGGTATTTAGTGATTCAGTATTTGGTATCTTGGTACATGGTTAGTGTGGGTGGTGGCCTGCATGTTTTGATGGTTAATTGAGGCAGGTGGATCTAGTATGAAATTTTTGAAATGCAGTCCATATTGGTGCTGAGGGTTGTAACCTTTAGGGAGGCAGTAGGAGGTGGAAGCTCCCTTCCATTAGGAGTTGGATAACGAGTGGAGGTTGTAGCCTACTGTAGGTAGGAGCCTACATGCTGGAAAGAGTATGTACCAGTACAAAATGCAAGAATAATTTCTTATAATAAAATAATAATATATAAAGATAACAACGATGGTTTTCTCCCACAATAGGTTTCCACCTAAAATCTGGATGTCCTTAGGTGTTGATGCGTTGATTTGTTTTGCATATATATGGTTTACATGCTTCTACACAATGATTTATTGAATAAGCTATAATCTATACCATTGTGATCTACTAATGAAGTAATGGTCCAAGACAACTGTGAAATTAAAGAGTAAGTTAAGTGAATTTAAATTATTAATGAAATATTGATTCAACCACCCCTCTCAGTATTTCTAATAGACGTGAAAATAAATCCCATTCCTTCTCCAAAGAGACATAAGAGCTGTTGAATCTATGGGATCAAATAATACTGCTATCGTTCTTAAAGTTCCAACTTGCTTTAAAGCAGTGATGATTCTGCAGATTCTAGGATTCTTCATGGTAACCAATGTTATTTTTGCAACATCATTAACACCCACAAAAAGGAAAATAGAAGGCCCTCCTTCAACTCCATCTCCTCATGCTCATAATGTATCTTCATGGGCATTCAAATTCAAAAAAATAGAAACATGCATTTTTATGGCGATAAGGTTCAGAAGTCCGTTAATCCAAGTGTAGTGATTTTGAAAGGGTCATTTCGAAGGAGGTCATCGATATACTATTCTAGGTCAGAGTTGTATAATAACAGAGATGTTTCCCATGGGATCATGAGGGTTATGCATACATTTGAGGAGAAATCTCATCATATGAACTTGGTAGTTGTAGCTACACCCACGATGATCACTCAAATCACCACATATTGGCTACATGATTATCATCACTAGGCTTCAGCCATGGAATTCATTTTCCTAAATGGTCTAGATGATATCAATGTCACATGATCATCAACACCATTTAAACCTTCTCCTTTCCTGCAATTATATTTTCTTGTTCCTCACATCGGCAAATATTTACCAACACTGAACAATGTCAAGTGATCAAACATGCAGGTGATATTAATCTCCTTTCTTGATTTTGTGTTGCTAAATAAGTTTATATATATATATATATATATATTAGAAAAATGATTTTATTGAAGATAATTTTAACTATGAATATAAAGATTGTTTGTGTTTTCTATGTTAAAAGTTGTCTTATGATTTCGGAATAAAATTTAAAAATATTTAGTTATAAATATGACTTATTTTCCTAGACCCAAAACATGAAAGCTTAAGGGAATTTAAATATAAGGATTTATTTTTCTTTAAAATAAATCAATAAAATTGACTATTTTCAATATCAATTAAAAACTAAGCTATAATCAATTTTACCCATCCCTTTAATATATATATATATATGGTGAATTAGATTGATCAAGGGTTTGGTACTATTTTTGAGCATTCCCCTCCTCTTGTCTATAAATCTCCAACATTTTATCGAATATACCCTAAAATTATTAAATTATTTATTTTAAAATTAAAAAAAATCTCTTTTGCTTTCTAAATAAAATTTCTGCTGATTTGAATTCCCCTTTCGATAAACATAAAATCCCATCCTTTTTTTGTTTTCCTCTGCAAAATATTTAGTAATTTGAATGAATCTCATGACATAAAAGGCCCCTATTATATACATTTGAGTTCGAGTTTCCACTGATATAAAATCTATTTTCTACTCGAAATAGAGAGGGCGTGCGATCAGTTTTTGTGTCACATATATTAACATGTGGTTTATATTTTTGGAAACCAAATGAATATAAAATAGGTTTCTATTACTTGGACTATTGTTGGTTACTTGAGAATTCAACTACAAGAATATCCTAATCACTCTCACCTAAACTTTTTCTTTGGGATAGTTTTTCTAAAATTAAATTAAAATCAAGTTGCTCTTGGAATTCAGCACTCTAAAATCGGTTTCTCTAGGTGCTCTAACTGTTTCAACTCTCTTTGATTTCTAGTGATGTAAATTTTTCGATATTAATATAATTGTTTATAACTTAAAAAAAGGGTTGTGCTGGGAATTCAATCTGAATCCTAAAATTGGTTGATATATCTTGCTAACTTAATGCTTGCACGGATATACAATATATATCCCGTGCTTTCATTGTTGGGTATCACTGATAATGTTGATATTTTCTTCTCACACCAGTGGTGTTTTATCTAACTAAGATTTTTGACCAATCTTTAAGAGTGGGTTTTCTATTATCTTCATTTTCTTTGGTTGAGTAGAAAGTGGTAGATCACTCAAACATCATCCATTGATATGGGTTTTTAATATTTTGTCAACAATGAACGGATTAGTCGTATGGAAAAATTTGGTTTTATTAAGCTATATGGTTGATTTGGATGGAGTTTGTTCATTGAGTTCGATTTGAATCCTAAAATTGGTTGATATATCTTAGCCAACTTAATGTCTCCATGGATCTAGAATATATATCCTATGCTTCCATTGTTGGGTACCACTATTAATGTTGACATTTTCTTCCCACACCAGTGGTGTTTTATCTAACTAATATTTTAAACCAATCTTTAAGAGTTGGTTGTTTATTATCTTCATTTTCTTTGGTTGAGTAGAAAGTGGTAGATCACTAAAACATCATCCATTGATATGGGTTTTGTAATATTTTGTCAACAATGATTAGTTGTATGGAAAATTTTGGTTTTATTAAGCTATATGGTTGATATGGATGGAGTTTGTTCATTGAGTTCAATCTGAATCCTAAAATTGGTTGATATATCTTAGCCAACTTAATGTCTCCACAGATCTACAATATATATCCTGTGCTTCCATTGTTGGGTACCATTGTTAATGTTGACATTTTCTTCCCACACCAGTGGTGTTTTATCTAACTAAGATTTTAGATCAATCTTTAAAAGTGGGTTGTCTATTATCTTCATTTTCTTTGGTTGAGTAGAAAGTGGTAGATCACTGAAACATCATCCATTGATATGGGTTTTTAATATTTTTTCAACAATGAGTGGATTAGTCGTATGGAAAAATTTAGTTTTATTAAGCTATATGGTTGATATGGATGGAATTTGTTCATTGAGTTATAAGCTTGAAATTATTAAAATTTAGGGTTTTCCTTTATCTTAATCATAAATTATAGTCTCTGTGTAGGTGAACATATTGTTTAAAGGAATCAATCATCTATAAAATAAAGAATTTCCTACTTGGGTTTATTTTGAGTGGTCTATATTGTGAACATCAATAAATTTATAGCATGGTTGCCATATATTATATAAGAGTTAATTATAATAATGAATTTATTTTTATTTGGGATGCCTAGATTGTGAATATCAATAAATTTATATTTATAGCATGGGAGAGTTATTTATGAAATGCCATTGTTGTTGGTGTTGTGATCATAAACAATATTTGCATTGGGTGAAGAAGATTAAGCCGGATCATATTCCAATCAAGTTGGTTGAAAAAGGAAAAGTGTTGTGATCATAAAAAATATTTGCATTGGGTGAAGAAGATTAAGCCAGATCATATTTCAATCAAGTTGGTTGAAAAAGGAAAACCACATCTGTAAAATGGAGAGAATATTGAAGATCGACAAAAACCAAAATACTATAACAAATTCGAGGAGGAAAAGCACTATATGAAATCAAAAACCAACAAAGTGTTGAAGAAGCATCTGTGTGCTTATCTAGGCATCCCAAGGGACAATATTTGTCAACTTTTTGCAAATAGGGTAATAAATTAAGAGGAATTTAATCTAGGGAAAATAATTATGGTAAATCATGTTTCAATTAAATTTGTATCAGGATAGCTTACCTTCCCAAAAATTCATAGTTACTGAGTGCAAGTACCACATGTGATAATTATTGCTACATCATTCATTTTGTCAAAAACAAGCTTACTTATTTGTCTTCTAAATTTTACGTGATATAATAAATATTGAATAAACACTACAAAGAAAACACATTCTAAAACAGGTTTTTGTAAGTATTTCTAGAGTTTTAAGATTGAACAAAATGATTAAAAAAAAAAAAACAATTTTGGTAGTCAAAGTTTTATTGATTTTTACTATAACTAAAAAATCTAAGTAGATTTAGAAGATGGTTTTTCCATAGTGTGCTTGATGTAGTACTTATTTTTACAATTAACAAGTGAGTAATGTACTACCATGCAGTAGTTCCTTAAAATCCCAACAATGAGCATATATGCATGTGATATATTTTAATCATTTTCATGAACATTTTAAATATTGAAAATAATTGAAAATTATATCAATAATACACATTGGTAAGTTTACATTTATGATATATATTGATGGGTATGTTATGAATTTTTTTATGTATTTTATATCATGAAAGCATATATATATATATATATATAAAATAATGTGTATGACAACTGAAATACTATAAATTTTAAAATATAAAAAGAATATATAAACAACTCTGCTAGTGTTGCTGAATATTAAAAATGCTTAAAATAACTGTAAAAAGTTTTGGTGGCTTATATTAGATTGATCTTGAAAAAATAAAAAACCTCATTACTTTATTCATCATTTTTGGAGCTATTAAGTATTTGAAGTGGTTAAAGTATTTGTAAAGTGTGCACGATGTGATTCATGTTATATTGATATGGGTGAATTAAAAATCTCATTATTTTATTCATTACCTTATTGTTGTGTAGTATTTTATGTTAAAATGGAATTATCTATTTTAATCACAAATTTATCAAGTACCCATAGGAATAAAATGTTTTGATATGAAAATATTTTTAAAGTGCAAAATTTGAAAAATAGTTTGTACCTCAAGAGTTAATTTCTCTCCACTCTTGATAAATCCATAGTAAATATGAATTTATATTGGTTCTATATATGTGTATGTGTAGTTTTTCATTGTTTAAATTGCATTTTGAATGTATAAATAGATCAATGAGTTGAAACAAATCTTAAATTTACAATTCCAACAAATCTTTGCTATATTTCAAAGAAAATTGACCAAAAAATATACTTGAATAATGACTAAAATGTAAAATAACATACTACTTGAAATGCCTTAACCATATAAAATTTTAGTATTTTGTTCCTAAAAATAATCCACAGTTTCCATTATTTTAGTGATGAAAGTTTCAAATCTATGAAAAGATTCATCATCTAGATCTGATGTGGAGTTAAGAGTTGCAAGGATGAGCATATATATATATATATATATATATATATATATATATATATATCCCATTGAAATATCTTATTTATGAACCACATTGTTTATATTAAAATGTTTTTATGTTATTAATATATTTTTAGATACACGTCAATATTACTTAATCTTACATAGTGAAATATTTTATTTAAGACTAGTATTTAATATTATGATTATTATTAATATTTTTTGAATACGGAATATCAATTTTATATTAAGAATTGACTGAATTAGTCACCTTCTTCCTACTAGGAAATAAATGAATTACTTTACTCTTAATTACTTCTTTTTATTGGGCATTGAAATAATTTACTATAGTCAACATGTGTGTAAGTTTATATTGAAATATATTATATAGTAAGTTTATTTAGAAGGTATATATATATATATATATATATATATATATATATATATATATATATATATATATATATATATATATATATATATATATATATATATATATATATATATTTTTAATTAAATGTTAATATAAAATTAAGTTACTTAACATAGACATCAAAATATTTTGTTTATGGCTTCTATAATGAAAATGAAATATTTTTACTTCTCCTTCCTACTAGGTTGCAATATTTTTTTCCAAGGAAAAACTAAGATTTTATTAGCTTTGAAGAAAGAAACAAAATTACATTATGTAAATGCTGTAAGAATTCAGTAAGATAAGTCTCTCAATAAAAAATAAAAAAAAATTGAAAAATTACATGACTTTCAAAGTTAGGTGTGATAGCTTATGTTTTTGAGAGCTCGAACTTAGACAAAGAACTCTCACCAAAGACAAGATGAAGCAATTTGGAAATGGTTCTAGCTCACAGAAGAAAAAAGGAAAAAAATAGAAGTTATGTGATTACATTTAGAGATAATGCTTTCATATTAAGTTTAGAATTAGTTTAGAAAATATCTCAACTTTCATATCTATGTTTGGAATTAGTTAGATCTATTTCCAACTATATAATCATAATCTTATATCTAAATCCTATTTTGATTGAATTATGAGTGAATTATTTTGTGGTGTAGAATCAGATTTCTTTCTTTGTATCAAAGTCCTTTTGAGCTTCACTCCCTCACTTTGGCTAAAAGTTTGTAGAACAATGTGACAATAACTTGTTGTAACAATAAGATAGTGTGGATGTGTGAATATTTTGTCGGAATATTTGATTTGTGTGTGGATAGCTGCAAGGAAATTTGTGAATGTCCAGGATTTCTCTTGTGCTGTGATTTACAACGGTGAATGTTGTTGCATTTCTATGATCCAGAAACGTATGAGGAATTTCTGCATGAAAGTGAAAGGGGGTTTTTGTTGCTGTCACGACCTCTTCGATGTCGATTGCGTGGACATCCTCTTTGATACATGAAGATTCCCATGAATACACTCAATAGGTTTTATACACCATGCACCTGTGTGTGAAGTTCACTTGGCCTGCACAGAGGAACATTGTGGCTTATGCCAACGTATGTAGAACGTGGAGGGAAATTATCAAAGAGATTGTGAAGCCTTCGCTACTCTCCAGAGTACTCATATTTTCTGCATTTTATTGTTTCAATTGAGAGGTCGACGGATATCCTCGATTGTCGGGATCCTATGATGGGTATGGAGATTTCGGTGGTAGAGGATTTAAATAGTGGGTCCTCTTTTTTTCAAATTGAGGCCCGATGATTTGTTGTGGCGGCTTAATTCAGCCGTGGTTCTTCTCTGAATGATTCTACCTCTCGAAAAGAAATTGGGACGTCAAATCTGTGAAATATTGATTTCAAACGAGTGTATGGAAATAACGACAACTTTTATTCGTCTGACTACAC
Organism: Pinus albicaulis; assembly: GCA_034641835.2. Lineage (NCBI taxonomy): Eukaryota > Viridiplantae > Streptophyta > Pinopsida > Pinales > Pinaceae > Pinus > Pinus albicaulis. The sequence goes on along the minus strand of CM076572.1, from coordinate 94,654,417 downwards.
TCACTTTGACCGCTTTCATTACGAACCATGGGTTATGGTGACATGATTATTTTGAATTTTTTAAGCATTACAAATGCAATAGAAATCAATCATTAGGGTCCTTGCTGGCCTTCTTGACAAAGAATGAGAGCGAAAAATTGGAGCAGAGGATTGTTCTTCTCAATATTCAAATATAGTTAAATAGAGTGCATTGTAAACATCAACAATAAATTACTGGAGTACAACTAAAGTAAATGGAACTGTCTACGACACCTAGCAGAAAATAGAAATAAATGTAACTACACCTAACTGACAGTGAGATTAATATCTCAACATCCCCTCCTAATCTCAACTGTTACAAGTGGAAGCACTAATAATGCCTAATTTCTCTCTTTGAAATTCAAATACATTCTTTCCCAATGGCTTTGTGAAAATATCTGCAAGTTGATCTTTGGAACCACAAAAAGAAAGTGTTATGTCCCCATCATTGACAAGTTCATGAATGAAATGAAAATGTGTGTCAATGTGCTTTCTCTTCTTGTGAAAAACATGATTCTTTGATAAAGAAATTGCTGAACTGTTATCACAGTAAATTGGAGTTGGCTCTTTCTGAAAATTTGAAATATCTTTCAATAATATTCTCAACCATACTGCTTGACAAGCTGTTGTATTCGTTGCTACATATTCGGCCTCTGCAGAAGATATTGAAACGATTGACTGTTTCTTCGATGCCCATGAAATCAGATTGGTTCCTAGATGAAAAACATACCCTGAGGTACTTTTGCGATCATCTAAACTCCCTGCATAATCGCTGTCTATATAACCTGAAAATGAACAATTTTTAGAATGTGTATAAAACAAACCATAGTCTATGGTCCCTGCAATATACCTTAAGATCCTTTTTGCAACCTGCCAATGAGTAAGCTTTGGTGACTGCATAAACCTAGAGACAAAACTTGCTACAAACATAATATCTAGTCGAGTTGCAGTTAGATACAACAAACTACCAACTAGACTTTTATACAATGTGGAATCAACAGATGGTGCTACATATTCTTTGCTGAGTTTGTTGCCTTGAGCAATTGGTGTATCAGCTGATTTGCAATTGGTCATTCTAAAATTTTGAATGATATCAGTGGCATATTTTTGTTGACCAACAAAAATGCCATTATCAGATTGGTGAATTTCAATTCCTAGGAAATATTTCATGACTCCTAGATCTGTCATATCAAAGTCTGCTTGCATTGCTGCTTTGAAATTTTCTAACATCATATTTCCTATACAAAGAAGATCATCTAAATAAAGGCATACAATAAGAATTTTACCTTCATGAGATTTGGTATACAAAGTGGGTTCATGGCTGCTTCTGGAAAAACCACTTTCGATGAGATAGGTGTCGATGCGACTGTACCAAGCTCTTGGAGCTTGTTTCAAAACATGTAAAACTTTCTTCAATCTATATACTTTATGCTCTTGTCCTTTTACTTCAAAACCTGGAGGCTGCTCTACATAAACTTCTTCCTGTAATATACCATTTAGGAAGGCAGATTTTACATCAAGCTGATAGACTTTCCATTTGTGTTGAGCTGCTGTGGACAAAATGGTTCTGACAGTGTCTAGCCTTGCTACTGGAGCAAATGTTTCACCATAGTCGACACCAAACTGTTGTGAGAATCCTTTGGCAACCAACCTTGCCTTATGTTTCTCAACTTTTCCTTTTTCATTTAGTTGGTCTTATATACCCATTTTACACCAATTTTTTTTTTTGTCTCTTGGGAGATCAGCTAATTCCCAAGTCTGATTTTTCTCTATGGTAGCGATTTCTTGGTTCATTGCTTCGACCCAATGCTTTTATTTAACTACTTCTTCAAAATGTGTCGGTTGAGTTGAAATGAATGCAAAAATATTATGTTGTTCAGATTCATGCTCCTATTCATATATCTCTCTGATACTTCTTGTTTTCTGTCCCTCTTTTGAAGATATTTGATCACTGGCTGAATTAGTGCTTGATGATGTTCCATTTTCAGAATGTTCTGGTTGTTCTTGAACCTGTAATCTTGGAGACTGTGGTGGATAAAAAGGTTGATTTGAAGTTTCATCTACATGGTCAAACCAAGATTTATTTTCGAAAAATTTCACATCTCTTCTTATAATGAACTTTTTGGTAATGGGGTTATAAAGTCTGTAGGCTTTCGACTGCTCACTGTAACCTACAAATATGCATTTCTCACTTCTATCATCAATATTTTTTCTTAGTTTTTCAGGAACATGAGAAAAAGCTACTGATCCAAAGATTATAAAGTGTGACACATTTACCTTGTTTCCATTCCATGCTTCTTGAGGTATTTTATCTTGTAGGCTGGATGTTGGAGATCTGTTAAGGACATACACTGTTGTCAACACTGCTTCGGCCCAATAGTTATTTGTCAACTTCTTCTCCCGTAGCATGCATCTCGCCATGTTCATGATCGACTGATTCTTTCTTTCTGCTACTCCATTTTGATGTGGAGTGTATCTGGTTGTCTACTGCATTATGATACCTTGTTGTCGAAAAAATGTTTTGAATTCATTTGAGTTGTATTCTCCTCCTCTGTCTGATCTGAGTACTTTCAAGAGTTTTCCACTCTGTTTTTCTGCTTCTGCCTTGAACTCCAGAAATCTAGAGAAGGTATCTGATTTGTTTTTTAAAAAATACACCCATATCTTCCTGCTAAAGTCATCAATAAATGTCAGAAAGTAGAAACTACCACCAATGGACAATGTCTGCATTGGACCACATATATCGGTATGGACAAGTGCCAAAGGCTCTTTCGCCCTTGCGGTTGATGAGGGAAAACTATCTCTTTTATGCTTGGACAAGACACAAACTTCACAATTACATACTTTTTCACTGATAGTAGGTAGACCAATGACTATAGATTTCTTTTGAAGAAGACTGAGACTCTTGACTGGAATGTGGCCATACCTAGAATGCCATAGATGAGTTTCATCTATTCTTGATATATTGTGGACTAAATATTGGTTGGTATTTTGGGTTCTAAGGATCAATAGAAACATCCTATTCTTGGTCTTTTCAACTTTTTCTATCAATATTTTATGAGGATATTTGTCATATATATAGCAAATGTTCTTTTGAAACAATACATCATAGCCATGTTCCATTAATTGTCCTACACTAATGAGATTATGTTTGAGCTGAGGAAAATAATAAACATTAAGGATGTATTTGTTTTGATTCTGCTTAGTAAGAATAGGAACGATACCTTTTCCTTCAGCTTTAATACTTGTACGATCTCCAAGCATTATCTCTGATGTTATGGAAGCATCTAGAGAAGAAAGAAGATTCTTGTTTCCTGTCATGTGATTGCTACATCCGCTGTTGAGCAACTAAAGATCTTCCACTCTGTTTTTCTTCTGAGAGATGGCATGAAAGAAACATGGTCTCTGAGGATTCTCCTTCACTGCTGGAGAGATTGATATAGCCTCTGTGCTAATCTGATTGTTTCTTTCTACAGTCGTGTTCGTAGTGGCCAAACTTCTTACAGTAGCAACATTGAACACTCGATCTATTCCATGACCTTCCTCTCTGATTTCGGTTTTGTGGAGGTCTCCACTGCTCTGTTGCATGATGATGATCAGATCTGCCATTGCTTCAGCCTCTACCTCGCTTGTTGCCGCCTGTATATCCTTTGCCTCTGCCTCTGTCAAATGAGAGGTGTGCTTTGAAGGTTCATTCTGTGGAATATTCTATCAGATTGAGTCTTGTTTCGTGTGCCAAAAGTGATCCAGTCAACTGTTGTACTGAGAAAGTTTTAAAATCTTTGGATTCCAAAATGGCTGTCACAATCATGTCATATTTCGTTGGTAGACTTCAAAGAAAATTTTCAACAATTTTCTGATCTGTAATGGTTTCACCAATGAGTTTGATCTGATTGACTTTTCCCATGACTCTAGTCATGAACTGATCCACATTCTCGGTGTCAGCCATCTTTAGAGTTTCAAACTGAGCTCTCAATGTTTGCAGTTTAATCGTCTTCACTGTATCATTTCCTTGATACGTAGCTTGAAAAATATCCCAACATTCTTTTGCTGTTGTCGCACCAATTATTTTGTCAAAAATAGAATCATCGACTGAATTTTGTATCCATCATTTGGCTCTGTGCTCCTTCTTTCTGAGTTCAATAGCTGCATTTCTCTTATTATTGGTCATGGCCGCCCATGCTTCTTGGGTTATCTCTACATAAGCGATTAGAAGTGTATCCCAACAATCTTGAACTTGTAGAAAAGTTTTCATTCTCAAATTCCAAAATTCATAATTTTTTCCAAGCAGATTTGGTGTCTGTGGCAAAGAGCTTGAAAAGGCCATTATTTCTTCAAATGCTAATATGTGCCTTTTGTAAATCTCCTCTAAAATTTTTAAATCTCTTTTAAAGACTTAAAAAATTCTCTTGAAACCCTTTTTAAATTTCAACCCTCTTCTTTTGAAACCACTTTTGAAAAATTTAAAGTTTTTTTTTTTTTATACAAAAAACTTTAATAAAAAATTTCTTTATACCTTTCACCTTTTTTAAATCGGCACTTTTAAAATGAGTGCTTTTCCTTTTGATGAATGAATCAACTTTTTTAAAAACGTTATGTAAAACTTTGAAAAACACTCATCGTAAATCACTTTAATGAGCGAAGATCACTTTAACGCACGTGATTAACTCCTGACCTGTGTTACTGTTAACGCTGACAATCAATGCAGGCTCCGCGCCAGGCGGAATGCGTGCAAGTGAAAGACCTTTAACGCGGACCTCAACACTTGGTTCTCATGTTATAATGCGGAGCTGCTTAACAAGCTTTGCGTTAAAACTAACGCTAAGAAGCCTTCAAACCAGAGCGTTAGTGCAGGAGTTTTTTTTTTTTTTTTAAATATATAAAAAACTTTCTTCAATCCCATTTACTCTCTAATGTTTCAACTCGGCTTTGTTGCTGCTCTCTAGGGATGCTTATGCAAGCTAGCTCTGATACCATGACAAAGAACGAGAGAAAAAAACTGGAGTAGAGGATTGCCCTTCTCAATGTTCAAATATAGTTAAATAGAGTACATTGTAAACATCAACAATAAATGACTGGAGTAGAACTGAAGTAAATGGAATTGTCTATGACACCTAGCAGAAAACAGAAATAAATGTAACTACACCTAACTAACAGTGAGATTAATATCTCAACACTTCTCCGTGGAAGATTACTTGAGAGCTATTGATTGATGTGTTGGTTGGTGCCTTCTATGTAGAACAATATTATGCATTTATTTAATACTGTTGTACTTTGCAAGTTTTGTTGGTAGAGTTCATGTTTGGATTCACAAAGGGGAAGTGTTTCTGTTTGGAGGACAATAGATAATTTGCTGTAATAGAATGAAAATGAAAATAAATGTTGTGGTCTTACAATTTTTTGGTTTCTATGTTATCTAGTTTTTCCATTCTTTGTTAAGTTGATGAAGAACCAATATTAAGTTGATTTCCATTCTTTGTTAAGTTGATGAAGAACCAATCATAAAAACAAGTAAAGTAACATGATGTAAATTAGTGGTTCTTGTTCTTTGGTGCCGATAGAACACATCACTAATTTTATTATGTTCACTCTCTATTAAGCTGGTAGACTTGTTGTTCTTTGGGGTTTTACGAACAATAATTATAGGTTATTTGTGTGTGTATGTAAGACTTGTGTATGTTAAAAAGACCAGTTGTATGGTTGACTGCTAGATAAGCTCAATATCTAGACATCTTGCCTATATAACTTGAAGTATATATTTAAATCTATACGACTAGGATGGAGGCATGTCCATAGACCAATTAATTATCTAGGCTATTTTTCAAGGTAGTTAAGGAGCATGAGTCTTAGAAGTACATCAATGACGGTTAGAGGTAGTTATATTTTAAATGGAGGTCAAGTTGTAGCTAGAAGTTGTGGTGGTAAAGAAAGGGTGGTGTCTACGAGATCACAAAGTGGGTGTAAGTATTGATGAAGATCATTTAGAAAAAAATATCAGTGTTATAATTTGTGACATGTAAGCATTACGGAGGGACTTGGAGATAATGCTTCCATGTTGAGTTTAGAGTTGGTTTGGGACTCTTTGTTGAGAGAATATCTCAACCTTCATATCTATGTTTGGAATTAGTTAGAACTAGTTCCAACTATATATTTGTATGATATTTTAATTGAATTCTGAGCGAAAAATATTTTTTAGCGTGGAATTATATTTCTTTCTATAACTAGGTTGTAATATTAACAATAAACTACTTGTAATTAAAACTAACCAAAATACGTATATTCATTTATGTCCACGTTAATTTTTAATTGTGAGTATATTTTATTGTTATTTTAAAAATCCACTTGTCAATTTCACGTTGAGCACGAACAAAATCAAGCAATTCCCTTATACTAGAAAAAAATACTAATTTATATTTAATTAATTGTTTTATGAAAAAGAATTTTATGAAAGGTAAGATATATTTTATTTTTAAATATATATTGATCGATTGTATAAAATAATTTTTAATTATTTTATGAAAGGTAAGATATATTTTATTTTTAAATATATATTAATTAATTGTATAAAATCATTTTTATAAGTGTAGTATATTTATTTTAAGTCATTTTTTTTACATTTTTATTATAAATTGATAAGATATTGATAAAAATTTGTTGAAATTGTAAATTTAAGTTCTATAATATAAACAATTTATATATATTTATGAATTTTTTTTGTAGGCTAAAATCTTTCATTCTTTTGTCACAAAAATACATAATATTCTAACTCTTTAGAATTGGTTTTTCACTCGGGAAACTAGAGTAGTGCCTAAAGAGAAGTTATTTTGTCCAAAAAATGATACATACAACATACCATTTATATCAAATTTTAATAGAAAACAAAGTGACTAGATGCATGTTGAATTCATCTATTTTGTATCTGCCTATCATAACAAAATTCTTATACATAAACATGGTAGATAGAAGACCAAAATTTTCAACAAGAAGAGCATGCATGGCTCTACGAGGACGTAGAAACATCAACGGGGTTTGCAAGTGTCCCCAATGATGTAGTGTCTTTTCATTGCAGTAACAGTGCCTCAATCCTAGCTAGTTGGGTAGAAATATCCCTGTGTTCCAAGATAAGATATCGGTGCTCCATCCACAGTTCATCTACTTGCATCAAGATCTCCATGCATGCGTTAATGTGTTCCATCAAAGCTTTTCTTGACAAGGACTTCATGTTCCAATATAACTTGATTGTACAAATATATTGGCTTAGCACCCCCCCACCCCCCCAAGTGTGGCTCAAGTTAGGAACATAATCTTCCATGGAGGCAAGAACCTCTTCATCATTTTGCTCATCATGATCAATTAATATTTCATTATCAGCATGAGTAATTTATTGTTGGATGGGATTGGGGGTCTGTAAGCAGTATTTTCGCACAACATTAGGAGCTTAGAGTCTTCTGCGGGCACTCCCCTCAACTCGAGAGGAGAAGTCTGACCAAGACCTCACACATTGTCAAGGCATAGAAATAGATTGACTGAAAAAACATGATGTAGGGTAATACACATGAGAGGCTAAGAATAATGAGAAGGGCCAAGTCCAATAGGAGGGAGTGATCACATTGTGACTACAATGATGTGAAAAACAATTTAAATTACTAGCAGAGAGAGCAGGGGAGCTCGAAGATGGGGAAATTTGTTTTATACAAGGTGTAGGAAGATTGGACGCGGAGAATTTAACCAAAAAAAGGTAGGACCAAATTCTCAATTGAAGGGGAGAACACTCATAATGAAAGCTTAAAACCCCGACTTCTAAAATTTGTGTAAAAATATGTTTGTATTTAGTTGCTAGCCGACAAATATTGAATCATTCCTTTTTGAACTTAAGAGGCATACCAGTAAGATGGTAGACCAAATTACCTTGAGGCATGTCAGAGTTGGGGAAGTGAGAGTGTTCCTATGCTTTCCCACTTTGTCAACAATGAATCCCCTCCTCAAACATTCTTCCTTTGCTACTTGGTCTCTAGCACAACAAGGGAGGCCGATCAATGGAGATATATAATGGTCTTGGCCAGATCAGACATAGAGGAAATTTGTGAATATTACTTTGAGACCTAGAGCAAGGGATGTCTAGGGAGACTCTGGTCTACCCCTTCGATCAAAATGAAAACAACAGGACCAAAGAGGTAATGTCAAACTAAGTGAACCACATAGTCTACTAGAGAGAGGTTGCCACAATCTTTCTCCGCACAACTCAACATAACCAAAATGATTTCTATTGCCATATTAATAGAAACATCTAGATGAATTGTATGAAACAATGGCATCGAGTAGTGGATTATCATTGCAAATGGGTGAGTGAGATTAATGACCTTGCGTGACCAATATTTCTTGTGGCAAGCCTCGTCAAGTTGCCACTAGTGATTACTTGAGATGGTAGTTACAAGTCCATGCTTATTCTACCCTCATATCCATTTAAATCATTTATTACTTCTTTAAGTGTTACTTGAGTAAGCGAAATATATTTAAAATCATTCAAAACACTAAATCTATTTATATATTTAAAAATAGTATTAAAATATCAAAGCATTATAAAATTTAATATATATATATATATATATATATATATATATATATATATATTTTGTTAGATCTAAGACTTTTGTGATCCATAATATAAATAAATGCTTTTTGGATTAATCACATCATTAAGATTTAGTCAATGTTCAAACCATTTAATGTAGTTCATCATCATATAATGGTTTCAATAGCCAACCAAATTTTAATGATGTAATTAATAAAAAAAAACACCTATCTACACAATATATATATATTATCATAATTTTAAAAACAAATCAAAATATAAAATAATTAAACTAAATTCCCACCATGTTTTTTTTCTTTGTAACTTTTAGTGAAATGTATCGTACACCCCAACTTTAAGTATACTTTGTCAGATGGTTTGATGACAAAGTTAGATGGACATTTATTGAGCATAGTATCAGAGTGGTCAGATGATTTGATGATAAAGTTTTATGGAGATTTACTGCCTTCACCTACTTCTCTGTCGACCATTTTGTATATATATACGTGCATTTATTCCAAGTATTGCGACGATGCTGCAATAAAAACATTCATTCATGTGAGTAGAGGCTGGTTGTTCAGTATCTGCAATGTTATTAAAGCTCGCTGTAGATATTTCTAACATAAACATCATTGATGAATTTAATGACTTTACTGTTACAGAACTTACATATCGGTAAAAGTTATTATTACACTTTCAAAGTGTGACCATCTATAAATCTGCCCTCCACAGATCATCATAGTAAGCGAGTGTTCAGGAAGCATTCCTTTTTCTCTTTTAGCGATCTCGTTGTCTTAATTTGTTGGCAATCTTTCGCCATCTTTGCAACTGTCGTGTTTAGATGGTGGTCTTGAGAGCGGGATATTCATGGACGGTGGCCAGACAGGCGGCGGCGCCGCCGCCGTCACCAGCGACAGCTCCTCCTCGTCCCCTGTTATTTCCAAGGGAGTCTCTCTGCAATTTCACAGTCACTAAACGACCACCCCTCCTCATTACCCCTAGCCGCCCTACTCCCACCGAACCTCTTTATCTTAACAACGTCGACGATTCATTTCCATTAAGGATTTACGCCAATGTACTCTTGTTTTATCCACCAGCACGCCGTGACATCCCCATGGGTGGTAATGGCAAGAATGATAGAGATCCAGTCGAAGTTATTGGAGACGCTCTGGCCAAGGTTCTGGTGGATTACTATCCCTTCGCTGGAAGATTAAGAGATGCTGATAAGGGTAAGCTTATAATGGACTGCACGGGTGAAGGAGTTCTTTTTGTGGAGGCGGATGCAGATATTTCCTTGGAAGACTTGGGAGATCTCTCTCCCCCTATTCCTCGTGCTCTTGACTTTATAAATAACGCCCAATCATTCGATCCCATCACAGATTCGCCACTTCTTCTGTGTCAGGTTGGTTGGTAGCGTGGTTATTACTTAGTGTAGTGTTTCCCTTTGCAGATTTTGAAATCACTGAAATGTAGTAAAAATAGTATGGATTCAAGGAACTAGGATATATTTGGATATGCAAAAGGTTTCCATTATTTGGTACATATTGGGGTTAATATATATATATAATTTAAATTGTATTTTACAAATATATTTAATGCTTTGAAATTTTTTTGGTATTGTTATTTGAAAAATGAATCATAATGTAGAATTATGAGAATTCTTAAAATGTAACATAATGATATTTTTAAAATGTTTTTAATTTTAAAATTTTATTTTATTTAATTAATTTATATAATATATATATATAATTTTTTATTTAATTATATGTAGCTAATGTTGAAATATTTTTAGATTTTGAAATATTTCATTATTATTAACACTAGCATATATTAATTATATTATATATATGTGTGAAATTGATTTTGAAATAAATTAATTAATATGAGTATTCAAATAATTTATTTAATCTCTATATTCAAATATTTTTAAAAAATATAATAATTGTACATCTAGTTTATATGTGAAAATATTACTTTATCTCTATAACTTAATATAAAATTATGTTTATTTTATTTATATTGAGAATGGAAGTGAAATATTTTTACCACATATCTTCCATGTCATATATATATATATATATATATATATATATATATATATATATAATTTTTTTATACTTCTTGAATGAGCGTAATGGTTTATGGTTTAGAGCATGTGTTTCCTTGTAAGAGGTTACATGTTAAAATTGGATAATAACAAGGTCTCATACACCAATTTGCTGTCTCCTTTATTGGCCATAGTTGAGCATTCTCACTCTACTAGCCATCATATTTGCTTTGATAAATCCAAAATCTTTGCTCCCTTCCCTTTCCATTCTCGCTGGATCATTAGGGAAGCCCTTGAAATTGACAACCATCCCAATAACTTTAATAGCTATGACAGGTATCATTTAATCGAGTCATGGAAGCCCACCATCTATTTGTGTCCTCTAAATAATCTATTGCTAATTCTAACCTATCCTAAATTCCTTCCCCCATTTATGTGGTGACTTTTAGTCTCCTTTCATCTCCCCTTTCATGTCTCTTCAATTTCCATAGTTTCCATTAATCCATTAACCCTTTTCATACTTTCTTATTGAGCTTTTCCCCTCCTTAATTTTAAAATTTATTAATCTTATTAATTTTATTGGCTTTTCCCCTTTATAAGTTTATGGCTTATCCAATAATGTAATGCTTGATCATTGATAGGCCGGCCCATCTCGAGCCCTCATCTCTTAAATTAAATAAATTTATTTATAAACTTTCTTAAATTCAAAATCCCTTTTTCACTTTCCATTCACTTTATTATTAATTTAATATCCTACAATTTTTCTATATTAATTCATTAATACCCAGCCTTATTCTTTATTCATTTATTACATTATATTTCTAATAATAAGATATTATTGAAATAATTTTAATTTTAATTTTTAATTTTTTTTTTATTCTTTGAATTCTAATTTTAATTTTAAATTTGAATTCATTCTAATTTTAAATAAATATTTTAAATTTATTAATTAATTTATCATTTATTAATTTGATTTTTAATAGTATAATCTAATATTAAATTTATAATCTCTATTTATAATTTTGTTTTAATGACTTATTTAATGCTTATAATGTTTATAGACCCTCTTATTCTTTTTATTCTAATCACTAATTAGTGTTTGAGAGTGCAAGCTTCTGTGATCCATAACATATTAGATATAAATCTTCCGGATAATCACATGAGAGTTTTAGGAACGACGCGTTTCGAACTACCAACTGTAGTTCATTATCCTGATGATGAACTACAGTTGGTAGTTCGAAACGCGTCGTTCCTAAAACTCTCATGTGATTATCCGGAAGATTTATATCTAATAATTAGTGTTATTTATAAAATTTTCTCCAAAGTTTATAATTTCTATTTCTAATTTTGTTTTAATGACTTATTTAATGCTTATAAATCCTCTTAACCTTTTTATTTTTTATTCTAATCACTAATTTTTTGTTACCTATAAAATCTTCTCTAAAACTTTATATTTATAACTGTGAAATGTCCATTCTCAAATATGAATTGAAGTGTTATGATTGAATCTCTTCCCAGGTAACGCGTCTACAGTGTGGAGGCTTCGTATTAGGTTTGCATTTCAACCACTGCGTGACTGATGGCGTTGGAATCGCCCAGTTTGTGATCGCTCTTAGTGAAGTAGCCAGAGGGGCAGCAACACCTATGGTTCCCCCAGTTTGGAATAGAGAAATCCTTCGACCCAGAGCGAAGCCCGCTGTGAAATCCCTTGGCGTCCGGCAATATTATCATTTTGTAGAGAACTATCAAGAATCGGTTGTGGCAGTGCCAGTGCCTGCAGGAGAGGAAATAAGTTCAAAGTCGTTCTATTTTGGTCCAGAAGAAATTGGAGCATTGAAACGGCAGGCAAAGGATGTGAAGCACTGCACCACATTCGAAGTAATAGCGGGTTGCTTGTGGCAATCGAGAGTAAAGGCTCTCAATATCCCTCCCCACCAACACTCGGTATTGTTGTTTCCCTTCAACGCCCGTTCTCGGTTTCGGCCGCGTCTTCCCGCGGGATACTACGGGAATGTATTAGCCGCCGGCTACGCTATGGCAAGTGCCCGAGATGTGAGTGAGCGACCATTGTCTTTCGCCGTGAAATTGATTAACGAAGGCAAGAAAAGAGTGGACGAAGAATACGTGCGATCTATGGTTGATTTGGCGGAAGTGAATGGGCGTCCACTCAGCCCACCCTATGGTTGTCACATCATTTCCGATGTTTCGGATATTGTAATGGCCGGCACAAAAGTCGACTTCGGGTGGGGAAAAACAGTGTATGCGTGTCCTGCTTCTTCCCCTCTACCCAACCAATTATTTTTTATGAGGCCATCAAAGAAAGACTCCGAAGGAATCAGCGTGCCTGTTGTTTTGCAGTCGAAGGCTATGGAAATATTTGAAGAAAATATCAGTACAGCAATCAACGGTGGCCTTTGCGTTGGAAATACGTGAAGAAATTATCAATACAACAGTCACCGATGACAGCTTGCAGAGTGCACAACAGTGGCACGTTGGGTTTTTTTAAGCTGCTTTTCTCTAATATCGTCGATCTGCGGCTTTTCTATTTAAGTTTTTTTCTTATGGAAATGGATTTCGTAGAACAGTTGTACTTAATAGTATAAATGTATTTGCGCATCAGCTTAAAATCTATCTTAAATATTCTGACTCTGATACTTAATTTTGGAGTGCTAAGGGCGTTCATATATGTATTGTAAATGTAATTCATAAAGGTAGCATAATTTATTAGTGATAATATTATGTTATTATTTTTAATTTTTTTAAAGTTTGGTAGTAATTTTTATTTTTTATTTTTAATTTTATCTATGAGAAATTGGAAGAGCATCCATTGCACACAAAATAATAGTTTTTATTACCTCAACACATCAAGGTACAATAGGTATATATATAGTGGGAGTGAGATCCAACTAATTCTAATGTTGGAGATTTAGGTTGAGAGAATATGTCAACGGTCTCCTACAAAACCTTAAATCCAATCCCCAAACTTAGCACACAGCATTAATGTGAACATTATCTCAAACACCCCCCTTTAATGCTTAAATTTCAAAACTTACAACACTAAAATCACAATTACAAAATTTGTCATTTGTTTTTGTCTGACTAGTCTTCATCAGTGCTTACACCCACTCTAAATCTTCCGGCTTCCGCTCTTTTCTTTTCCACACATTCGAGCTTCCCATTTGACACATTTAAAGTACAAAAACTTCTGACTATCTTTGACGTTCTTTGTAGAACTGACGCTTCTCAACCTCTCGAAGGATAGTCTCGACATTGAACCATTTTATTGATACACTTCCATCTGTGAAATTCCTCCGAAGAGAAAATTTCGACAGTTATATAGGAGAGCGATCTAAGTATGAAATGTTTTCAACAATTAGTTAAACAAATGACCTTTCTACATGCTTACAAACTCACAAGGTAACCTATAACTGTTGACTTTGAAGCACTGAAGTATAACAATAATCTTCAGTTTTAGCAGACTTGTAGACATATTTAAACCAGTCATGTGTTTCTATAGCTCCGAAGAACATGAAGAACAACAAGCATGAATTATGTCACTCTGTTACATATTTGGTTCTGCATTATTTGATTTTTTCACACAACAAATTTCACATAATATATATCTAACAAATGCACAGGTAGCTTCAATTTCTTCGTCAGTATAGGTATGTCCCAGGTGGCTATATAGCACCTTCCTTCCTTTTTAAGATTCTCAGCCTTCCTGTAGCAAATGGATCGTCCTAAACTCTCAAATTTTGAAACAGAGTTACTAATACACACATGAAATAAGCCCTCAAATCAATAGACCAAGGACTCATTTACTCACTCCCCGCGTCTCCATTCTTGGTCTCTCATAATAAATGCACATGATTAAAACCCCATCCACGATGCTTACCTTAATGGCACGGCGAGCTTCTGTCCCTCGATCAATCGGTCAGGGTTGGACTTCGGCAACGCGTGGGATAGTTCTCATAGATGTGAGCCAGCAACTGAAGATTGCATTTCACAGTGGTGTCCACGAACATGCATGTATCGTTGGAGCTATTCCCTTTAGGCACATCCACCACGTAAGATTCAATCACCAGCACTCTGCCTTTCTAGGTTTGACTGCAGAGTGGTCCTAGCAGGGTAGAGTTGTAAATAATAAACACACAACACTCTCACAAACAAAAGAATTCAACACTCCTAATCTACATATGTACAGAGAACCTCTCCCAAACTTATTCATCTTCTTGGGCACTCTTGTGAGGGATTAAGCCCAGCTAGGCTCTGATACCATATGAGAAATTGGAAGAGCATCCATTGCAAATAAGATTCACACAAAATAATAGTTTTTATTACCTCAACACATGAAGATACAATACGTATATATATAGTTGGAGTGAGATCCAACTAATTCTAATATTGGAGATTTAGGTTGAGAGAATATCTCAACAGTCTCCTACAAAACCTCAAAGCCAATCCCCAAACATAGCACACAACATTAATGTAAGCATTATCTCAAACACTATCTTCATCAAAATGTTCATCTTCATTAATATGTCCAACTACATCACTTTAATTTGGGAAGAGATTTGAACCTGTGATGAATACTATAACAATGCAAGAACAATATTATGCTATTATTTTAAATTGATTCAAATTTTCATATGATATTATTTCAAAAATTAAGTTATTATGAATTATTATTAATTTTTTTTGTATAATATTATTTACAAATTTAAAAGGAGTTGTCTTTAGTGCTATTTTTGGAGTTTCAGGTGCTTGAATCCGTGAAATAATTTGAGGTAAAATCTTGGGTTTTGTTATTTAAACTAGTTTTTTGAATCCATTTCAGCACCCTCAAAAACCCCTAGGGCACTTCGATTGTGAAAGGTTAGCAATCAAACTTTTCTTTTCAATGGATTTCTGTGAGATTTTAGAGAAATTACACGGGAAAAAGCAACCATAAAAGCCTTCACAAAATCACACTAAAGACTACTCGAATTTGAATTATTAATAAATATTTTACTTGAAAATTGGTATAATTTTTTATTTTTATTTTTATATAATATTACTTCAAAAATTAAATTATTATGAATTATTAATATTTTGTTTATATAATATTATATATTTATAAATTGGTTTAGTTTAAATTATAATAAATATTTTAATTAAAATGTTGTATAGAAATTACTTAGTAGTTGTCATAGTTCAATTAAAGAATTGCTTTCAAATATGAAAATTATAAATGTTAAAAATGGAGTTGTTTATTTATATATTTATTGATTATTTGAGTGAATAACTATTTTAATTTATTATTAATATTTTTTATTAATTTCTTTTAAAATTATTTATATAGTTATTTGCTATTTGAATTGATAATCATTTTAATTTATTATTAATATTAATCAATTTTTTTTCTATTTTTTTATTGATATTAAGTAAATTATATAATATCTTAAGGGCCAATCAACTAGTTAATGAGAAATGTGAAATTGTTGTAATTACAAAGATTCAAGTTCAAATGCTTGTAACTCCGGTTCAAATCTCCTTATTATGACCAGACTTTTTTTTTTCAGAAGAACTTATTATGACCAGACTCTCTTTGCAAGGAGAAAAACATTTATCTACATAACATTGTATTGTGCAAAAACTACAATAACAATTACCATTATTAAATTTATCACAAACTAATAAACTACAAAAACGCTCAACCTTTTGTTACTTTCTGCAGCCATCCATTATTTGCTGCGGCAACGCCCCTTGGGAGTTATGCAGGGAGGAATATAATTTAGTCTCACGTCAAAGCACCTTGGTGAGTAAGCAGCGAGGAATATAATAGTCACATGAGAGGTTCTGTAATACGAATGAAGAGGTGTAACTCATGACTCCTCGATTGCAGTGGCCTTGTATATATATATATATATAATTCGAGAACATAAAAATAGTCATTTCATAACCCAAGCCACTTTTCATAAGCTATGAGGAGGGGAGACAACCTCATTTTTTCTTTTTAATAAATTAAAGCTAAAGCTAGAAGAGAAGTAAGAAACTGAAAAAAGATTCACATACTTTTCATATGGTTGGGGTTGTTCATTACTTTTCATATGGTTATATGGTTGGGGTTGTTCATTAGATAATGTATTAGCTGAAAAATGTTTTTAATTTATCAAATCTACATTCTTCATAGTTAATTTTAATATAGATTAAGCGGTTTAAGAATAGTCCTCAACCAATTAGAAAAAGAAATAAAATTAATTTTAATTTTCAAAATATTCAATGTGATATTTAATTTTTTCAAAACTTATTTTTTAATTTTGTTTTTTTTTCAAAACTTTAATAAATTTTATAAAATATGTTTAAAATTTTCAAAACTAATTGATTCTTATTGGTAACTATAAAAATGATATAATCAATCTAAATCCATTTTAACTCCAGATTTACAAAGAAAATTTGATTTAAAAAATAACAATTTAAATTTTTTATTTTAAGATAGGGTTATTTTTATATTTTGACACAATCAAAATGTTTACATAATATAACAAGACAATACGAACATCTCTTACATGTTAATGTCAGTTGTAGAGAGCTTTTCAATATAATAAGTTTCATAAATTGAGCCCCAAGGGATAGCTCAAATGGCTGAATTCTCGTTGCGAAAGACCTTGCCATACGGAAGGTCACGGGGTCAAATATCCTCGACGCCCTTGGGGTTAAGCCCCGAAATTAAAGCCGATGGTTGATCTCTTAAGTAGGATCTACTGGATTGAATCTACCGAATTATTACTCATGAATGTAGCGGGATTATAATGTTATATATTTTATAAAGCTTATAAAATTTAATTAATTAAATTAAATTTGAATAAAATAAATAAATAAATAAAAGTATATCTTATAGTTATATATAAACGAAACTTTGTATCCTCCCCAATGAATTTTCTCCTATGTTTTTATTAGACTATTCATTTTCCTATTGAATGTGGAAGGACATAAACCTAATATCTTAAAAGAAAAGGGATGCAAAGGAAATATTGTAATAAATAAAAAAATATAATATTGTATTTTATGTATTTAATATATGTTACAAGGCCTGAGGTAAAATTGTCATGCATATTAGTATTTGGTTTTTGTTTTATAAATGAGATTAAGATTAAATGTTATTTGAAATTATATGAATTAGATTGTAATTTTATTAATGGATACAAGTTTTTAAATTGTAGTTTTATTGAGAGATATTATAAGTTTTGTAAATGTTATTTAAATTAAAATTGTCTTTTTTGGTTTTGGAATAAGACCAAGAACAACTTTTGATTCATTGAGAGCTCATGTTAGAGAAAGATCAACAATTACATTTAATCTACGAGTAGAATAACTATCCTTCATTCACCAAGGGCTCATCTTCCTTATATGTAAAGAAACACATTAATAGTTCTAGACTTGATAACATTTAGTAAGAAGTAAATTCTACCCCCTTATGTATGTGTGTGTATATGGAGACAACCAAATTCAAGAAGTAAAACACCTCCCTTCACATATATACAAAGGCTCTATACCTACCATGATTTAAGCCCTATCATAATCTTTTTTACTTGAAGATATTATAAATATAAACAATGTTTTTTTTGCAAGTAGTAGTATTTTTAAAGTACACTAAAAATGTTAATAATATGTCAACTAGTAATATTTTTAAAGTATACTAAAAGTGTCAATAATATGTAGACTTAGGAGGGACAATCTCCCTTCCTAATTACCACATAAATTAATAGTAAATAGAGATAAGATTAACCAACCAAAAATAGAAAAAGTAATGGTGCTTACTAAGTGTTATGTACTCAATAGATTTGAAAATAAATAATAGAAATCAACTGAAATCTAATAAATCCACAAAATGGAAAAACATACCATGATCGGATCCCTATCATAATTTTTTTTACTTGAAAATAGTATAAATCTAAGAGAAATATTCTTTTTTCAACTAGTAATAATTTTGAAGTACTCAAAAAATGTTAATAATATGTAGACATAAGAGGGTTGATGTCCCCTTTTAAGTACCATATAAGTTAGTAGTCATTAGAGATAAGATGAACCAATCAAAAATAGAAAAATATAATGGTGCCTACTAATTTTTATGTACTCAATAGATTTGCAAATAAATAAATCCAAAATAAAAAGAATACACATAATAATTATAGAGAAATTCCTTGAGGTAGGGTAACACTATATATTATTCCTTACAGAAGGAAAGAAATTCTCAAATAATACGTGCTTTCTAAAATTACAATACATTTACCATGTTCAATTCCATTGCTTACACTTCTTTCCATGGTATAATCTATATTCTATGTACATTAAATAGAATGATGTTTCTAATAGGTGAAACCTTCTAGTAAACCTTCTTACATTGGTTTTTTTCACACTATTACATGAACCCTATTTAATAAAAATGATCTACGTACATAATAATACATAAACAATAGAACAATTATTGTTCCCCTTGGGTACCTCCCTAGGTAACCCAAATTAACTCTAAGTATACTACATTCCATTCCCCTTTGCATGTTTGGTTTTTAAAACATGGAAGGAAATCATACAATATGATTGGATAATTTATGTAGTTAGTTGGTATCAATCATATGCATAAATCCATCTTAGTAAAATGTGAATATTGGTTCCAAATACTTCCTTGAGACCTTGATCAGGAATATGATTGTTCCTTTCTCTACTAATATGATATTTCCCTGCATGGTTGTTATGCCTCCATGTGCCTCTCAATTGGTTACCTTTATGGTGGCTCGTTGTTCCATAATAAGTTTGTTGATGCTAATGCCCTTGCTTTGATGGTTTTTTTTAGCTAAGTGTGGGTGAAAATACATATAAACCTTAATTCTTGGTTTTTTAGCCTAGTCTCTTCAACATCGATTTTTTGAAGTCAACTACCCTATTTTTTCCTTTGAAATTTTTGGAAAAGTGTTCAAAAAAATTATCCCCTCTTTTTTACTCAAGAAAAGGCTTTGATACCAAATGTTATGTACGCAACGGATATGAAAATAAAAAATATATAAATGAAATGAAATATAACATATCTAAAAAGGAGAATACATATTAGAATTAGAGAGAAAACCCTTTGAGGTAAGGCAATACCATATATTTTTCCTTGTAGAAGGAAATAACTTCAGAATTAATACTTGATTTCTACAATTACAATACATTCACCATATATGATACACGTTTTTATATAATACCATCTATCTTCTACGAACATTCTAGAGAAGGATGTTTCTAGCATGTGGAACATTCAAGTGACTCTCCTTTGCTTTCACACTAATACATGGACCTTATTTTCTAAAAATGAACTCCATACATAACTACATAAGAACCTAACTATTATTTTTCCCTTTGGGTACCTCATAGGTCTACTACATGATCCATGAATAGTGTGCAAGAATGGATACTTCTTGATATATTTTAGAAAAATATGAAATGGTTAAATAAGATTTAAGAAAAAATACAAATTGGTATATGAAATTGAAAAATTGATTTCCTTTTAAAGGAAAAAGACTTGCATAAATTTTGGTGGGTAGTAACCACTAAAAAGTCTACATATCTACATTCTTACTTGCACTTATTAAGTCTCCACATTTATATTTTTACTCCTATGAAAGTGTTGAAGAAAACATAAATAATGGCTGGTACTAGGTAGTAACAACTCAAGTGTATTTATTTACATCTTGTTCCTATCCATTTTTTATTCAAATACTTGCTTAAATTATGATGGTAGTAATTGATGATAAGTATGTCATTTACCTGAGTATGAACTATTTTCAAGGATTTTAATTTTTGGGGGTTAAGATTAACAATGAAAAATCTAAAAGTATTTAAAAAATCATGTCATAAATATTGCAATTGTATCCAAAAATTATGATAAAAAAATATGAGGAAGTTAGCTATATGGCATTGTGTTGTGAAAATTCTACAATAACAATCATTACGTAACAATAAGCCTAAACCAATCATATTTCTAATAAATAATTTTAAATATTAATAAAAAATAGTGTGGAAAAAATGTGATTTTTTTTTTGTCAAAAACAAATTAATACTTAGTAAAAGGAAAAATAAAATATGTAATATCATGTGTGTTGCAAGAATAATAATAATATATTAAATGTATTATTTGAATAATAATAATAATTTTTTTTTTTAATTTGGTATACAAGGAAGAAAGCATGTTTTAATTATATTTTTCAACATGGAGTGAAGACGGGTGAGGAATCTATATTTATTACAAATATTGAAGAAGAATATATATATATATATATATATATATATATATATATATATATATATATATATTTGGTATACAAGGAAGAAAGCTTGTTCTAATTATATTTTGCAACATGGAGTGAAGACGGGTGAGGAATCTATATTTATTACAAATATTGAATATAAGTTATACAAAAATATCGTAAAAGATATTGCGAAGTGATTTAAATTAAAGTGTTAAAGACAATGCTCCCCTACCACATCTAGTAAAATTTAAGCACACACTCTAGAGTGTAATGGAATAGTACTAGCCTAGATCCATCTTAACACCAGATCTATCAAGCGCCGAGAGGGATCAAATCTCTGGAGGTGAAAACCTCTTTTTGAGTGCAAAACTTGAGGAAAGGTTTGCACATCGAGATATTTGATCCCTCTCAACGCTTGATAGATCTGGAGTTAAGATGGATCTAGGCTGGTTTCAATCATGTGCAACCAAGGAAAATCTATCAATAATATGAGGAACATATGCTTAATTTTATCAATAATATGTAAATACATCTAATATTAACATAACCATTTTAAATATACTAAATATGTCTGAGATTTATTGAGTCATTTAATTCTAAATTTTCTTAGTTACCTCACTTTGTTGAGATGATAAATATCATAAAATAACTTTAATTATGAAATAAAAATTTTGAATGCAAAGTGACAATGTAATAATATTGAATGATAGAAACTTTGAATAATAAGAATGTAATCAATCACAAATAGTCTTCATTTTGGTTGATCTCAGACTATTTTCTTCTACTATTCTTATTTTCACATTTGTTAGTTTCACCATATTTTCATATTCATTACATGAAAAGGACTGTTGGAATCGTAAAACATTTAAATATTTAGCTCGAGGTAGTAAAGATCATACCTTGTCTCTCTTTCTCTCCAATTTTAATAGGTTTAATTACTATAACACAAAAATCAGTGTACGTTGTCAATAAGTTTTGTGCTTACACTGAAATCATCACACACTATTAATTCAATTACTTTAAAATTAATGTACCGGGTGAAAATGTGAAGCTGGGTTACACTTTTGCCCTTTTTTGAGAAAAAAATTTCATTTTTTTCGGTTCTTCAACTTTCTGCAAACTATAACAATTTTTCTGTGTAGAATTTCATTTTGCGATAAAAATAAAAGTTGTGAGAAATTTTGTTAGCTTTCTATTACTTATTTTTTGAAATTTTTTTATGCAGATTTGATATGTCAAATTAGCGTTTCTTTGAGTGTGTGTTTCTTAACAATCAAAGGATTCATAAGAAGTCATGTTATGACGTAATGTTGTATTCATTGAAAATTTGTGTTTTTGAGAAAACAAAATGTGTTACAACAATATAGACAGAGTCTCTTTTGGTTTTGTCATATTTACAAAGCCAATGGATGCATATCATAATTACTAGAATTTTTTGAACTGGTGCAATACGAAAAACTGCGTATTTTGGATATGTTTAGCGTCGCAATAAATTTCTTAACATATAAGTTATAAACTAAAAATCTAAAAGCTAGACATTAGAGACGACGGACCAATGTAATGCCCCATAATTTTTTCAATTTTTTTTACAATGTATTTTGGGAGATACAAAATTTTGATTTCACTAAATCACAATGACCCTCAAAAATTGTTTGCACCTATTTTATTAGAAAAATAATTAAAATTATTAAACGTTTATGAAATTCCATAAAAGTTATATTTCCTGAAAGTAGATTCAATTCTGAAAATGTTTGTCTTGGTTTCCACAGTTAATTAACAACCTTTCATGGAATTTAATCAGTCCAAAGTTGCAAAACCGTATTCAGAGCCTGGTTTTTGCGTAATTGGTGACGCGTTAGTTCGGCCGAAATTTTAATCTAAGTTCAGCCGAACTATGTTTTCCGCCGACGGCTCGTTAAATCTAACGACTTAATAGTTCGGTTGAACTTTTAATCAAAATTTCGGCCGAACTATGGTATAACTTTCCATCGGCCAGAAATTTTTGCGGAGCCCCCTACTAAAACACATTTCGCGGCAATATAAATTGTCGCGAAATCATTCACAATTTTCGCACATTTCATATCATTTTACAAAGATCTTAGTTTGGGTTCAAAAAAATTTCTTCAAAGTTTGGATTTAAGAGCATTTCTTGGAAGCAAACTGATTTTACAAAGAATTGTTTGGGGTTTAAAGAATTTTTTTGGAAGACATTTCTTGGAGGCGGCCTGATTTTGGCAAAAAATGTTTTGAACTTAAAAAAATTTCTTGGACGTACATTCAAAAGACATTTCTTGGAGGTATGTACGTGTTTTGAGTTGAAGTAAATCTTTTGAGCTTCGTTTCATTTTTATAAGACATTTTTCTCTCGAATTTTTTAAAGTAAGTGTTTTGGATTGGAATATGTATTTTTTGCAAAACATTTACACTGAATTTTTTTAAATTAAATCTTTTGTGATATTTTTTGTAATTGAGTTATTGTCTAATTTTTTGAAGGAAATTTTTTGAACTTCATACCCTATTATCATGGGAAATCAAAGAACTTGTGCGAGAAAATATGATCGAAAAAGAGACCCTGAGGAACGTAGAGAAGAGACGAGACAATCTCACAAAAGAAAGTTAGAAGCCCTCTCAAATATTGAAGACAAAAATCAACCTCAAGTAGAAATTGAAGCAGGTATGTAAATGTAAATATTATGATCTATTGATATATTTAAAATTTTCCTAATGTAAAATGTGAAGCTTAATTTTTATTTGATGAACTAGTTTGAAAAATATTTTGTTTAATGTAAACAGACGGAGATATTCCTCAAAATATTGAAGAAGAAAATCAACCTCAAGTAGAAATTGAAGCAGGTATGTAAATGTAAATATTATGATCTATTGATATATTTAAAATTTTCATAATGTAAAATGTGAAGCTTAATTTTTATTTGATGAACTAATTTGAAAAATATTTTGTTTAATGTAAACAGACAGAGATATTCCTCAAAATATTGAAGAAGAAAATCAACCTCAAGAAAAAATTGAAGCAGGTATGTAAATGTAAATATTATGATCTATTGATATATTTAAAATTGTCCTAATGTAAAATGTGAAGCTTAATTTTTATTTGATGAACTAGTTTGAAAAATATTTTGTTTATATGTAAATAGACAGAGATATTCCTCAAAATATTGAAGAAGAAAATCAACCTCAAGCAGAAATTGAAGTAGGTATGTAAATGTAAATATTATGATCTATTGATATATTTAAAATTTTCCTAATGTAAAATGTGAAGCTTAATTTTTATTTGATGAACTAATTTGAAAAATATTTGAAATTTTAGATATATTTATTAATTTATTTATTTATTGAATATGTACTATTTTTTCGAATATGTACAGATGAAATCACTATCGATAATGAGATGTTAGAAAATGTTGACACTCACACATATGGAGATAAAAAACCTGACCATGTTATACGATATCGTGTTAACTGCATTTTTGAAAAGTATTTATTAAATGAGCGGGTGACAGTTCAGGCTCAAATTTTGAAAGGTCTCTTATCATTAAGGAAATTAAAAGAAGCTACGACACTATTGGGTATTCGAAAATCAACCAAAGATAAAAAAATGAAGGAAGAGGTGATAAAAAATATGAGTAGTGCTATAAAGTCAATTAAGAGATCTACAGAGAAAGATGTTTCAATTGTATGTAGAGGAATACAGATGGCAATGGTTTCCTCAAGTACTCAAGAGAATTGTTTGGTAACATCTATGGCACAAGCATTGGGAACCTCGCGAAAACCTTTGCACAAACATTGGAAATTTCAGTTGCAAATAGATGTAAATGATGAACTCGCTTGTTGGAGAGCTATTTGTAGGCAACCATACAAAGATAGACTTGGAGAAAATGTTAAAAAAATAATATATGAATATTGGAATAACAATTCGCGTGTTTCATCAACTGCAAGACATGTGATACGAAGAAGAATAGCACGAAATCAATATGAAGAACATGAAAAAAATCTCTTGGAAACCACTCAGATAGAGTTATTCAACAAGTTCAAAGAAGAGAATCGTCAAATTCATGTTTCACTCAGTGCTTTTGTTCAACAAAAACCATGGTATGTAAAACCTATCACCGTACGTGACACTTGTTGTTGCCGTTATCATGTGGAATTTGAGTTATACTATGACACATTCCTTGATTTCGGTAGAACATTATGGAAGGATTCACCTCCTCCTTCCACTATTCGTGATTTCATATCTCAAATTCTATGTGAAAGAGAAAGCGATGAAATATTTTACAAAAAGAAATGTGTTGGTGGTAAAAAATGCGATGATTGTGGAAATTTGACTAAATTTCAAAACAAATATCATATTGATATAAATGATCAATAATTGTCCAACATGAAAGTGAAATGGAAGATATATGAATATATCGATACATCGATTCAAGGTGCAAATAGTGTTTAAAGAATTGAAGACGAAATTTTTCTGATAGACTTTTTGGGAAAGTTTGAGGCAGAAATTTACAAATACACCAAGCATTCCCATAGAGCTCGATGGAAAGACTTGCAATTCAAAAAATATCGTGAATTTTTTCCACCAGGGACCATTTTTTCAGTGATTGATTTTGCAGAAAACTACACATTTGTTTCACAAAAGGAAATTTAGAGTGAATACTATCATTCTGACCAAGTCTCCATGCTCGTCCATATTCTATATAGACATGCTGAACAAAATGTCGATCATATAGAAAGCACAAGTGAAAATCGATATATCATTAAAGAATATCACTTTTATATCAGTGACGATCGTACACATGATACATGTTTTGTACAACATTGTTTTGGAAAAATTTATGATTCATTGAAAAATCATGGAATAACATTCAATGAACATTGGATATGGTCAGATGGATGCGCAGGTCAATTCAAATATGCACGATCATTCTTTTTGTTGTGTTGTCTTCATAAGAAAACCTGCATTAAACATTGTTGGAATTTCTTTGAGACTGGCCATGGAAAAGGAAAACATGACGATGCAAGAGCATGCATAAAACGAGTACTTCGAAGATATCAAATGAACCACTCTGCAAGCCGACTTATGAACGTTGAAGAATTTGTTCAATGGTGCATCGCTGCTCTAAGCCATGAGAGAAACCCATCAAGAGAAGTGCGAAGGTACATTAAATTTAATTTATATTGGAAATCTAATTTTAAACATTGTACATTTATCATGCAATGATTATCTTTGATTGTATTTTAATATCATATTTACAAATTCTTATTCTAATTTTCCATATAAAGGTTTTTCTGGCATATTGGAATCGAAGATGTAGATAGATCAATTGGAAATGACGTTGAAACAATAAAAGGGACTCGAAAATTGCATTCAATTCAAAAAAAGTTGTCCAAAAATGTGTTTGCATTGGATAAAAGAAAATATTCTTTTTTTTGTGATGTTTGCATAGACAACACAAAATCCAATGACGTTTGTGAAAACAAAATGTATGTGAACGATTGGAAACATACAGAGCTAAATACAAAGGGAAAAATGTCTGTTGCAATGTTTGAAGAAATGAAATCAGAGGAAACTACAATATCATCCAATGGTGATCGAGTTTCTGATCTTGTTAGAGAAGGTAGCATTTGAGTTACTTTCTAATGATTTAAAGATCTAGAAATAAATTTAAATATGCATAATTTTGTAAATTTATTTTATTGTGCAGGAGATGTTTTCACTGTAATTGCACCTATTGAAAATGATGAAAATGTGAAGTATTATTTGATGCGTTGCGCGAACGAAAAAAATGAAATTATTAAAAAACTATAATGATCACGGATTTCGGTATGACGGAGGGTCTATTATGCTGAAAGGTTATTTTTTCGGACAAACTCATCAAAGTGGAGAATTTGTTTACTTTGAAGACTATGAACCTGATTCCATAAGTTGTCAATATAGTCTCTTGGTGTGTGCGACACGCATAAAGTTGATAGAAGTTCAATCAAAGAAAAAATCGAAATTTAAGAAATGGAAAATGTCAAAATCCGATCATGAACGGATTATTGAGGATGGAATTCCATTAGAATTTTTTTGAGTGAATTGTCCAACAATTTATTATCTTTGGATTAATATGTTTTAGAACTTCCAGGTAATCAACTAAAAAATTGAAGTGCTTATGTTATTTGTGCAAGTGTTTGCACATGTACAAATTGTTTGGGTACAAGCACGTGCTCTAGTATCAGCTGAAATTAGTTTTTTCTATACATGTGCATTGATGAAAATGTTATATATATATATATATATATATGTTCTAGAATGCAATTAAGCTGGAACTAGTTTTTTCTATGTGCATTGATGAAAAACTAGTTGGATTTTCTAGTAAAAAGTATGGACACAATGTAAATAAATCATGCAGCAGTATAGTTTTTGTACGAAAATTCCTTTCGAGACAAGAGACCTCGGAGCACTCCTCAGAGCTTTTGGTGGGATTTGACCACATCTCTAATCCGATTGAAAATCTAGTACAAAATCTGCTTGTCCAATGGTCGGATATGTTCAATGTGCATTGATGAAAAAATGTTACTTGTCTTGGATAGATATGTTCTAGAATGCACAATTAATTGTTCCAAGTAGTTTTTCTATGTGCATTGATGAAAAAACTAGTTGGATTTTTTTGGTAAAAAGTTTCAACAATGTAAATAAATCGACAAGGCTACCAATTTGAGTGCATTAACGACATTGACCCAAATTCAACAAACATATATATATACTAGACTTATATTTCCAATCAAAATTAAAGGGATAATTTGTACATATATCTACTTCTTTAAACTCTTTTTTCAATTAGAGCTCAATTGATACATGGTTAGTTGCATTGAAAAAGCTATGTTCTTCCTATTGGAAATTTTTTTTATTCAAACAAAACTACATGGAGAGATCAAAAGCAATCTTAAAATTCCAAATGTACTTCAACCATCCAAAAGGGATTTGTGCAAAATTACTTGACATGCCATGCCAATTATAGTGAACAACTATCCAATAGAAACATTTAACATTATATACCACATGTGCCAAATGTAGATTGAAACCATCCAAAACTTTAAAATTTTAAAAACTTTTGATAATATATCGTGCAACATTAAAACATTAAACATCACATGCGAAATGTAGATTGAAAGCTGCATTTCAAAACTTGAGTTTAAAAAACTTTAAATTATATATAGATCATTACTTCACATGCCATGCCAATTATAGTTCAACTAGATCCAATAGAAACATTTAACATTATATACCACATGTGCAAATGTAGATTGAAACCATCCAAAACTTTAAGTTTTAAAAACCTTTTGATTATATATTGTGCAACATTAAAACATTAAACATTTAAAGTTCATTAAATATCACATGCAAAATGTAGATTGAAACCATCCAAAACTTGAGTTTTAAAAACTTCACATGCCATGCCAATTATAATTCAACTATCCAACAAAAAACATTTAACATTAAATATCACATGCTAGATGTAGATTGAAACCATCCAAAACTTTTAACTTTTAATTTAACAAAAAAAATATAGATCACAACATTACTTCACATGCCAAATGTACTCCAAGCATCCAAAACTTAAATTTTAAAAAACAAAACAAATTATAACACATGTCATTACATAACATGCCAAATGTAGTTCGAGATGACAACATTAATTTATAGATAACAACATTACTTCACATTCACATGCCAAAAAGTACTAAAACCATCCAAAAAATTAAATAAAACAAATTATATAATAACAATGTAATAAAATATGTCCAAAAAATTGTAAATCTCACAAGTATCAAAAGTTGTATCAAGTTTAACAAATTTTAAAACCATCTAAATTTTGAAATCAAATCTATTGTAAATCATTTCCATCAAATGGAGACGAATCTAGCATCTTCCCTACTAGGGTCTTAGTCCGCGCCCTATCCTGTGAATGGGAAACCTACATACACAATGCACATGTACTTGAACATTAAAATTTGATGTTTTAAAAAATAATGAGAATATATATCTAGAACTTCATGTAAAAAACAAAATATAACAAAAAAATCATGCAATACCTCATAAGGTTCCCCTCTCCATTTGATGAACGGGTTCTCCCATAGGAACATACTGCCCGAAAGCGGTACAATATACATGTAGATATATATATATATATATATATATATATATATATATATATATATATATATATATATATATATATATTAAAAACTTTCAAATGAAAATGCACATGTGCATATATAAACTTATTTTCAATTTAATATTAAAAAAAAGGAACTAAAGACAACTTGTTCAAATCTTGTGGATGTTCCTATCTCCGTCGCTAGAGTCCATGGATTAAAGAAATCTTCTATAGGAACCTAAATTCAAAAAATTTTAAATAACTCAATATATATATATATATATATATCTCAATTTTTAATTGAACTTTTTGAGGTAGAATATATATATATATATATATATATATATATATATATATATATATATATATATATATATATATATATATATAAATTTTTAAACATAAATTTTAAAATTGTGAAAAATTGTCCATACTTGTGGCTCATCTCCCAAGGAAGTAGAAGGTACATCTCCCAAGGAAGAAGAAGGTACTGCCATCCCAAAAACATCAAACGGAATCGGTACCTACTAAAACATTTTATCAAATTATATATATACATACATGTACATGTGTGGCAACAATTATTTATTTTTAGAGTCACTTAAAAAAACACTAACATTTGCCAACATATTATGATGGTCGGACCCATCTGCATTGTTTGAACCGAGAGGTCTCGAACGTGATATTTACATTTTCGTCACACATCATGCACTGAGAACGCAAATGGTGTTTTAACATATAATCATACATTTTTGTTAGATTAATGTACACATATAAATAAATGTATACATGTACATACACATGTATTTATTACCAATTGTACACATGTATATGTAAAAATAATTTCAAACCCTAAGGTCACTAACACATACAGTTCCGGTGCCCTCTTCCTCATGAAAAATTAGGTCTTGCAAACCATTGCCACAATTTATTGCATATGTTCGGAGATATTCAACATTCATGTTGTAAATCTCCTCATACGTACAATAAACAAAATTGGCACGTGCATTTTCACGTGCTCTTTGTCGATTTAAACAAAGATCGACTCCACTCAATCCGCAATGAACATTGTCGATCATAACATACCTTGCTTCTCGACTTATTTGAGAAGTCGCATCCATCTCTTATCGCGAGTTTCGACTCAAAACGGTCGACTCACTAATGGCGGCTCGGGGCGAGGCAACTCCACATCTCACTTAGTGCCCTTACGGTCATATAATCGACCTTTCTCAGGGCCAAAAAAAATTCTGAAGGAAGGTCATTGTAGTTGGGTTTCATACCCAAAAAAAATTCTGCATAAAACATTTGTGAAAAATAAACGGGAACCTCATCGTTCCATGGAAGCCTTCCATAGGCCGCAAGATGCCTATCATACAAATAACGAGCTTTGTCGGGTGCTTGAAATACTTTGCACTTTCAACATTTTTCTTTTTGGCCCTTCCTTATAATTAAACATTGACTTGGCCACTTCTTTTGTAACTTTTTGTTTTACGTCCTCCCATTTATCGGGACCCATCAACTGTTTCTTTTCTCTTTCTCATCATTTCTACAAATGAATCGATCGTTGGCCGAATATTTCTATACTCATTTACCATTTCACCCAATGAATGTGTAACTATTTCAAGGCTTTGTCGACTCTCGGCGAGTAGAGACAAAGCCACGAGATCTCTTTGCAATTTTGCATGAAGTCTTTCACACCTTTGTAAGGTGCATTTCTCCATGTTGGTTTCCCATGGTATATCGGTAATCTCATCCGGATAAGTTGTCTTTGGGTTGAAAACCTTCTTCTTGAATGTAGCAGGCTGCTACTGCGTCTATTTTGACCACTAATTCAAACATTTTCAGCCTCTGCATCAATATATATAAAATTTTGTATATTAGAAAAAAACACGTGTAAAAAAAAGTTGTACAAATTTAATGAAAAAAATATTGAAATTGATGGCAAACTTGATGTTGTTGGTTAACATCTTCTCCACCATGACCCTGCGAGAACCGGGACCTAGAATGACGGCTGTTGAGAACCAAACCCCGGAATGACGTGCTGCGAGAACCGACAGCGTTGATTTGCCTTCGGGGGAATAAATATCACCCCCTTCACGCAACTTTGCTATCACTCATATCTCGATCGGTTGAACCATGGCCACGCTCCATGGATGGAGTAGAAACCCTTCTCCTCTTACCTCCTAAAAATTAAAATATGAAACTTATTAACAACTAATTTAACTCACAAAGTTAATAAAAAAATCAATTCCATATGTACACACATGTATGGAGATTTAAGATTATATTTAAATACTTGTGAACATCCCACGATCCACGAACCTCCATATGGGATTCGAGTGATCTTCAGTCATTCATCCTCCATGATATATATCTATTGGTCGACATTTACACAAAATAGATTTCAAAAAATCAATTTGTAATTTAGTGTACACAAATTATGTAGAACACAACTTTCAAAGCAAATAATTGATCATGTGTGAAACTAAATTTAATCGAAAAAGAAATTATAAAAATGATAAGTTCACCAAATTGCGCTTTACATGGTGGGAGCACACTTGGTATAAAATTTACCACTTATACACTTTATTTTGTGGGATAAATGACACATGTACATAGTTTACCTTAAAGTTGTTGTGTTTTATGGATATTAAAATGAAGAACTTCTATTTAGATCCATTCCAGAGATTGATTGTAGGGGCATTTACTAGATATGTCACCTTTCATAAAAGATGAGATCCGGAGGCTACCTAGCCCTTTACGGACTCTGCCTATACAACTTTTAGAAGTAAACACTAGAGGCATTAACAATATCAAAGAAAATTTTCATTCTCATACATGGGAATGTGTCTCTTTCCTACGCAAAAAAAATAGTTCGAGGGTACTTAATCTTCATAGACACGTCATCAAGCGAGTCAATGTGATCATCCCCAACTTACTTTTCATGAAATTAGGCTTGGAATCCTCTACAACCTGGTGGATGGAGTTGAATGGGAACTAGGTCAAGGCCTTTACAAAATACATGCTAGTGAATAACACTTACTAGGTTATGCCAACAAATAAAGTGGTAGAAATGTTTTCTCCTCGAGGTTGTCCAATTGGGTGTGTAATACCAACTTCACCCATTTCCTAACGGGTTTCTCTCTTAGGTTACAAATGTCTTCCACCTTATTATTTATATATTTTTCAATTTCTGTGGATTTCTTGATTTTTTTCTCCTACCATCTCCCTCTCTCACTCCCCAAATTATTGTCATCAAACATGCCCCATCGAGGATGCGGAGCAATGTTTGCACCATACTAGAAGCTTGTCATTCTTGCTAATTGAAATTGGAGTCATGTATACTATATTGCTTGCTTAAGTGGCTCTTACTTGGACAATATCCTTGAGATAGTTTGACATGATGGTCATATGAGGTTGGAAGCTACTTGGTGTAATTTTTCCTTAAATCTTCAAAAAAACAGAGCAAAAATGTCATTTTTCGATCATTTTTTATTAGCTTCTGCATACGAGCGGATGTTATCACAATTGCAACACAATCATGTTCCATGAGCATGAATTATGAATGTCATGCAAGCCAAATTGCAAGGAAATTTGCATTCATTTTAGGCAAAAGAAGGCTATGACATTAAGGTCCATGCTAGAAAAAATTATGCAAATAAGGTTGCTAAGTCTTGATACTTACCATGTGTTTCAAAGCCATAACGAAGGTTGGCTTTGAGAGTGTCCTCTCAAAGCCCTTTCTTGAGATGAAATTTAATTCAATGTCTCTTAGAGTTGCAAGGTGGAATTGATAGAACTATTTGATTTCTTTACCATAGGTGGATATCTCCTTTCATCTATACCTTTCTCTACCATCTTATTTCCAAGTGAAATGGGAATTTTCACATTTTGAATGCCATTACCATGTAATTTGGTAGTACTGCTAGCTAGACCTATCACAAGTAAGGTTGTCATACCAAACTATTTCTCTTGCTCAACTCGGTGACAATGACTCTCTTCTCACACTCCTTACCATATAAGATCTTCAATTGTACATGTCACGCAAAGTTGGGGGTTCTAGGTCTACACCTATTAGGTAAAGTTACATATTTTATGTCATTGTGGTCTTTAAATTTGGAGGTGTTCCACCTAAAAAATTAGGCATTAAATATGGATGAAAATGATTTATTTTAACTTTGATAGAATTTCCTCGTGGAATTATTGAATTTCTGGACGACATCATGCTAGCTTTTCTTAGAGAAGAAGGTTTTGGAGGAGAAATTGAATTCTTTCGACTTATTTTTGGCATTGAAGTTTGAAATAGTAGTTTTGATGACTCCATTGATGACCTTGCTGAAGAATTTGATGCACACAATATTGACTTTGAAGATGGTTTAGAAGATGTTGAAGAAGTTGTAGATTTTGGTGTTGTCATGAATGTTTCTTTGTTGTTGGACTTGATCAAGACATGTAATTTAACTTTACGAGCAGATTGAAGACCTTGAAGAGGTTTTTAGATTTTGTTGTTCTCACTAAAGGTTTTTGTCTAGTTTTGTTTCTTAAACCATCATTTCCATAGGACATTTTTTGGTGAATAGATTCTTGACCTTGATGAGAGGATATGATACCTTGAATAGGCTACATCTTTTGGTGACGTCACTAATTGTTTCTCTATTATTATGTTTGTTAAACATCTTGCTTAGAGGCAAGGCAACTCCACATATATTGTACGGTTTATGGGACAGAAATCAATATGTAGAAATATTCACTTGGTTTTTATAATTTGATAGAAGAATGACTTAAAATGACCTTGTATGTCTTCTCATTTTAGAGCTCAAATTTTAAGGAAGGATTTAAGTATCCACCTTTCAAGAATCACTAGAAGAGGTTGATAAAGAATACGAGGAAGACAAAAAAACTAACCGAGTGGTGTAATAAATGGATTTCTTGGGAGGTAGATTGGCATATGGACTTTTGGTAGCTAGAACTTTTCCAAATAAGTGAATGTATTTGAAAACCAAATCTCTAGTTTATTTTGGTTTAGATAAGGTCTAGAATTTGAAAAGTGAATTCCCTCTTTCTTCCTCTTACATGTCCAATGATCGGAATCTGGATTGAGGGAAAAAAAATTTCCTAAATAAAAATTTTTGCATTTTATTTGTTGTACACATGAGTTTTTAAAAAGCTAATTAACTCATAAATTTCTCACAAAAATACACTTAAATCTTGACACAAACCCCTTCCCAATTGGCTAGCATGTAGACGATCCTAAACACATTTTTATTTAACTAATGAGGGAGATAGCCCAATAAAAATAGTTTTTTCCATATTCAAATCAAGTTGGTATCAAAGTACAATTTAGCTCATTTTAGTCAAGGTTAGTTAGAAGAATTAGCTATTGGTTTATGTCTTTAATTTCCTCTCGAAATGAATGTGTACGTGCTTTTGAGAGACACACTAGAGGAATAAGGTCCAAATTTTTGATGAAAACGTGCTATGAAAGTAAAGGGTTAAAGGAAAACATGTACAAGGCATAGTTGAGTACAAGGCATCGTTGAGCCAAATGTTGTTGAGGAAGGGCCTAATTATTTGGTCTTGGTTATGGAAAACAAGATGGAGAATGCTCCAAAGCCAAGGAGGCACATGAAGCTATTCCAAGAAGGAATTTTATTTCGTGTTCATTACCTCAAGCTTGTGAAGTTTGTGTTCATGATGAATGGAAAAGTTTAACACCCACTTTGCAAGAAGATGTTAATAAACATGCAGCTAATGAGAATGTAAAAGAAGAGGATGTTGAAAGCTCTATCTAGTCATTGAATTCATTGCTAGTATTCAGAGGAGAGCCACTACCTCATCAAATTCACCTCCTCAAGAAGGGGACAATGGTGAATGTTCAAGGTATAAATTTCCCTTTAATCAAATTGCTTTTGATTATGATAAACATGGTAAATATTCACATAAGATATATAAAAGAACTTGCACATGTTCCTTTTGTGGTTTGAATAATCATAATGTTTATAGATGTTGGAAGAAGATATCCATGCACATTGAAACTCTCTAAATAAATGAGGCAAAAATTCAAAGGCCCATTGGACAAGGAAAATGATGTTGAAAATAAGATGCAATTGTTTATTACTCATTGCCATAAGAAAGGTCACCTTGTGGACAAGTGTTGGACTTTGTATCCAACAAGTCATCCACAACATTTGAAGAAGGTGGAAAGAGATAACGATAAGAATGGAAAAGAGGATTCCATAATCGATGAGGGTCAAGATGATTCACATGATGAAGTGCGGCTAAAAGAAGCGCCATTGAAATGGTTTGCTAACGAGATGGTTAGATTTCTTATCCAATTAAGGCCTTGCATGTATTTTGATGTTTCATGAATTTCTTTGCAAATTCAAAGTATGGTGCATGTTGCATGAAGCAAGATGTTGAAAGTAGAGTTATGTTGACACACTTAAATGCAACAAATATGGAAATTTGTACATGAGCTCTATTATTTGACTTGAGAGTCAATTGTTTGAAGAGAGCATGTTTTGTTGACTTGTGTTTGGTTGATGGTTTTGTACACCAATATGTAAGAGTACATGGAGATATTCACATGATGTGAATTTTTTTTCTTTGAAGGAGAAAAATGATATGTCGACGAGCTATGTTTCTTGCATGATGTGTTTTCAGTTTGATGGTTTTGTTTGTGACAAGACGTCACAAGATTTCCACTCTTGAGTGAGAGCCTCATGATTACAACCTAATCATGAGAATAAAATGGGACTGCATCCTTATTTTGAAAACAAATAGGATTTTGAGCTACCTAGGACTCAAACCATTATTTTTAAATTTGAAATATCATGGTGTGTTGTTTCAATGCCTGAATCCACAACCCTAACAATAAATTGTTTTATTATTTTTTTGCGGGATTTAGTTGGTTATATTAAAATTCGAGTTGAATTTAAAATTCTTGGCTTAGTGGCATGAACCAAACATATTGTACATATTAAATGAGGAATTTCGCTCTCCCAATCATTTCTAAATCACCCATATCACCAAGAAAACATGTTTTTAAAAGAACATACTTTGGTATGGGAAAGACCTTAGGTTTCAAATATTTTAAGAAGGTTTTTGATATGGTTGAGAGAATGTGGAAAAATAGAATCCATAAACAAATTATTTTTCAAAACGTATTACTTTCAAAGTATCAACAAGGAACATGTACAAGGGTGTTCAATGAATTAACGCTATTTATTTAAATTCCATGATGTATATCTTACTCATAATTTTAACAAATTATTAAATAATGATCTAGATTGGATAATTATATTATTTGTCATATATTTTGATGCTTATAGAGTGAAAAAAACTGAAAGAATCAACTTGTAGGGTCATTTTAATGGTGGGTGGAGAATTGGGGTCTAAAACCTTTTGGAGTCATTTTGAGGCATTAAATGACATTTACAGGGGAGTCAAACGATTATCCCTTGTGCAGAAATCTTGACCATTATTCTACACTTAAAGACATATCCAATGGTGCAAGAAAAACATCAAATGAAGTTCATTCAAAATTTATGCCTTTAGTAAGTTGACCTATCATGTTGACCACCATGGTATGAGAGAATGACATTTTAGCCCCATTACTCATGCATGGCAAGCTAGCTACATGTGGAATTTTAACAAGACTCTAAAAGGTCTAAAATAAAAAAACCTCGTTAATGGTTGACATAGTCAAATCTTACACCTAGTTGGCTATCACACTATGTTAAATACTTGGTCACTAGGAGGAATAAGAGTTCCATTTTTGTGTTATTGTATT
Organism: Pinus albicaulis; assembly: GCA_034641835.2. Taxonomy (NCBI): domain Eukaryota; kingdom Viridiplantae; phylum Streptophyta; class Pinopsida; order Pinales; family Pinaceae; genus Pinus; species Pinus albicaulis. Next base: position 94,617,564 of record CM076572.1, on the reverse strand, counting down.
TTGTTCCATTATTGAAAATACAACTAGGAGTGTGAAGTTAGAGAGAAAAATGTATGAAGTTAAGTTTTTATAGCAACCTTACACGCTAAAAGTCTTAGCTAACTCTAGAGAGATTACCTCTTTCTTTGTACTCACATATTTTCCATACCGAGAAAAGAGAGTAGAGCATGTTTACATTTTAGTGTTGTTTTTTCTCCCATAAGGATTTCCTTGGGAAAAAAGGAGTTTAGAGCATCATTCCTTTTTAGGGTTGCTTGTCTCCCATATAAGGATTTCCTAGGAAAATAATTGTGGTGATTGTCTAGAGATATGTATGTGTGTGTTTCATTATGTTCTCTATTTCTTACGTTGTGTTTCATTATGTTTTATATTTCTTACATTTACGCCCTCCTATTTTTTCTTTCCAATCAAGGTTTATAAAATAACATGAGAAGCAACATGAGACTTGAAACAATCATTTTCATTATCTATATGGAAGGCAAGAAGGATTATATCCCCTTAAGCTTAAGCTTATGTAGTTTGTCAATTTTTATCATATATTTTTTGGTACAAGGGTAAATGTTTTTTATCTATAGTACAAGTCATGAGTTCCCCAATTTTACCTCATGTAAAGCATGATTCTAGGATTACTACAATTTGTACTTGGTTTTTTATTGTGATGATTCCCTGTCTCAATCACTTGGCCATCTCTCGATGGGTAGTTAAATCTTTATAACAATACTTAAGTAAAATTTATCTACTTGAATTATGTGAAATTATGTAAAAAATGGTATACTACTTTTCATAAAATTGGGTTGAGTTTATCATATATTTAAATGAAAGTTGATTAAATATGTTTTCTTTAAAAGGATCTAACAATTTTGTTAAGGTATGAATTTGCGAGTTTTGTGTGGCTCTCTATCAACCTTCACTTCCTCATTTCTAGAAAAAAATCTACTTGCTCATTCGTATACCCACTTTCTATTCAAATGCATGAGTTTTGAACTCTCGGTAACTATGTTTTTCCACGCGAGGGAAAATTATGTCACATTTTATACTAACTCTAAATATTATTTTGAAGTTTGAATTACTGTTATTCTTTTATATAATTTAACATTAGATATAAGTTTAAATTGAAAGCTACTTAGATGAAATATAGCTTAGATATGGCATTTGCAAATTATTTTCTATTTATTGAACTAAAGGACATAATTATTACACGTTTAATTTACATTCAAATGCTTCTTTGATTTATCTCCTATAGCTTAATGTAATGCTAGATATATAATTTAAGTTGAACGCCCATGAGATAAATATGACTTCTATGTGACATTTGTATTGAATCATCTATTTGTTGTGTTATATGAACATAATTGGTACGCATATCTAATTTGCATTACTAATATGTCATGCTTCTTTAATTTATCTTTTATAGATGATTAGAGCATCCCTTTTTAATCTATCCCTATTGATGTTGGATATGTGGGCAATACTCATCCAAATATTTTTCTATCATAAAGCGATGAGTAAAATTGTATTCCATTTGTGTCAATGTTAAGGTTAAGCACATGGATTAAAGTTTTATATAAGATACATTGCCACGGTGTACATTTATATCTAAAGAGTCCAAAACCTCATTCAAGACCATATGTTTTGTTGGTGTAGTTTGATTGGTTATATTGCATTACTTTTGCATTTGTTGTTGTGGGCCTCACCATCTAGTGATTTTAGGTAAAAAAATTATTTACATGGAATTTTTTAAGTATCCTAGAATGTTTATTATTTATCACTACTAGCCTTGGTGATTTAGTTGTTTGTTTTTGATGCTTTGCTTGGTTACCCATATTTAATAGTTGTTCATGTTTAATTCATTGTTAAGGCTTTTTATTGGCCTATCGGGATGTATTTTTCTCAAATCCATAATGGCTAAAAGAATGAAATTTATCTATGAAAAAGAGAGGTCATATGGAAAACAAATTGTTTGCAAGTGTTCTTTTGAACCCATAGAACTTGCAACCCCAATATGGATACAATACTAAGTAATACATAGCCTCATCTAACTTAGCGGATTTGCAATACTATATTTGAGTTGGTTAGCTCCATTTCATGATATTATAATGTTAGATTATTATTTCTATAGATTTTGATTATGGTAGTAAAATGTTACAAAAAACCGGAAACTACAAATAATATTATTCTAGATATATGTAAAAAGGACATGGTAGAGAAAATCAAACAATATTAAACTTTTCATAAATAGTTTAGATATAAATACATTTTCTAATTTTGATTGTAAATTCCAAGGCTTAGAGCAATAATTTTTTACGATAATTTTTTTTTAATTAATAAATAAAAAAGAAGAATTTTCAATCAAAATCACATCCAACATATAATAAAAATAATAAAAACAATTTAAAACTTCATACACTATGACATTACTATGGCAAAGAGCATAAAAATATAAAAGCAAAAAATCCTTTTATATAATAATGGAGAGCTTCAAATACACAAGAAAAAAAATCTTTCAGCCTCCTTGTATCCCAGGAGAAAGAGTTGCTCAAACAATCATATTTTAAACAATTAAAACTTGGAGAAAATAATCGTGTTTTTGAATTTCAATTATATAAAAAAAATTAGTCAAATATTTCAAATCTGTTTTTTTTGGCTATTTGCGAGTGTAGGTGCAGTTCTAGCTAGAGAGAGACTCCAAGAAGGGGTTTCAAGACGAGACGAGGTTTCCAACATTCCTGTCAAGAAGGGAGGCAAATATTTCCAACAAAAGATGATGTCTGTGTTTTCTTTAGTACTCAATCGAGCTTTGTATTAACACATAAGCGAGCATCGATGTTTCTTATATAATCACGAGGATTATTAAAAAGTTGCAATTTCCTCAACGGACTTGACGAGTCCTCAATATAAATGGTATCCACATGCTATGTTTTTGGACATGGTAGTTGGTAATGGTTTTCAAACGAGCCTAATGTCTTTTCAAGCGAGCACATACTTGTTTATTTCTCACTTGTATGTTGTTCCATAGGGGTTCGTTTTTTTTACTAGGCTATTATCCACACAACAAGCTTGTCAATTGCATACTACTCATTGTTGCTGATCAAAAGATGCTCTCCGGTACTCAATATGAATGGTACCCACAAGGCTCTATTTTTTTGGACGTGGTAGATTGTTACGACGGCGAGACGAGCTCGAATGACTATTCAAGCGAGCACTGCTACAACTGCTATTTCCTCTCAAGAATGTTGTATCATCGAGATCGATTACTAGACTATGGTTCACACTGACATGCTGTCTTCGCTCCTTCTGGTGCATTTTGGTTCACACATGACCGGTGGGCTTCCCTTTTGCTTTCTACTACATGATGCTAGTCTTTGGTCTTAATTAGAATTTTTTTGATCAAATGAAAAAAACTTGGGGGCACTGCTATTTTTTGCATTTGCTCCCTGTGTCTATTTTGCTTTTTGACATATTTGGTATCCTCTATGCATACTCATGAGGTTCATATTGTAATTAATACGGTTTCTTGTATCGTTGATATGGGGCTTTTCTCATCATTCTAGTCTAGGATGGGGCACCTATTTATACGGATGGATAAACTAGGTGTGCTATCAATGGCGAGATTATGTATACGACTCATAGACTATTTTTTTCTCACTATAATATATCTAAAACGGTGTTTTTTCTCTTGTGAAAGGTAGGGAGGGAGGTAGATCTTCGAGATGAGCGGACCAACAAACACCAAAAATTTTAATACACAACACAAAAATGTTAATACACATCACCAAAATTTTTAATACATAGCACCAAAATACACGAGACATTTTTCTAATTCACGGCACAAAAAAAATTTTCGAGCGCGGATGGAGACTAACATACCCGATGGAGTCGACGAGCGAGGATGGTAGGAGCACCGGCGCGGTTGGGAGGAGCAACGGCACGAACGGAGCGAAAAACGGTAAACCACAATCAAAACGCGCGAACAATGAAAATGGTAAACCACTAACCTTCGCGGGCGATTTATTTATAGAAAATAGTTCGGCCGAACTATTTTAAAAGTAAAACTTCGGCCAAACTATTTTAGTAGTTCGGCCGAACTTTTGTTGCCGGTTTTCCAATCTCCAGCAAAAATTCTATTTTCCCGCGCCGTCAGTGTGTCGTCAATCTATACGGAATCATGAGTTCGGCCGAACTTTATAAGAAAGTTCGGCCAAACTATTACAAATTTCGGCCGAAATTTGAAAAATGTTCGGCCAAACTATTGTTGAAAAAAAATTTCGACCCCTGATTCTCACAAAAGTGTAACCCAGCTTCACGTTTCCGCCCCTTTATCTTGTTGAGTAATTTCATCTTCGTTACATAAGATAAAGGAATCTAAACTTGACTGAATATAGTAGATTGGAGAGTTGTTTGGTTTGTCTATGTTGCTCACCATGTACTTCATATGAGATTCCCTGTATAGTCTTCGTTTTGGTTGAAAACGGGGATGGTGGCGTAATACATGTCCATTTGAAGGCTTCCACTGAAGTTTGGCTCCCCAAGATCTTGATAAGAGCATGCCATACTTAGGGGGAATGTCGACTACAACTATGTCCATGACTAAACTCTTAGCGAGGGATTTGGGATAAGTTAACACAAATCTTTGATCAAACCCAAACATTTGACTGCTGCTGAGTCAAAGGAATACAAATCCTTGTATGGTTTAGTAATTTCTAAGCCTAAGCTTTCCATCACTACCTTCGGCATTAGATTGTGCGAAGCTCCAGAATCTAACATGGCATTGTGTAGAATTTTTTCATGTATGTTCAAACTAACATAGAAGGGGGGAACGGTTCCTTCTTGGTATTTTCCTTCAACTTACGGACCAAACAACGGCTCGGGTTTGTCATCTGTCAAGTTTAAGGTATCGAGTATCACTTCCTAAGTTCAAAGCTTTTAAAACATGGTTTTTGTACATTTCTTGGGTTACTAGTTCGACTAGGGGAATGGCAATTTTTATCTTAGCAATCTCTCCCTCGAAAAGTTGAAAGGAATAATTGACTTGTTGATATTTATATCTGCCTTTTCAATTGAATTCCTTTCAGCAATCTTGATTTGCTAAACCTTGTTTGGATGGTAATTGGGGACAGGTTTATTAGGACCACTAGGCTGAAGTGCTAGAGTACTGTGTTCAACATTTGGTTGGACACCTTTGTCTTTGTTTAAGTCGGGTTTCTTGGCAAAAATGTTGGCTTTCTCTGTTGTCTTTTTTGAGATTTGAGCTTCGTGTTTTTTCTTGAAAACGTATTAGTGTCCTTATCTTTTAAGTTGTCTACATTCCCTTTGCTCCATGAGATCGTATTGTTTATGCACCTCCATGATTGCATTTTCAAACCCCCAATCTATAGTCATCGGAATCTTCATAGTCTGTTTGTATTTTGATCATAAGAGAAAAAACCTTCTTCTTCTTCAGTGAGGAAAACATCATCCCCACTGTTTGAGCCAATCAAGTTTACATGAGCTTCTCCCAACCTTTCCAACTCCCTATCTTCCTCATATTGATCTACATATTTTTGTTGGAAGGGAGGTCTAATATGTTGGTCAATTTATTTTTTCTTATCTTGATTGTTTTCTCTTCTATAATTCTGATTTCTATTTCTATTTTGATTGTTATGGGGTTCTCTTGGTGGCACTCTATCATTCATATTTATCTTTTCAAGCATCCTCTCCATTACCTTCACTAGGTTGTCAACTTTTGTATCAGAAGTTGAGGTTGAGGGTATTAGGTCATCTTTATAAGTTACCCTCTTCTCTAATCTCAACCTATTTCTTTTCTCGATTATGTTTGCTTCTACACTCAAAGCTCCTTTTAGCATGTCTTCTAAGGTTAAGTAATCCCTCCCCCTTAACTCGTAAGTCATTTCAGCATCAAAGCTTTCGGGATACCTTACCAAGGCCATGCCTTGAGGAGGTTTCATGTGAGGTGGAAGAGCGTTGTAAACATTGTTGAACCTAGTAGAGTAATCATGAACACTCTCCCCTTGATTTCTCTTGAGGCTGATATACTCTGCTAGTATTTGGAGAGGATTCTTTTTGAGTTCCCATTTGTCGATGAATGTTTGATGCAAGGCATGGAGATCATTTATGTTGTTAGGAGGTAAGTTTTTAAACCATTTATTTACATCTCCTCCTAAAATTTGGGTGAAGATCCTCATCTTCATAGTTTCTTCTTCTATCTCCATGTAATCAAATGCATCCTCCATCCTATCTATATGATGTTGAGCTGTTGTGGACTCTTTTCCGGTGAAGTGAGGGATTTTGGATTGGTAATCATTTGGTAAGGGAAGTAGAGGTTATGGTAACACTAATGGGGCATACCATGTTGCCATGGCTGGAAATATGGGTAGATTTATAAGAGGTGGATTTACAAGAGTGAAAGTGGGCTGAACAAGAGTGTTTTGCACAGTGGGTGTTGGATGGACAGATGTGGATGTACCGGGGATAGATTGTTGAGCTGACCTTGGATGAGAGACACCTAAATTGAGAAGGAAATGTAAATCAGGTGGTGTGGTTTCTCTACTACCAAGATTTTGTTCACTTTGTTCGGGGATGAAAGTGAAGACTCGGAATCTATCTAAATTATATCATCAAGTGACCTAGTTCTAAAAGGATTTCTTAAGTCGATGGTGATTGGTGTAGAGGTACGCAAGATTTTTCGAGGCCCTGAATTAGATCTCAAGGGTGATCTGAAAATAGTTGAAAATTTAATCTTAGGAGACTTCCTAAGTATACTTTCGAGGGTTGTCAACTTCTTAGATGGGTTTGGGTCGGGGTAGGCTCTAGTACGAATCTTTCTAGGAGCCACTATGCTATGTTTTTTCGGACCCAGCTAAAAGAAAATTTTAACCAGATATGACAATCATCAAGAGGCTAACTGATTTTTTCAAAAGAAGGAAACTTTAATATTAAAGCCTTCTAACTGAATTTGTATGATGGTATAAAGACTTGGGGTCTTCCCAGTGGAGTCTTAAGGTCTATTTTTAGGATTGTGGAGTCGCTAGGTGGAAATTTTTAGTTCTTTTGGAGGTAAAAGGTCTTTTGGTCCACCACCATGTTTATTATGAAGCCAAAATGAAATGTTTTTTGGGTTTTTCTGAGCTATTTTGGTATTATAGGTTAAGAGAGTGTTCTAAGTCTGATTTCGCACTTAGCTTGGTAACTAGTTCCTTCAAGGTTTGATAAGGGCTAACGAGAATCCTAAGGGTTACTTAGTTTGTCACTGATTCAATTAAGTCCTATCATGATTACAATTTGTTACGTAGCGCTTGAAGAAGGTTACTTATGTTATACTGGACCTAAAAAATTTGAAGAAGGGTTTTCAAACCATTGTATTCTCAGTATGTCCCACCATGATCGCCATTATGTTGGTGTCCCGTGTTTTGATAGTTTGGAAAATCAAAAGACAAGGCAACATCAGAACCAATCTTTAGAGTTACAGGATCTAGTCCTCCTATTCTCAGAGAGGGATCTCTCAAAAAAAATTTTGCAAAGGTTTATATTGTGTGCTTTGAGTATTGGTTTTAGACTAGTTATTAAGTGCAGGTGTTTGTTTGTTTGCTTGTTTGGTTGGATTGACACAGCATAACATGAAAGGCCTAAGAAAGATATATAGGACAGAGAAATATCTGGTTCATTGGGCAATGGAGTCAAGAAAAGGTCATAACAAACTCGTCAATGGATATGGGATATCAAAGGGCAAATCTAACTTGGCCATGAGGATCCTTTTGTTTTTGGAATGGGATGAACATTAATAATTTGGAAAGAGAAGTTTAATTCTCAACAAAGGGAATTTGAAAACATAATTTGAACAATAAAGAGCTCTTTAATAGACAGGGATAACCATAAATTCTACAAATCATACCTTTAAGCCAATAATGATTTCAAAACAACTTTTAAAATGAAATCTAAGATTCGGGGAACACCCTATTTCCTCAAAGATTTTATTTCAAAGGACTTAGAAACATAAAAGATTCACTGATAATTGCAGTCATAGAAGAGGGAACACCTAAATACATCTATGATCATAATTATAACGACCTTTAAGCCAAATGTTTAAGCGAGGACAAAGGGAAAGACCAGAACAAACCTCCTTGATTCACTGTAAACAAAGAACTTCAAAGGGAGACTTCAATAACAATTTTTAAGTGGCAACAGACAAGCAGGGAAAACCATCAATCATGTTGAAACCAACTATTCGAACTATTAAGGAAATAAACAAGCATCAAGACTAAAGAGAGAGATTAAAGACTCTAAAATACTTCAGCAGAAGAAAACATGAAACAGTGAAGGATGAACGAGGTCTAAGGTGCTTCCGGGAGTCATTTCTTAGCCTAAAACTTTCAACCTCCTTGTAGTAAGAGATTATGGAACATAATGAAAACGAGGGAAAAACATAAAACAGATTCGAATAATTCATCAACGACCAAGCTCATGGATCCAATGATAGAGCCTTCTCGGGAACAAGCATGCTACAACATCATCGGGGGTTTCCAAGACTTCGAGTTTCTTCTTCAACTTCAATGGACTATGTATTTATTTCGGAGAGTTTCGGTATTACAACTTGTGATCAAACAACAACCAACCAACAACTCCTCATCTTCTACAACGATATTTATAGAAGAAATGAGGAGGTGGAATGGGATAAAATATCTTCTAAGTTTAATTAATCAGGTTCACTTTGTCTCTTGGCCTTTGTTGGGCTTAATGGAGAACATTCGATATTTATCCTGTATTAATTGGTTACATTAACTATTAAGCTTATTTGGAAAGAATTTTTTTGACTTTAAGGCTCTTCGTTATCTTTATAATAACTTCTGCTGACAGTTTTACAATAAGTTCCTTTGGTTGAATTAACTGTTTAGCCGCATTGATGCAAATTCTCCTAGTCTGGTAATAACTCGGCCTCCTTTTGATTGCTTTGAGGCTGTAGGTGGCTCTGTGGTAGCTGGAGGATTCAATTTTCCCCTGATGTGGCAGCGTAGGATTTTCGAACTGATTGATATTATTATTTAACCTAAAACACCTTTAATATACTTGAATTCTGTGTTTTAGGCGGCTTAGTGAAGCCTAATCTCTGTCTTCCGGTCTTCAAACTGTCTTTAATCGTGGATTAGGTCTTAGATTAATCGGATTGATGCCTTAATCCTTCCAAAACTGTGTTTAATAGTCTTCAAATATGTTTCTGCTTTGATTTCCGTGTTGTCCAGTGACACTCTTTGATTAAATTAATTTTCACTGTGTCTTGTTGATGTGCAGGGCCACGCAGGGCTCGCATGGCATTATTGCCTCATGAAACAATGATAAAACGTTGAATCCAAACCTTGCGAATGGTCTCCATTGATGAATCGAAGGCATAGGAAAACGTCTTTCCCGGCCTTCGGCCTTTCTTTTGATACAATGGAAAAACCATTAATCCCTGCAAAATACACAAAATATTATAAAATCCTGCGTTGTGGGTTTAAGCGCTTTCGAGAGGGTGTGAGGAGAGGCGTAGCCAGTTGGATGGAAACATCCAATGGTTAATATTAGCCCAAAGAAGGTAAAAAAGGAGAGGGAGAGGGAAGAATAAGATGGAATGATCTTGGACCGTCCGATCTGGACACGTGGACGGTCCAGATCCAATCGGAGGATTGCAATCGAGGGCAACACTCCAAAGTGCCGATGTAAATTTGCGATACGATGTAGCGCAGACCGTTGATCTGAGGATTATATCAATGGTGGAGAATGAATCGGAGGGTTTTGAAGCGGAGGCAAGACTTGTAATCAGAGGGAATGAGGACCGTTGGATCACGGAAGGCGGAGAGGAGATCAACGGCGGACAATCAATCGAGGATCGGTGATCAGGGGTGGCAAACAAATGTAGCGATGGAAAACTCCGATGCGATTGAGTGATGACCATTAATCTGAGTATCAGATCAACGGTGGGTAATTAATCGGAGGGATGGCCGATCGAGGGAAAAAATGAATGCACCGAATGAAAAACTCCGATGCGATTTTGCACGGACCGTTGGATCGGCTTACGATCAATGGCAAGGATTGGTTTTAAAGTGAACCAGCGAAAAACCCTTTATAATGTATAAAAGTTTGAAAAATTAAAATGAAATGCAAAGGTTTAATATACAATCGGGCGGGTTTATATGTAATATGGTTGGCACCCGTCTGCGGGGCCTTTGGACTTTATGAAATGTAATATGCCCGGGGCGTATATAAAACAGAGGGCCAATCGCAATCGGAGCCATCGAGCCCGGTCTTTCAATCAAATCATTGAAATTTCCCGATGCGATAAGCGCCTTGGGACTTTAACTCTCGGTCCCGGGCACAAGCTATATGAAGTAGAAAGGCGGGGGGCATAGTTTATATATATAGGACCCAATCGCATCGAAAAGTTTGATGCGGGTCTTTCAATCAACCCATTGGAATTTCTCCAATGCGTTTGCGCGATCGGGTCTTTTTGATCTAACCATTTTCATATTAACACGCGACTTTAGCATATTAGATCAAAACTTTGGAAAAAAGGGTTTTTTGGATTTACAAAGGAAAAAATGGATCAGGAATGGATTTTTTCAATGTGTTAAGTGCCGAAGGCAGACCCACGGGTTATATGAAATGATAATACGATCGGGGTTATGGAACAAAGGGCTAATCCAATCGGAGTTTGTTTAAAACAAAAAGACTTGTATTTCGCTATGTTTTTCCGATGCGATAAGAGCCTAGATGCCTAGCGCTTGGTTCTAACACTGGAGCGCATGGAGGGGAAGTGGTTAGGACTTAGCCCAAGGGGGCTTAAGTCCATAGTAATAAAAAACTTGTTTTTATGAAAATTTTCAAGTTTTTCAATGGATTTGGGGGGTTTCGATATAGTTTAAAAATGAGTTTTAAACTATGTAAGAGGATTTTTTCATGAATGGGAAAAGAGAAATCATGAAAGACAGAGGACTTTTATGGAGAAAAAAGGGGAAAAAATGAAGGTTAGTTTTGGAAGAGGGAGGGGAAAATGATGGTTTTTGCAGCGAGTCTTTCTCTTGGAATTAAGCGAGAAATTTCGAGTATAAAATGGAAACAACAAATGAAGATTTTGGATAGAGGCATGAGGCCTTCAAGAGTCTTCAAGAGCCAACACTTTTTAGTAATAAAATTTGTTCCTTGAAGGCTCAAAAGTCTTAGCCACCTTTTGCTATAACAAATTTTATAGGTGGCTAACGGTGTGAGTGGTGCCTCTCCGAATGCAAGTTGTGGCTAGTGATCATATGTAATGAAGAATTTTGATAATAGAAGAAGAGCGAGAGAATAAAAATCCAATGGTGGTTTTATCCCTTATGGTTTCCACCTTACATACGAGTGTACGTTATGTGTGATGATGATATGCATTTTATTGATGGTTTCTCATATGGTTATATTTTTTTATGTTTTCATGTTATGTGCTTAGATTTGTTGCTTATGATTTATGGTTATGCTCATATATTCTTATGTGTTATGTTGCTAATGAATGAATGAATTATGGTTTGCTATAAGAAGGAGAAAAAAATGATAAAAAATGTAATGATAAGGAATAATACGGTTCATCGCCTCCCTTCTCGGTATTGTTTAATGTTTCTAACAAGTGGTATTAGAGTAGGGATGTTGGTTGCAAAGTGATCACTAGAGAGAAGATTTGGGAATTCTTGGTGAAAATTTTGTAATTATTTTTTCAGAATGAATCCTCCAAGAGTATATGTCATCTTTGTTTCAAATTTTAAGGTATGATATGAGAATGTTAAATATAAATTATTGTTTTATGGATCTAATATTTGCAAATCTGTGTGTGCAGGATGTGGCAAGGATCCACTTGCACCTAAAGTATTGAAGAAGGATGTTCAAGATAGATGTATAATTTATCAAAATATTCATAATAAGATATGAATAAGTTAGAATATCTGAAATGTGCTAAGGATATGTGGGAAAAAGTGGAAATTTTGTTTGGAGGTGATAAAAATAACAATGGAGAGGTCAAGAAGAGTAAGAAGAAGAAAAAGAAGAAGGGACTTAAAATTTAGAAGCTCATCCAGAAGAGTCTCATCCTCCTAGTGCGAATGGTTATGCCGATCATGAGAACAAATCAAAAAAATCAAGAATCAAAGGTATTGTAGTAGAATGAATCCAAAGCTATAAGTATTGATGATTCCTTTCAAAGTTATACTTTGGATGGTTATGATTCTAGTCTTTCTAAGTTTCCTAATGAAGATGAGGATAATATTAAGCTTCTTAGAGTTGAGCATGAGTCCACCAGTGGATGTAGTAGAGACATTATACTGTTGAGGTTTGTGGAATAATGACAACACGTAGAGAACAATAAAATTGAAGAAGTTATGAGAAGCAAGAAAAAATGAGAAGAAATGCCATGTTGAAGGGCTTGAAGCTGAAATTGTCACATTAAGAAAGTATCTTGAAGAAAAATACCAACAGTTGAAGCAAGTAAAGAGCACCATATCCTTGGACAGTTTTCTTGAGAACCAATGATCGCCATTGGATATATATGTTCTTGGTTTTCAAAAGGGAGAATCAAGTTTGTATACAAGAAATAACAATAAAGCGGTCCGAAAAATACCTATAACGAACAATAATAGAAAAGGAGGAAACAATTAGTAGAACCAACAACAAAAGAGAAGAAAAAGCGCAAGGATCATCTACCAATAGAATATATTTTTCTCCTAGGGTTAGAGATTGTGAAATATTCGTCAAATAATTCAAAGGAATCAAACCCCATTATTTCCTTTAATGGACGAGGAAGAGTGTTACAATTGTCACAAGTGTGGACATGTTCCAACTAACTATAGGATCAGAGTATATAGATCTAGTCAACAAAGCTTGTAACATTATGAGTATCTAAGGAGAACAACCATCAAGTACAATTATGGTTTTAATTAATTTTATTTTTCATGTAACTTGTTTGGCCACAAGGAAATTGATTACGAGATCTAGCCCATGGAGTAGAGATATGTCTTATATGAGGCATATATATAGCATAAGAAACAATATATTTGATCTTCTTTCTTCATATCTTGGCCGTGTGGAGTGTTATACATCCCACAATTTCAACCATTTTGTGAGAGATTTCATGTTTCCTAATTCTTCAAGGAAAATCGAACAAAAGCAACAACATATCCGGAAGAGATACGTAGTAGAAAGTTAGAGAAGAATGATAAGAAGCATCAAAAGAGCTTGTAGTAGAGAGGAAGAAATAGCAATAGCCTATGAAGTAGGGAGATCAGCCGCTTGCAGAGACCTTAGGTTAAAAGTTCATGTAATAAAGTTATAATAAAGGAAAACTAGACCAAGGTAGTGGGACACTGCATTCCAAAGTTGAATGTTGGGAAAAACTCCATAGTGGGAGTCACTTATTGTTTATTATGGCTAAAGAAATTGGCAAAGCACTTGAAAGGAAAAAGAATCATTTAATTCACATTTATTTATCAAAATAAAGTAGAAAATAAGAGAAAAGGAGATGAAGAGGTCACAGAATTTTAATGAGAGGGAAATTGAAGGAAATTGAAGGAAAAATGATAGAGTCCTCAATGATAAAAGGAATGCGAGGAACAATTCACAACTTTTGTTAGTTCACTTTTGGAGCTTTCTATGAAAATTCCTAGATATGAACAATGTAAAAAGAACTCTGTGCAACCAACTGGATTACTTCTTCTATTATGTAATTTACTTTACACAATTGTGTTATGAATCACATATGAGATACAAAAGCAATCTTCAGAAGAAAACTACACTATAGTACTCATGATTAAAAAACAAGTAAATTGAACAAGGAAATCAATCACACATGATGACACCTTTTATTTTGGACTAATTCCCTAGGAAAAAACCCAATGTGGGAAAACTAGTGCAACGGTGTTGTGAAACCAGCTCCAAAAAGAGAAGGAAAAGAGATATCAACTCCTTAGAAATAAGCCACTTCGAGGGGAAACCTCCATTACATTACATGAATGAACAATTCTTGGATGATTCAAAGTACAAAACCTCCTTTCTGATACTATAGGGTCCATGAGGGCACAATGTAATCCTATCCGACTTAACATTAATAATTTTAAGGGCACGATAATAACAATATGGCGGTTATAAGGGTACAATAATAACAATAAGGGGAGTTACACTAACAACAATAAGGGACTATACTAGTAATATAGGGACCTAACATGCCCCTCTCCTTCAAAAATGGTGTTGTCCTCAACACTTGAGTAGCTCTGGGTGCTTCTGTATAAAATTTTCATCCTCCCATGTAGAATCTTCAATGGGTAAGTTCTTCCACTTGATGAGATACTCTGAAATTGATCGATTCCGTAGCTGTCGAGTTCTTGTTTCCATGACCGCTTCAGGTTCCAATATGATTTTTCCTTCCTCATCAAGTTCTGGCAATATTGTTTGAGCTGGAAGATTTTCACCTATAACCTTCTTTAAGCATGAAACATGGAAAACTGGATGTACTCGCGAAGAAGCAGGAAGCTCCAATTTGTATGCCATAGTACCAATCTTTTGCAACACCTTGTAAGGACCATAGTACTTTGGCGATAATTTATTATCCTTCTTAGCTTGCTTCAGGGACATTTGTTTATATGGTTGTAGCCGTAAAAATACCCAATCTCCTACATCAAAACTTCTCTCGCTGTGATGTTGATCTGCCTGTTGTTTCATTCGATTTTGTGCCAAATTCAGGTTATCCTTTAAGAGTTAGAGAACTTCTTGTTGATGCTCGATGTGATCTTCCACTGCTTGAACCTTTGAATTTTCCCTTAAAGATGATGTGATCGATGGTGGATGATATCCATAAAGTGCCATAAATGGGGTCATTTTTGCTGCAGTATGGAAGGAAGTGTTATACCACCATTCAGCGAGAGGTAACCACTTGACCCATTGTGTTTGTTTATCGGATACAAAACAACGAAGATATTCTTCCAAACATTTATTTACTATCTCAGTTTGACCATCAGATTGAGGATGATAAGATGAGCTATGAGCTAATTGAGTACCCAAACAAGAAAATAACTCCGTCCAAAAATTTCCAGTAAAAATGGGATCTCTATCGCTCACAATAACCCTTGGGTTTCCATGTAGATTTTGAATTGTGTCCATAAATGTAGTAGCAACTGTACTTGCTTTAAATGGATGAGATAATGCACAAAAGTGTGCATACTTGGTAAGTCTATCAACTATCACCATGATGACACTCTTTCCTTCGGACTTAGGTAAACCTGTGATAAAATCCATTGAAATCTCCTCCCAACGTTGACTTGGAATGGATAAAGGTTGTAGAAGTCCCGGGGTCTTAATTGTATCAACTTTATTCTGCTGGCAAACCAAACATTCCACCACAAACTTTTGAATATCAGATTTAAGGCCATCCCAAAAAAATTCTTTCTTCACCCTGTGGTAAGTTTTTAAAAATCCTGAGTGTCCTCCTAAAGGGGAAGTGTGCAATTCCAAAAGAATCTTTTGTTTTAGTTGGGAATTCTTACAAAGATATAAGTGATCTTTGTACCATAAGGAATCATTTTTCCAACTAAATGTATCAGATGTACTAGGATCTTGCTGCAACTTTTGAATGAGTGTCCACACTTCTTCGTCCTTCTTTCATTCATCTCTTGCTTCAGTTATCCAATCTGGTTGGATAATAGAAATGGCACAAATCAATGCTTCCACCTCTTCATTCTTCCTTGAGAGTGCATCTGCAACAACATTTAGCTTCCATATTTTGTATATTATTTCAAAGTCATAACCCAACATCTTTGTGACCCATTTTTGCTGCTCTTCTGAAGATAGTCTTTGTTCCAAAAAGTGTTTAAGACTATCATGATCAGTTTTTACCTTGAAGTGTCTTCCCATTAGGTAAGTTCTCCATTTCTTTAGTGCATGCAATATTGCTAGCATTTCCTTCTCATAAATAGGTTTCTGTAAATACTTTCCTTTGATTGGACGACTTTCAAAAGCAATGGGTCTTCCTTCTTGCATTAAAACAACACCAATTCGATTTCCTGAGGGATCACATTCCACAATAAAGGTTTTTGTGAAGTCTGGCATAGCTAAGACTGGTGCTAGGCACATTGCCTCTTTAAGATGTTCAAAGGCCTTAGTTGCTTCAGGAGTCCATGAAAATGCATCTTTCTTCAATAATTTTGTTAGAGGTGCTGCTATTCTCCTATAATTCTTAACAAACTTGCGATAATACCCTGTTAACCCGAGAAATCCTCGCAACTGCTTTATGGTTGTGGGGACTTTCCATTCCTTAATGGCTTTAATTTTGTTAGGGTCTACTTTAACACCCTCGTGAGATACAATATGACCCAGATATTCCACCTCTTGTACTCCAAAGAAACATTTGGATTTTTTTGCATATAATTATTTCTCCTACAATAGTTTGAGCACCCTGTCAACATGTTCAACATGATCCTTCCAAGACCTGCTGTAGATTAGTATATCATCAAAAAATACTAGCACAAATTTTCTAAGGAAGGGTTTGAAAATGGAATTCATCAACCCTTGAAATGTAGAAGGTGCATTGGTAAGGCCAAAGGCATGACCAAAAATTCATAATGACCCTCATGAGTTCGAAATGATGTTTTCGGAATATCTTCAGTCTTCATTCTAATTTGATGATATCTTGAACGAAGATCCAACTTGGTAAAATAAATTGCTCCATGTAATTCATCCAATAATTCATCAATCACAGGAATGGGAAATTTATCTTTAATGGTGTGCTTATTGAGCTCCCTATAATCTGGACATGTGCGCCATGATCCATCCTTCTTGTGTACCAATACTACAGGAGCAGAGAAAGAACTTTGACTAGGTTGAATTATACTCGCCTCTAACATTTCTGCAATCATACGTTCAATTTCTCTCTTTTGGACATACGGATATCTATAAGCCCTAATGTTTGGAGGAAAACTTCCTGGAATCAAATGAATAGAATGATCATGATCACGAATAGGTAGGAGTCCTTTTAGAGTTTCAAAAACCTTGGAATGATTGGATTATTCAAATTACAAAACCTCCTTTCTATATATAGGAGTCCATGGGGCCACAATGTAATCCTAGTGGGGCCACAATGTAATCCCAGCCGACCTAACAATAATAATTTAAGGACACAATAATAACAATATGGGGGTTAGAAGGGTACAATAATAATAAGGGGGTTACACTAACAATAATAAGGGACTATACTAGTAATATAGGGACCTAACAAACAGATCTGAGGGTTTTATTATTAAGGAGTAGCAATGTTTGAATACATATCTAAATGCCACTAGGGTTATTCAGTTATAGAGAGAAATACTGGCAGAAGAATTTGTTACGATTTACCTCACTCAATCACTAGGTTCCTGACTAATCTGGATGAAGAAAACCTTGCCTTGGGTAGGCACTGCACAACCTTTGCATAGTCCCAGCGCTGGAAATTCCAGCCTCTGCATCACCCCCTTCCAGGCTCAACATTCAACCCCAACCAAGTCGTTTTTCATTCTTGGACCCTTAGGAACAACCTATCGGTGTCACTTTTCGGATCGTGACCTCTAAAACTAATCTACAAGAAAAATTCTAGAAACCCTCCTCTACCTATTGGCTACTTCTACGTGAGCCCTACGCAATCTCTACATTAGCCCTCCTTCCTTCAGTGTTGGCTTGGTTGGATCACCTCTTCCACTCTCTGCTTGATGCTCCACTGGCTTAGAAAATATCTTCCTCTCTAGATTCTATCTTTACCCCTCACTGCTAAGATTTCTAGCTCGAATTTCTCATCAAACTCCGCCCTAGAATTTTCAAACTCTTGATCAATTCAGTGTGTCTTTCCAAATGGCCCTGAAGCCTTCCTTTATAGTCTTCTCGTTGAGACATCAACAGTCGAGATTATATCTCTAATGAACGACTAATATTATAACATGACTTGATCTCCGCCTATTCTAGATTATCTCACTCCGTTTTATTTGTTTCCTTTAATTATTTAATTTCCCTAAGTTTAACTTAGGTTCTCCATTAAAATAATTAACTTTTTTAATAAAAAATTAACCGAGTGGAATTTTCACAAACATTTTTTTGGGTTCTTTGGAATACCATTTTCTAAGCCTCTCCAAAAAATTTGAGACTTAGAGAAATTTTTGATGCTACAGAAATAAACACTCCCTCTTAGTGAGGAAAGTGCTCTAGAAATTATCCCTATTGCATATTGCTCTGATCCCAAAGCATCCTCCACACTGATAAAGTTCATCATCCACTGTGTTGTTGCTACGGCTGTATTGCTGCCCATGATACTTCCACTACCATTACTACATCCTTACTACAACTCCCTCTCAAGTGCTGCATCTACTATGCTGCTAGCACTGCCACTGCTAACACTGCATTTTCACTGAAACTCAGCTACCGAGAGAAACAACTGAACTCACCCAAAACTGAACAAGTGTTTAGTGGATGCACCTTCGTGCTGAAGAATATGACTGCTAGTAGCTACTGCATTATCCCTATGATGCACTACTCTTCTACTGCTCTGCACTACACAACACTGATATGCACTGTGTTGCACTCCTATGCACTGCACTGTTGTTGCTTCCTTTGCTCTGTGATGCTTCAAAAATAGGTGCTGCTAAAAACTGCATTGTTGTCTCCATCACTCCTTGACTCTCACTGAAACGCCTCCATCCCGCTACTCCAAATATGGGCTCTCGTATCAAGGTAATGATACATGAGGTGGGATCCTCAAGGATCTTGTGCAACTAAATTTCAGAGTGAAATACAGTTCAAATATCACCCCACTTCTCTCCTTGAGAAGTGTGGGCACTCATGGCGAACTCATCCTCCTCGATTTTCACGGTTGCAACCTTTGGGTCATACTTCTCATACTTGTCCTTCTTCTTTAAAGGACACTGAGATGCGTAGTGGCCCATCTCACCACATCTAAAGCACTTAACATTGGAAACATCACGCTTCAGTTTCTATTGCACGTGCTGTCCCTTTGATGCAAGGAATTCGTTCTCCTCTTCCTCCACGAATTTCTATCTGCTTCCACTGTTGCCATCAAGTTTGCACTTGACGAGGTCTCTCCTCATGATTCAGATCTATGCAAGAACGCAATAAAATAAATAAATAGACATAAACATAGATATGCAATGAAAATAATACTTCATTTCATTAATTACAAATAACAAAAATATGCTTACAGATATAGTGAAAATAAACTAGCTAGGGCGATGGCAGCTTATCTCTGAGAAGATATGTGGCAGCTATAGGCCTATGAACTCTATTACAATGAGGCTCAAAGGCCTATTTATTATTCAGAAACAATGGAAAACCCTAAACATCCAAAAACCTAACCCTGGGAGATGAAGCGCCAAAACTATGGGCCCCGTTTGGGTAAATTGGTACATCAACTTCCCCGAGATGTAACGTTGGCATATGATCTCCGTTTGATGTGCTCAATACCTTGTTAGAAATATATATCCGAGGACTACAACTTTTGAAGTGATAAAATTAAAATGAATTTCCATGTTTCTCCCTTTTTTCTGAAAAAACGTCATTTAGGGCCTCAAAACGACTCTGGAAGTTCACGACCCGAAAAACTGCTAAAAATAGTAAGTTGTGTTGAAACTGAAAAAACGAAAGAACTGATGGTGGGGGTACAAATGGAATAGGTGGTTGGCCAAAAATTTCCACCTAGATCATTCCTCCCCCCTTAGGAAGCAATGGTCCCCATTGCATTGAGCTCCTCCATGAGATGAGGCAAATTCTGCTGAACTGGGTATTGGATTTGTTGAAGATGTCATGGACCTACTGGCGGACATGCTGGATGCATTCAATAAATTTGGTTGCTTTATCAACCTCTGACAGTACATGTGTGGATTATGTCTGTGTGGTCGCATGAGGTATGGAAACATCAGGTAGCGACGTGCCTGAGGTTAGATCAATGGAGGGCTTGACCTGACAGTGTAGAGGAACCTCTGTGGGTGAGGAGAAAATGTCCTCGTATTCCTCCACGACTTTGCCCATCTGCTGCTGCCATGTAGGCGTACCCTATTTCGAGGTTGTGGGAACAATATTCTTCATACCCTGTGGGTGAATTGTAATGAAAATAAATTTCCTGGTTTGGGAAACAATCTTACTACGTTGTTTTGCAGTAGTCAAAGAGATGGCAGGAGGTGGTACTACCTTCGGTATCCTATACAATTTATTTCCAAAAGTAATAAGAACAGAATGAGGCCTAGACTCATACACAACATGGCGCTTCCACAAGTATGGTTGTACAAATAATACATATGACACATCAAGAGGAGCAACATCACACAATAAATCATCCGTGAATAGCTTGATGTTGTACGGAAGGCGACACTATTGGCAGATGTGAAGATCTCTTCCTTGGTAAAGCCACCCAACGGTATACCACTGTAGGTGTGCTATGGTCAGTAGGCTGAGTCGCTTCACGATATCTAATGAAATGAGGTTCTTTTGGCTTCCGCTATCAACAAGGAATTGGAGTGGAGAACCCTTCACCCACATCTGTGAATGGAAGAGGCGCTCTCCCTCATATGGATCCTCGGGATCCTCCCTCAAGAGCTTGGTGGTGGAAACAATGGCACTGGGATTCACATCAATGTTCTTGTTCCCTTTTTCATCACCCTTTTCTGGTTCTAACTTAGGATCAGAACATGCATCTGATTCAGGTGCCTTCAGTTTGACCACCAAAGAATGTTTGGCTCAACACTCATTTGTGTTGTGAGTGGGGCTGTTATGAAATTCACACCACTGTCCCATGTCCTTATTTGGATTTGTGGTCTTCTTGTAATTCACCCCGCTTTGGATTTTTCCCTTGTTCTACGGTTCGAGGGCGCCTTTCCCTGGCTTCGGATTCACGGATCCTGTTGTCCATGACATCCCCTCATTTAAATTTTTAGTCTTCAATTCCTCCCCCCTCAACTTACAAGTTTCCTACCTTGGCCTAATACATTCATTTTGCTGACTGTCGCTTATCCCGCCCCCTAAAACGCATCAGAAAACACTACGGGCGCACATTCGAAATCATAAGAGGTCTAGCCCCTTTTGTCGCGGCCCCCTGTATCTTATTTTCCACATAACTGTGTCTCGGGACCGGGTGTTAAGCCCCAAAGTTGCTTATCGTACATATTTATCGGGCGCATTTTGCGTCATCCAATCAGGCCACAGATCAACGGTCCATAATTAGTCCCTGTCCGGTGGTCCCCTCACCTGTGCTCACTGCTCAAAACTAGCTGGTTTATTCCGCACCACCTATCCAGGGTAGGTAGTATTCCTCCTCCAGCCAGCGATTCCATACGCTGCTTTCCAAGTGTCCCGGTGTATGGTTTTAAAACCGCTCTATTTCGCGCATTAACGTTTGGAAAAAGACATGCAGCGAAATTTATGTTCGCCATCCGATCCAAAGAGCTTCATCCGACAACTATCATGCTTCGGAGCTGCGCAGAGTTTAATCCCTATATTAATCGCCCCAGGCCCGCCACGCCATCGCTCTCCGACGCATTTTGGACCGTTTATCTCATCCTATGATCGTGTGGCTCAGACCATTTGTATAACCTGTTGGTTGACCAAGTCTTCCTCCACGACGTACTTCCACCTGTCTTTCGTACATCCCCGTCGTCGTCCCATGTGTCTATCGTGTCTCCCTCCATCATTCATAAGATATTGTACGCGCCATATTTTAGTGTTTACGTTATAAACCTTCACACCGTCTGTTCATTGTCACCCCACTGTATTTTTCATCGTCACCCTTCATGCTCCCACCATTCCGCTACGTCGCTCTGTCACCCCTGTCATCTCTACTGCATCCACCATCCCCGCGCCTCGTTTTCTCTAACAGGTTGTGGGTTTTGCAGGTTTTCAATGAAGAAAATTATCATGCTTCACCGCCTCCATTACAGAAGCCGAGAATGCATAACAAGACCCTTTTTCAGGAGCAAAAATTGTAAAGAAAGATCCGGGAGCCGCTATGACATGACCAACATTAAATGAGGCAAGGGTTAAGATCTGCCGAAACCTCTAGAGAAATTCAAAATGCAAATTTTACAGGTGGAGATATTAATTGTCGCCGCAAACAACATCAATGAAAGATCCAAGGAATGCAGTGCATGGCATTGAAGAATTTAAATTTCAATTTGGCATTCAGAAGACAGAGAGTACTAGTGCATAAAAATCATATCCCCCAGGTTTAACTTCAGCAGATTTTTCTCTCAAGAAAGTACAGAATGTTGCATATTTTATTCTTCATGTCTTATCCCTGGAGAAATTTGCACCCATAGCATTTACTTCGTGGAGCAGCCACAGAGTACTTTCAGCATCCTAGAGCCATCGAATAGTATGGGCACGAAATGTTTCCGCCATTTTGTTTTAATGGAACAATTAATTGTTTTCACCGACTTCTTTTATGAGTTTCTCTTCTCCTTCCTCTATAAAAAGGAGGAAGAAAAACATGAAAAGGTTCCAGACTTTTATCAGAGAATTGTGCAGTGAAAGGCATTTTTTGTATACATTTTGTGAAGCTTCTGTAGGAAGGCTCAGAGCCCGTAGGGTCTCAGTGAGGAGGAGTTACATCTGTAATGAGGATTCTAGTCTTTAGTATTTCACAGTATGTAATCTTCTCTTATGTGATTAATGCAACATTCCATTTCATATATCTTCTTGTATAATTTACTGGAATGCGAGTGGCTCGCTGATTTTAGGTAAGGATTCATCCTAGTTGATGCCCATACTTGGATCAGTCAAGCGCTTTAAATATGGCTCAGGCGTGATATACTGTTTCATGTTCATTTCATCCATCTTTCCGCTATATTAGTTGCTTTGGGAGGGTGCTTTCAAAACGCCATTTTCATGTATGGATTCTTAGATTGATAAGCCCATGCATGGTTCTATTGTGTATCTGGGTATCAGACCAAAGTTAACTAATATCCTCTTATGTTTCTTTCCCTGCATACACCTTCTGATATTTAATTTATGTGGCATATTATTCGAATCGGCCCTCTTTAGAGTAAATTGTCTCTTAACTGTCTGATGCTTTCATACTGGGGTTTTGCATCTTGTTCCTGCAACATTACTTTCTTTGTGGCAGTTTCTGTAAGTTCTGGTCCCATTTAAATTCATTTCCTTGTTTTACAAGAGATAACAGGAGAGCCTTTTGGATTGACACCCAAGCTTTATTATAAGCAACCTGCTATGCTAAGATGTCCTAGGCACTGGTCTATAGCAACTATAGGCTGTCTCTAGGAGTGACAATAATTGTCGACAACATTTTTCTGGCGCCATTGCCGGGGATCGAATTTAAGAATATCAGTTTCCCTGGGCCTTGACAAACCTTATTCACTCTCTAATCAGGTGAGCACAAAGAGTTGAAGATTTGCATATCTCTCACCTTGGCGACTCCACACTATTCTTT
The DNA here is from genome assembly GCA_034641835.2 of Pinus albicaulis. Taxonomy (NCBI): domain Eukaryota; kingdom Viridiplantae; phylum Streptophyta; class Pinopsida; order Pinales; family Pinaceae; genus Pinus; species Pinus albicaulis. The sequence goes on along the minus strand of CM076572.1, from coordinate 94,594,115 downwards.
ATTTGATAAATCTATTTGTAGTCATGGCTCCTCGTAAGCCACACCTGAGGTCAGATACATCACAGTCAAAGACACCTTCAGTGTCTGACCCTGAGAAGATTATACATAGAAGAAGTTGGAAAGAAAAGAAATCAGTCCGTGCTGAGATCCCTAAATATTCTGTAGAAGATTATCCATCCTCTTCTTCTCAAGAAATCCAAGTATAAAGTCTTGACTCCACTGAGGAAAATCCTGAATATTACTCAGATAGCCCACCCCAGGGAAGTGCTAGAACTAAAGAGAACTTTCATCCTACCCCTGAGGCTGAGGAAGTTAAAGAAGTCACAGAAGTAGCTCCTGTTAATCGTGAATTGTTTCCATCTACACCTCAGGCTGTTGTACAGTATATTCCTGTTGTTATTCATACTCCACCTCCGCCTCCACCTCTTCCTCCATTTGTACATCAGATTGTTGCACAACCCCCACCCCCTCCAATGGCTAATGTTCCAACTTTTTTATTAAATAAGTATGCTCCCCTGGCATTACCTCAAGTGCTGAATGATATGCCACAAGATTATTTTAAGATCCTACCCAGATTCACCGGGGAAAATGAAATTGATGCTCAGAAACATCTTGAGACTTTCTGCTCTTTTGCAGAAAACTTAAATGTAGAACATTTGGATGTGGTTTTAAGATTATTTGTGCAGTCTCTGGACGGTGAAGCCAGAAAATGGTTCAAAACATTAGGAAACTGTTCTGTAACCACTTGGGACGATATGGAAAATACCTTTCTCAGGAAATGGGGAGAAAAGAAAGATCATGGACAGTGCCTTACTGAGTTCAATACACTTAAGAAGAAACATAACGAAGGGGTGTCAGAATTTATCAAAAGATTTAATAAGTTATATCTAAATCTCCCTGCAGATATGAAGCCGCATCAGAATGCTGCCAAAGTTGTTTTCATAGCGGCTTTCGACTCTGATTTTGGTTTCTCTCTCAGAGAAAGGAAGCCTGCCACCCTAGATGATGCTCAGTCAGATGCTCTTGAGTTGGAAGCAAATTTTTCCTCCACTGGAAAATTAAAAGTGAAATTGGAACAAGATACCAGAAGAAGAGGTAAGGAGGAAGTACCTACTTCAAATCATGATAAGGATTCAGATAAAATTGAAGAAATGAGCAAAATGATTAAGAATCTCTCTAATAAATTGGTCAAGCTTGAATTGGAGACCAAGAATGCAGCTTCCAAGAATTTCCAGAATGCTCCAAACAGGGGTTACAATCCTCAGTACAGAAAGCCACCCCTGCAAATACTGCCAAGAGAAGCAAAAGAGCAGCATGATCAAGTACCACACCCATTGTACCTGGAAGGCCCAGTAGACGACTCCACTGCAGATGCTGCCTACGAACTGCAAGATGCAAATCTTGCTTTCTCAAACAATGATGAAGTAGAATGCCCATTGCACGAAGAAGAAGAAGAGATCAGAGATGCAGAAGATGCAGAAATTGATCACTATTGCAAACAGTTTAATGATTTCATGCAAGCACATTTTAACAGAAGATACGATCTCAGATCTTCTAGGAAGAGAACTCGGACTCAGGATCAAGAAGAAGAGCCTCCCCAGAAGGAAGCATCTGCTCAAAAGGAACCCACAGTGCAGAAAGTTACAGACAAAGGTAAGAGTTCTCTAAATAAACCTTTGCAAACTAATGATCAATTTCCTTCTTCTTCAAAAGTAGCCACTCCTCCTAATGATAAGTCTGAGTCAAAAGAAGTTAAACCTTCAGCTGAAAATAAAGAGTCAAAAGAAGTTGTAATAGAAAAGCACCCTCCCGCTTTTAATCTGCAAAAGGAACTTGAGAAAGTCAAAATCTCAGTCCCCTTGACTGAGCTGTTGAAATAACCTGTATATCAGTCTCAAGTTACTTCTTTCATGTTCCCTCATGAAGCACCAATTATTCCAGATAGTCTTAACCTCCAAGAAGAAAGACCCATGGTAGTCTTTGGCCCACATGTTGAGGAGGTAGATCCTTCTACTCCTCCATTTTATGTGTCTCTAGTGATCCATGACTTGTTGTTACACAATTGTATGTTAGATTCTGGAGCTTCCCATAATCTTGTGCCTCTATCTGTCATGGAACAACTAGGACTACAAATCACACGTCCATATAAAGATCTATATTCCTTTGATTCCAAAAGAGTTAAATGCTTGGGAATGATTAAAGATTTAGTGGTCAATTTGGCCCAAATTCCAGCAAAAAGTGTAGTAATGGACATTGTGGTGGCTGACATCACAGCCCGCTTTGGCATGCTGTTTTCAAGGTCTTGGGGAACAAAAATTGGTGGGTCACTCAAGTTAGACTTAACATATGCCACTATTCCAATTTTTGGTGGCCAGGAGAGGAGGTTGTACAGAGAAACCAGATTTGTCAAGATGGTGACTAAGGCTGACAGCTCAGAGAATTCACCAGTCTACAACAAGGAAGGAGATTTCTCATGTTTGATGTTAGAAGAAGATTAAAATTATGCTCAGGAACCTTCCTTCTACCAGATAAAGACTCAGCAGCTTTCAGGGAACCAGGAAGTAGGAGTATGGACTTTACATTTTGATGGAGCAAATTCAAGAGAAGGAAACGGGGCTGGAGTATTATTAATCTCCCCTACAGGAAAATGGGTGCCACTGTCTTTTAAATTGGAATATGAAGCTACTAATAATGTAGCTGAATATGAAGCACTACTATTGGGATTGCAGACAGCCAAGAGCATGGGCATACAATGTTTAAAAGTTTTAGGAGACTCTAAGCTGGTGGTCAGACAGGTCAGAAATCAATGTCAAACCAAACATCCTCGGTTGAGAGCTTACAGGAATGAGGTGTGGGACATGGTGGAGAATTTCTTCTCAGCATTTAATATCCAGTTCATGCCCCGGGAACAGAACAGAATGGCAGATTCCCTTGTTGTGGCTGCTAGTACATTCCGTCCTCCCCAGAACCCTCTCTTGAGGTATGAAATCGAGGTAAATTATAGACCATCAATCCCAGATAATATTAAGCATTGGCAGGTATTTGAAGATGATGAACAGATGAAGAAATTCCTGGAAACAGTGGGAGAGTTCTCTAATATGGAGATTGATGATTGTGTAGAAGATGAAGCAGAAAATGTTTCATAAAACAAATGGGAAGAGAAGGTGGCAGGAAATAAAGTACTGCAGCTGAAAGGAAATGTCATCCTAAGAGGGCTGGTGCCTCTAGAAAGACTATTTGATAAGAATGATGTCCCATTGCAGCCTGGTAAAATGGTAGAAGAAAATCAGGTAGAAGACCTGAATCTGGGCACTGATGTTGAGCCCAAAATTGTCAAATTATCCAAGAAGGTCCCAGAGGAATATAAGGGAAAATACTCGAAATTATTTCAGTCATACAAGGATGTATTTGCATGGTCCTATCAGGACCTGAAAACTTTTGATATCAATATAATGCAGCATAAAATTCCTCTAAGGGAAGATGCAAAACCTTATAAGCAGAAGCTTAGACAGATAAATCCTCTGCTGCTTCCCTCTATTGAAAAAGAAATCAAGAAGCTGCTAAAGGCTAAAATAATTGTGCCATTAAGGTACTCAGAATGGGTTGCTAACTTGGTTCCTGTTCGAAATAAGAATGGAGAAATAAGGCTATGTGTAGATTTCAGGAATTTAAACAGGGCCTCTTTAAAAGATAATTATGCTCTACCCAAGATGGACCACATACTGCAGAAAGTGGTCGGAGCATCTAGAATGTCAATGATGGATGGTTTCTCTGGATATAACCAGGTGGTTGTACTCCCAGAGGATCAGAAGAAGACTGCTTTCATCACACCATGGGGTACATTTATGTATGCCAGGATGCCTTTCGGCCTGATTAATGTAGGGGCCACTTTTCAGAGGGCTATGGACATAGCCTTTGTTGGGGAACAAGATAAATTTCTGGTGGTGTACCTTGATGATATTACAGTGTTTTCAAAAGGTGATGCTGAACATATTGAACATTTACAAAGAACCTTTGAAAAATGCAGAAGGTATGGCCTTTCTCTTAACCCACAAAAGTCTTTATTTGCATTAGAGGAAGGAAAAATTTTAGGGCATATTGTAACTAAAGATGGGGTGAGAATAGATCCTAAAAGAGTAGAGGTTATAAATAACATCTCTCTCCCCAGAAATAAGAAAGAAGTGCAAGTGTTTTTGGGACGAATAAATTTTCTGAGAAGATTCATTCCTAACTATGCTGAGATAGTTAGGCATATAACAGATATGCTAAAGAAGAATAGTGAGGTTAAATGGTCACAAGAATCACGGGAGGCCTTTGCTAGAATTAAAGCTGCATTTGCTGAAGCCCCTGTGTTAGCTGGACCAGATTATGCAAAGCCATTTATGATCTTTTCTTTTGCATCACCTCATACAGTAGCTGGAGTTTTGTTACAGAAAAATGAAGAAGGATTTGAGCAGCCTATAGCTTTCTTTAGCCAGGTGCTCCATGATGCTGAGTTGAAATATAATATATTGGAGAAGCAACCTTATGCCCTGGTGAAATCTCTTAAAGCTTTTTGCATGTATGTTTTGCAGTCTCACATTACTGCAAATGTCCCTACAGCAACTGTCAAAGACATTCTCATTCAGGGAGACAGTGAAGGAAAAAGAGGAAGATGGATTGCAAAAATACAAGAGTATGACTTGGACCTCAGACCTACTAAGCTGATTAAAGGACAGGGCCTTGCTAAAATGTTATCTGAATCAAACTATCAAGCTCTAGGCATAAAATTATCTATGAATGCAAATGAAGAGTCTGAGAGAGAAGAAGAGTAGCAAAGGCTGGAGATGGCTACTCAGAGAGTACACATAAAATATCTTACCAGCCCTTGGTACAAAGAAATAGTTGAATATCTTTTGACACTCAGCTGTCCTCCAAGTTGTGATAAAGCAAAATACAGGGCTTTAAGATTGAAATCACAGAAGTACATAGTTGCTGATGGGCAACTATATTGGAGAGATCCTTCTGGAATCCTACTCCTGTGCCTTACAAAAGATGAAGTAGAAAATATAATGATAGAATTCCATGAGGGAATTTGTGGAGGACACTATAGCTGGAGGGCTACAGCTCATAAAATCCTTAAGGCTGGTTTCTACTGGCCAAAATTATTTGGAGATGTTTTTGCTTGGGTCAGAGCTTGTGATAAGTGTCAAAAATTTGCTGAAAGGAAAAAATTAGCAGCTCTGCCCTTGATTCCAATTCATGTGAATGAGCCATTTCAACAATGGGGGATAGATTTTATAGGTGAAATTCACCCTCCTTCAAGTGGACAACATAAATGGATATTAATCGCCACAGATTATTTTACAAAATGGGTGGAAGCCATACCTGTAAGGAATGCTACTGACACTGTCATCATAAAGTTCATGGAAGAAAACATCATATCTAGGTTTGGCTGTCTTGCTAGAATAGTGACTGATAATGCACAGGCCTTTAAGTCTGCAAAATTTGTAAATTTCTGTCAGCAATATAATATTACATTGAATCATTCTACAGCCTACTATCCACAGGGGAATGGCCTCGCAGAATCTTCCAACAAAACTCTGGTGAGGGCTCTGAAGAAAACAATAAATGAAAATCAGAAAAATTGGGATTCCCAATTGAAATTTTCTCTATGGGCGAATAGAATCACTAGCAAGAGAGCAACTGGGAAATCTCCTTATGAATTGGTATATGGACGAGCAGCGGTGTTTCCTGTGCAGCTGGCTTTACCAGTGGCACATTTCATGCAGGAAAGTCAGGAAGAACCAGATGATATGGTCAGAAGAATCAATCAATTGGTGGAATTAGAGAAAACACGGAACCAAGTGAACCAGAGATTAACAGAATATCAAGAGAAAATGAAACATATATTTGATCAGGACGCAAAATATAGAAAATTGCAGACTAGAGATCTGGTGCTCAGATGGGATGTCCGAAGAGCCGAAAAGGGAAAACATGGCAAGTTCAACCCACTATGGTTCGGCCCATTTAAAATTGTGGAACAGGGAGGAAATAACATGTTTATATTGGAGAATTTACAGGGCGACTCACTTGATGCCCCTGTAAATGGCCAATTTCTGAAACCCTACTTCCAATTCTGATTCGGGTCGTGGTGACCTGACTGTACCATATTGTATATTAAATTTTGTTTTGTTACTGACCGGATGATGCGGGTGTTATAATGAATCATGAAAGGAAAAGGCTTTTGAGAGCAGAATCCACAGGGTTTACATAAGATTGTGATCTGGGGGTCTGCAAGTTCTCGACACGTCCAAGTATGAACGCGCCGTCCCCAGTTGGAGATGATGTTGTCCATGACATCCCCTCATTTAAATTTTTGGTCTTCAATTCCTCCCCCCTCAACTTACAAGTTTCCTACCTTGGCCTAATACATTCATTTTGCTGACTGTCGCTTATCCCGCCCCCTGAAACGCATCAGAAAACACTACGGGCGCACATTCGAAATCATAAGAGGTCTAGTCCCTTCTGCCGCGGCCCCCTGTATCTTATTGTCCACATAACTGTGTCTCGAGACCGGGTGTTAAGCCCCAAAGGTGCTTATCGTACATATTTATCGAGTGCATTTTGCATCGTTCGATCAGGCCACAGATCGACGGTCCATAATTAGTCCCTGTCCGGTGGTCCCCTCGCCCGTGCTCACTGCTCAAAACCAGCTGGTTTATTCCGCACCACCTATCCAGGGCAGGCGGTACTCCTCCTCCAGCCAGCGATTCCATACGCTGCTTGCCAAGTGTCCCGGTGTACGGTTTTAAAACCGCTCTATTTCGCGCATTAACGTTCGGACAAACACATGCAGCGAAATTTATGTTGGCCTTCCGATCCAAAGAGCTTCATCTGATGTCTATCATGCTTCGGAGCTGCGCAGAGTTTAATCCATATATTAATCGCCCCGGGCCCGCCACACCATCGCTCTCCGACGCATTTTGGATCGTTTATCTCGTCCTATGATCGTGTTGCTCAGACCATTTGTATAACCTATTGGTTGACTGAGTCTTCCTCCACGACGTACTTCCACCTGTCTTTCGTACATTCTCGTCGTCGTCCCATGTGTCTATCGTGTCTCCCTCCATCATTCATAAGACATTGTACGCGCCATATTTTAGTGTTTACGTTATAAACCTTCACATCCTCTGTTCATTGTCACCCCACTCTATTTTTCATCGTCACCCTTCATGCTCCCACCATTCCGCTACGTCGCTCTGTCACCCCCGTCATCTCCACTGCATCCACCATCCCCGTGCCTCGTTTTCTTTAACAGGTTGTGGGTTTTGCAGGTTTTCAATGAAGAAAATTATCATGCTTCACCGCCTCCATTACAGAAGCTGAGAACGCATAACAAGACCCTTTTTCAGGAGCAAAAATTGTAAAGAAAGATCCGGGAGCCGCTATGACATGACCAACATTAAATGAGGCAAGGGTTAAGATCTGCCGAAACCTCTAGAGAAATTAAAAATGCAAATTTTACAGGTGGAGATATTAATTTTTGCAGCAAACAACATCAATGAAAGATCCAAGGAATGCGGTGCCTGGCATTGAAGAATTTAAATTTCAATTTGGCATTCAGAAGATAGAGAGTACTAGTGCATAAAAATCATATCCCCCAGGTTTAACTTCAGCATATTTTTCTCTCAGGAAAGTATAGAATGTTGCATATTTTATTCTTCATGTCTTATCCCTGGAGAAATTTGCACCCACAGCATTTACTTCGTCGAGCAGCCACAGAGTACTTTCAGCATCCTAGAGCCGTCGAATAGTATGGGCACGAAATGTTTCCGCCATTTTTTTTTAATGGAACAATTAATTGTTTTCACCGACTTCTTTTATGAGTTTCTCTTCTCCTTCCTCTATAAAAAGGAGGAAGAAAAACATGAAAAGGTTCCAGAATTTTATCAGAGAATTGTGCAGTGAAAGGCATTTTTTGTATACATTTTTTGAAGCTTCTGTAGGAAGGCTCAGAGCCCGTAGGGTCTCAGTGAGGAGGAGTTCTATCTGTAATGAGGATTCTGGTCTTTAGTATTTCACAGTATGCAATCTTCTCTTATGTGATTAATGCAACATTCCATTTCATATATCTTCTTGTATCATGTAATGGAATGCGAGTGGCTCGCTGATTTTAGGTAAGGATTCATCCTAGTTGATGCCCATACTTGGATCAGTCAAGCGCTTTAAATATGGCTCAGGCGTGATATACTATTTCATGTTCATTTCATCCATCTTTCCGCTATATTAGTTGCTTTGGGAGGGTGCTTTTAAAACGCCATTTTCATGTATGGATTCTTATATTGATAAGCCCATGCATGGTTCTGTTGTGTATCTGGGTATCAGACCAAAGTTAACTAATATCCTCTTATGTTTCTTTCCTTGCATACACCTTCTGATATTTAATTTCTGTGGCATATTATTCGAATCGGCCCTCTTTAGAGTAAATTGTCTCTTAACTGTCTGATGATTTCATACTGGGGTTTTGCATCTTGTTCCTGCAACATTACTTTCTTTGTGGTAGTTTCTGTAAGTTCTAGTCCCATTTAAATTCATTTCCTTGTTTTACAAGAGATACCAGGAGAGCCTTTTGGATTGACACCCAAGCTTTATTATAAGCTCCCTGCTATCCTAAGATGTCCTAGGCACTGGTCTATAGCAACTCTAGGTTGTCTCTAGGAGTGACAATAATTGTTGACAACAGATCCAAAGTCTCGCTTCTTATGCTTAAGTTTCTACTCGATCTTTGTGGCATAGTGATATGCTGTGCTAAGCAAGGTAATGTCGAGGAACTCCATGTCATCCTAAATGTATCTGTGAAAGCAATTGCGGTACTTGAGCATTAAATGTCTCTCTGAATCTTTAATACCCAACTTTTTGTGCAGGGTATGGAACAAATTCGTCAGTTCATGCACATCTTGATCCCTTTACTGTCGCAGTGTGGTCCATTGGATGTACTTGTCCTCATATATCCCCACAAGGTAACATTGTTCTTTGATGTCATCTCAGAATTAATTCCAAGTGGGTGCAACTGAGAACAAAGAGGGTTCCCTCTCATCCTTCTACTCACATTAGGTTTCCCACTAGTCTTTGACATGGGGGTAGCTTTAAGGAGTGCAAAAAAAATCTTTTCTCGGTCGGAGAAATCATGGACTGAGAAATACCATTCCAGCAAATTCAACCATCTATATATGGTGTCTGCATATATCTGGCCTTCAAATATAGGAATGTTGAAGTTGACTTATACCTTGAAAGGACAGGTGCCTCCAGAGTGGCTGCTGGATGTAGATGCGCCGCCAGTGGGCAGTCGTTGAAGGATCTAGGAAAAGTTATCCATAATCGCGTTCCTTTGTTTCTCGAGGGCCTCCTCGAGCAACAATTTGATAGGATCTCCTGCTCCCTCATATTTATTTTCTTCCGCCATGGGAGTCGTCGGGGTTTGTGAGGTTGATCTTGCAAGGGTTCAACCAGATTGAGCCCTAACTCCTTATACCTTGACCTCATTGGGGACATGCAAAGAAGAATAGAGAAAGAGAAAACTGCTCTGAGACCAATGATCTAGATTTATGCAGGAACACAATAAAATATAGAAATATACATCAACATAGAGATGTAATGGAAATAATACTTCATTTCATTAATATCAAATAACAAAAATACGATTACAGACATAACGAAAATAAACTAGCTAGGGTTCTGGTAGCTTATCTCTGAGAAGAGACATGGCATCTACAGGCCTCTGAACTCCCTTACAATGAGGCTCGATGGCCTATTTATTGTTGAGAAACAATGGAAAAGTTTAAACATCCAAAAACCTAACCCTAGGAGATGAAGCGGCAAGATTATGGGCCCCGTTTGGGTAAATTGGTACATCAACTTCCTGGGGACGTAAATTTGGCATATGATCTCCGTTTGGCAAGCTCAATACCTTGTTAGAAAGATATATCCGAGGAATACAAATTTTTACATGACCAACATCAAAGGGACTTCCATGTTGCTCCCAATTTTCCCAAAAAAACGTCGTGTAAGGCCTCAAAATGGCTCTAAAAGCTCAGGACCCGAAAAACTATTAAAAATAGTAAGTTGTGTTCAAACTGAAAAAGTGAAAGAACCGATGGTGGGGGTCCAAATGGAATAGGTGGGTGGCCACCTATATACACCTGGATCACCTCATCTCTTCCTCCTGAAAATATGACCACAACTTCTCCCAGTTAGGTAATGTTGCTTGGCCCAGTATCCTCTAGACAAACACTTTCCAGTCCTCCGTGACACTTTTAAGGGTCATTCATACCATGTTTGTAGCTGTAAGTGTAGCACCTAGTGTCGACAACTGATCTCAAGTCTCCTGAAACAGCATGAGGTGTGAAGCCACACGTTCCCCTTTTTGCATCTGGATCATACAAAGCTTCTGCTCTAAGAACAACTTCTACTACTCAGAATATCCCTCAAATAGGTCATGCAAAGCTTCCCATATCTCTCTGGTAGTAACCTTGCCATCCACATGTGAGACGATGTGATCCTTGACACCATCAAGGAGCAACCTTTTTCCTTGGCCATATCTTCCTTGTACTTCTTGAGCTGATCCGCATCCGTAGGAACAACTAATTCTAATTCTTCTAATTCTTCTAGTTCAGGTTGGATGGGTCATTGGCGTCGTCAATTTGATTATAATAAACCACATGCATAGTTGAATGTGTATATTTATATATATATATATATGAATGAGCTATTTTTTATTTTCTTTCAAAAATATTTTAAATACATTTTATAGAATTTTAATATATCTAAATTTTTATATTATGTTTTAAAATTTTAATAAATTATATATAGATGGAGAAAAATTAAAATTTTAATAAATTATTTATAGATGGAGAAAATTATAAGTGGTTTTTTTCTATTAATAAATTATAAAATTTTAATTTAATTTATATATAAAATATTTATAAATAACAAAAAATAATTTAAATTAATAAAATAAATTCATTTGATATTTTTTATTAAAATAATTTTCGTATCATTAAATGATTCTCACTTCCATCGAAGTCTTATATGTAGAAGCTTTTGTCATAATTTCTAACCCTTTTATTTAATATTTGTTGATGTACAGGTTGTACTTAAATATTAAAATATAACATTTCATGTGTTTTTTTATTTAATTTCTATTTATGAATCCTGAAGCTAGGCAGGTATTACGCAACGAGGTTGACTGTTATTATTTCAGTCCCACTTTATTTTTTAATAAACAAAAGTATATTTAGAAACAAGGGGGGAAGAAGTGAAACAAGGGATGAGTCAAGGGGGAATAGGGAGGAGGACAAGGTTGAGGGAAAGAATACAGAATATGAGGGGAAAGAAAGGAACATACTAACCCCATGAAAAAATGAAAAAATTGCACTCGAGCCATAGTTGTAGCTTAAAAATGTGGATGAAAAAACCAAATTCACTTGTAGTAGAGTTCACTAAGATAGACAAGGTTCCAACAGAGATGGAAATAGAGGTTGAATGCTATTAAGGGTAGAAGAGCTCCATTAAGAACTGAAGTTAAAGTAAGCTTACTACTATCCAAGCAATTGAGCATTTAGGTGAAGTTATTATATTATTTTAAGTATGAGGGGTTTCCGCACTGCATTATATTAGATATCACTTTTGAGATTCAATTGCATTAAGTAAGTCATTAATCTATGACCATTTCCATGAGAGGTAGTCGTAACTGACTAATTTTTCATGTATTATTATTTTTGTAGCATAATCGAGAAAGTGTTTAGGAGAATTGACATTGTGATCTCTAATAACTAGGTGCTTTAGCTACGAAGACTCGACCAATTGAGCTAACCCTCAAAGATAAATTAGATTTAACTTATTGATATTATCATATAAATAATTTTTAAAAATATAAAAAAAAATTAAATAAATAAAAATAAATAAAGAAAAATAAAACTAAATTATATTCATCTCATTCTTTTGTTAATTTATTATGAAAATTTTAATTAAGCATAAAGAATATATATATGTATATATGAGATTTATATTAATTTTTTTATTTAAAATTAAAATTTAACTTTTTTAATTACATATATAATGTTAGATTTTTGTGATCCATAATGCTAAAGAGAATGCTTTTTGGATTAATCGCATCATTAGGGATTTGGGTGACTTTTTGAACAATTAATGTTGGTTCATCCTCCATAAACAAGGTGAAAAAATCTATTGATGCGACATAATAAATAGCGATGTTGTTCATCCTCAAAATCTATCAATCTTACATAATAAATAGCAATGATGCATCGAGGTCCGACAATTAGTTACTATTAAATAAAAATTTTGTTATAAATTATCTATTTGAATTAGCCAATATATTTATTATTTTGAATTATATTTATCTACAGTATAATATTATTTTATATAATAAGAATATTTTGATAATATTAAGTCAATTAAATATTAATATAATGTTGAAGATTATAGTAGATTTAATATTTCATTAATATTAAAATACACACTAATTAAATTATTATTTTTAATTATATTAAGAGTATAGGTAAAGTAAAAACCCTAAATATAAAATTTGTAAGAAGAATGGAAAGAATAGAGAAATTTCACTCTATTTATAATAATAATAATTATACTACATGAAAAAATTTGAAAGTAGGAAATAAAGAATCAAGAGAAGAGGGTTGGAATACGAGGTGTACTCAATTTCCCACGCATCATCCTTTATTAGAGTTGATGACATGTTTTTCAATCTCTAAAATCTCTCTAAGTTTCCTAAGGTGGAAAGTGTCGGCCACTCCCAATGGCTTTGGAATCCCCAGTGCGGACATGGTGCTTGGATTTCTCGGCATGTTCAACTAGAATTGAGGGGCCCCATTGATTGTGCCTAATGTTTGCAACATGTTCTTAGATTCTCTTGTTAATAGAGGCACATGTATCTTCAATGTAAAGAATTCCACATAAACAAAGAATAGAATAGACCTCTTTCATGTTTTTATAGTCTATAGAATACTTCAGAGATCTAAAATTTTTTTTAATAATATAAAGATGTTTAAAAGTGAGAGAAACTCTATTCTTTTTAAGAATATGAGCAATCATGTCAATAATGAGTTAAATAAATAAAAACTAAACCTTAAAAATATGCACTATTTTATTTTATTATATATAATAATAGTTGAAAATGCTATTTTTTGGGTTCAATTAATTGATTTAAAACTATCCATGGATTAAAAAATTAAAATAAAAAATGTTAAGCTATGGCAAGTTGCAAACTATTTTATGACATATCTATGATTCTAAAAATTATCCATTGGTTAAAAAAATAAAATTAAAACTGTTAAGCTATGGCAAGTTGCAACCTAATTGACAATGATGTACACCGACCAAAAGTGAATGCGTTGTTATGTGACTTAAATAATTATTAAAAATAGCGTTGTTATGTGACTTAAATAATTATTAAAAATAGCGCTGGTCGATTCATATGCGTACGAACTATTATATCTGCAATTTTCAATAACTTAAAAAAACGAAGTCTACTGGCCCCTATATTCTGACCACGTTGTTAAACATGCCTGCACTGCCCTTGCCACGTTAAAAATGATTTGTGATGGCCTTTTACACTACGGCATGTATGCTGGACCATTATATTGACCTTATCCTTGCCAGGTTGTTAACTGGCCATGTTCAGAAACAAAATAAAATCAATACTGCCCTGCCACCCGGAAACATAAAAAAATCAACAATGGCGTTGAGAGGCTATATTGACCTCATCAAATGTAAAAGACAAATACGCTACAAGATTCTTGGATTACTTAGAATTCAAATGAAGCGCCATTCAGAATGCGTTTTCAACAACCAGGCCAATGTACTCCGCTAAACAACTAATTGATTATAATACACTGTATAGGAAAATCTATAAATTTGGCTTCCCATGCATACCATAATACGAAGCTGTGCAGAGAGCAATATTCCTCTCTTACTGTTTTAATTTGCAGGCAAATCTTCGGAGTCTGTGTTTTAATGGCGGTTGTTGCATTAGGATGGACAGTAGCGAGACAGGCACCTGCAACTCCAGTGGCTCCTGTTCGACCCCCGCTGCCTTCTCCCCTACGATTTCCAAAAGAGTCTCCCGGCGAGTTTACAGTCACTAAACGCCCACCTCTTCTCGTCTCCCGAATCGCGCCACTCCCACCCAACCTCTTTATCTTACCAATATTGACGACCAATTGAGATTAAGGTTTCATGTCAACATACTTATGTTTTATCCACTGCATCTCCTCCATAAATGATCCAGTCCGAGTTATTGGAGAGGCTCTCGGCAAACTTCTGGTAGATTTCTCATCCCTTCGCTTGGAAGAGTAAGAAATGGCGAGAGAGGTAAGCTTATAATGGACTGTAATGGTGAAGGGGTTCTTCTTGTAGAGGCCGAGGCAGATATTTCCCCCTGCATCTCCCCCACCGTAGTCAGTCGAAGTTATTGGAGGAAGCTCTCCGGCAAACTTCCGGTAGATTTCTATCCCTTCGCTGATAAGGGTAAGCTTATAATGGACTGCACGGGTGAAGGAGTTCTTTTTGTGGAGGCGGATGCAGATATTTCCTTGGAAGACTTGGGAGATCTCTCTCCCACCTATTCCTCGCGCTCTTTGAGTTTATAAATAACGTTCCAGGATCGGATACCATTACAGACTCTCCAATTCTTCTGTTTCAGGTTGGTCATTTCCATTTTGCCATTTTCTAATTTTAAGTATTGATAATTCCTAAAAACACATATATTGATAAGAGAAATTTTCCTCTTTACTGATATTAAGAAAAATAATTTTTAATACTAAGCCATTATATTGATAATTGTTATCTTTTCTAATTAATAAGCCACCAAAATTATCATAACCTTGAACAACTTATACTAATACTTTTGCAGAGAAAAATATAATTTTAAAAATTTTTTTTATTTTTTTTTATTTTTTTTAAATTCAAAAAATTAATTATAATTTCAGAATAATTATACCTGCTGACCAAGAATCGGCATTCATGTTTCCATTAAACGGCCGCAAGCGATTTCGACCCGGCTCTGCCAGCTGGCTACTATGGCAACACACTTGCCTTTGGCAACGCTAAGACAACTGCTCGGGATCTCACTCACCGGCCGTTGTCTTACGCTGTGAAAGTGATTAAAGAAGGTAATGAAGAGTGAATGATGAATATATGCGATGTATGATTGATTTGGCGCAGTTGAATGGTCGTCCTCTCAGCTCCTCGGATGGCTCTTTCATCGTTTCAGACGTTTCCAAAGTTTTGCCTCAAACGGATTTCGGGTGGGGAAAAGCAGTGTATGCGTGTCCAGTTTATCCAGCAATGCCACACTTCACATATTTAGCACCGGCCTCGAAGAGAGACAGTAAAGGATCTGGTTCATTTTGTTTGCCAATCGACTTCTGTGGAAGCATTTGAAGAAATCATAAATAAAACAATCAAGAATGGCCTGCAGCCCTAGCAATCTTGCCACGCCAAGCTGATGTTTGAGATTGAAGGAAATAATTGTCAAGTTTTCTGTTATTGTCCAGCAGAATAAAGAGCTGCACTATGTCACAAGTACATATGACGTTGGATCTGCAGATTGGGAATCTCTTCTGTTGCATTTGCCATGCAAATCTCCACGGACTGCCCCGCACATTGGACTGTCTTGATTATTCTTGCTGCTTGTATCAAATTATGGGGAAACGGTTAATCTATGTTGGTTCTACATAAATATGTAAGATAATGTCAACTAAACAATTATTTTCCTGTAAGCTCATTGGCACTCCAACATATTCATGGTCAACATATGCCAACAATTGTATTCACCATTTAAATCATTCAGATATTTTACACTGCCATAATATTTACATTAATAAATTAAAAAATAGCATACACAAAATGGCTTTAATTTTCATATTAATTTTACATCATTTATACATATAAAAAAATAATAATAATTGAAATACTTCAATTTCCACATATTTTAATTTTTATATTAAATTTACTGTAGCTATATATATAAAGAGATAAAATAATTGAATATAGGTTTTTTTTTTTTTTTTTTTATAAGTGAAAGATATATAATTAATTTAATATAAAGTTGATAAATGACATGTAAACATAATATTATTGATTAGATAAATGTCTTTTAGATTAAGATTAATCATATCATATTATTAATATTATATGATATATAATTTGTTCCATGTTTAACTAACAAATAATATTTAAAACACAACATATTAATAACAAAGAAATTAGTGACAACCTAAATAAAATATTTCAATGTCTTTATTAAATAATATAATTTTAGATCAATTTTATATAAAGAAAAATTAAGTAATTTAAGCTTAAAAGTTTCTCATATTTTCACTTCCATTATTAGGGAGGCCTAATTTATTTAATTTTTAATATGGGTGTTGTGTAATATTTAAAAAATATTAATATTTTTTATAATGTTAATCATATATAAAATGTCCTCTTAGGACGATAATTAGTTCTCATTGGGATGTTATCCCTCCACCTAGTTTCAAATCTCACGGAGACACGATGACATCATCGCTCATCTTTGAAGGATATCTGTCTTTTGGAGTTTAGGATACGGAAGCTCCACTTTCTAGTCTTTGAATGTCTCGATTACTTCAGCAGAATGCTGATTTCTAATATATGTAGCTTGTGGGTTGTTATATATGTGTTTTTTGCATGCATATTGAAGAGATGAATGAAGATCTGGAAACCCTTGTGGCAACTAGGGTTTTCTCTATCTAGTTGATACATGCTTAAACCACGCCGTTCTTGTAGATCTCTACAATCATGTCAATAGTGAATCTTAGTGATTCAATGATGAAGGCAGGTTTCTTTTTGCGAATTATTTCGAGAAAAACAATCCGTTCCCGAGTTTCATATTGAAATCTAGATATGGCTTCTAGTAGTTCAAAGAAGTCTCTTTCCTCAATGTTCCTTTGGATGACGAAGCATTTAGTTGTGAGAAGTTTTTTCGCCTTGAGTTTGTTTGTAGTTTCGTGTCAGTTTTAGTCGTGGTTGATGGATCTCCACAATTGGATCTCTAAGACATGGAAACCTCATTTAGTGGATCATGTGAATATTTGTCACTGGATTAAGGGTTTTTTTTTTTGCCCTTTTCCTTAATTGAGACAAGGAATTTGTGAATCACGAAGCCATGGATTCTGGGGTAGTGGCGATCTCTTCATGCAACCTTGGTCTCCTACCTTTGATTTCGTAATGGCATCAATCTCCATAACTCAGTTTAGGCAATGCTTCAGAACCTACCCTTACATCTTTGGAATGTCCGATAATTATCCTCATTGCGAATGCTCTTGGAAAGATTCTCATACAACCCATATACAAATTCTCTTATAAACCAACTCATGCTTGAATTTGTATGGAGATGAAATTCAAAATGGTTTTCTGAAGTTGAGATCAATTTGGTGGCCTCTAAATCATGTCTAGGTCAAAAATATACGTAGGAATATGTTTCAATCTAATGTAAAGCGTGTCATGAAATGAGGTAGGTAATTAAAAATTTCCGCAAGTGATAGAGGAACAAAGATTAGAAAAAAAAACACAAGGTCTAAATGGTGGGAAGAAGCTCAAGGAAATCACTGCCACAATATATAAAGAGGAAGAGTCTCATGATAGAAAAGAGCAAGATAAAGCGGAAGTTGATACTACCAAAAATGCATCATAGGAAACAAAAAATCAAACATGAGAAAACACATGCGAGTGAGGATTATCCGGACTCGGTGAAAGTGGAAAAGAAACTCAGGATCCCTCGTGGGAAAAGGGATCCCCTTTGGAAACCATAAGGAATAATGATGGAAAGGTAACTTCTTGGGTAGATTAGGTGGATGGGGAAGATTTCAAGAACAACGGTGTGCACTTGCCGAAAAATGGCCTATCGGAAATTTGCAAAAAACACGGGATGGAATCAAGTTGGGAGGAAAAGAAAATGTATTTCACATTTAGAAAAACAAGAATGAAGACAAAATAAAAAATAAAGTTGGTGAAAAATGGAATGTAATTGTGTCTACATATACGAGTGGTTTTTTGGAAAAATTTTAAGTTGGAAAGGGACTACAACTTTTTGTGTCTGTAGAACTTGCTTCGGGTTTGGATTGAGCCTCTATGCTTAATCTCAAACCCACAAGGAAGATTGGAATATGTTAAGATCCTGGCCTTGTGATCCATTTTTTTTAATAATACAAATCTCTACCCATTTCCTTAAAAATAAAAGCATAAATAAAATATTTTAATATGTGCATTCGACTTAAATATTTTAACACACACACACACACATAAAGAGGGGATATCTTATTGATTATGAGCTCAAATTTAAGCTAAAAAATAAAATTTCTTGGAATCGTTTGAAACACAGGCATTGCTTAGTGCTCATTGTATTGATTCGTATACTTTGTTTCACGAAACATGGTCATTGTATGCTCACGAAAATGATTTTTTCCACTTTGCCAAACGCGTAAATTTGAAAAAAAAAGCTGGCAGCAGGTTAGATGCCCGATCGACGGGTCGTCTTGCTGACGTGGAAAATGACTATGTAGGGTCAAATTTTGGTCAAGTTCACTTTTCTCTGGTCGAATTAGGAGTTGAAAAGTGTCGGCTAGTGCTTGGTTAGCAAATTTTGGTTTATTGTCAACGTTTTATTGGAGGTTGAAGGAAAAACTAGGTGAGGACACATGGTGAAACTGGGGTTGCCATGTGCCCCCGATGGAGTCACATTGTGGTGTAAAAATATTATGGTGAAGGTACGGCGAAGGTCGAGGCTCGACCCCATGACCTCCCCCCACACTACGCGTAAACATTACCACTACACCACAACTATGTGTCTTAACGGACTCTATTCACAACTTACATTTAACGATACAACGTGATATGGCGGAACAAAAGGGGGCCATCCATGTAGATACAGCTACTTATACGGCCTGGACCTGATCCTTTGGTGGAGAATGGATAAGTGCAAAGTTAATGTGGGTTGAATCCTTCCCTAAACCATATCTGTGTAACCACGATCATTAGTGCTAATCCAAAAACGTTAATGCAGAGATTAAGTTAAGCATGCATTTAGTGCTGTAACGTAGCAATTAATAGTTAATCTCCACTTAGCATTGATTAATTAGTCCGAATAAAATAATCGGAAGTGTTACTTTAACCCCAATTAACTCTAGTTTACCAATTTCGAGAGTTTTCCTAGGAGAAACTAGAAGAAGTCATAACTTTGGTAGTTTTCGACCAAATGAGAAGCACGAGGAAGAGGCTAGGTAGCCATTCCAGGAATTCACGACTCATTGAGGTCTTGGATTTCGGTAGATGAGAACTTATGGAAGGGATTTTTCTAGCTTGAAAGTTAAATATGCACCTAGGGCCACCAAAGAGAGTGTCTTATACGCTTCACACAAGAGAGACCAATTGAAGAGCTAGAAGAGGCTACTCGGGGTTTTTGGATGTTGTGAATCCATTTGTAACCCTGTTTTGCTAATCTTAGCACATCATCGGGGTCATATTGCAGGTTTGAAAATTAAGTTGTATGGATCAATCACATATATTTGAAGCAGAGTTTGGAAGTTGTTGAGCATGGAGGAGACCTTGTAGGGTTTTTCCCAACTCGAGGAAAGCTTTTTTCATTAGCTATGACCAATATGGTTCAAATGGGTTGAATTTTTTACTAAAGAAGTTGTTTATTGTATTATTCTATGTGGAATTGAAGGGTGCTTGTGAGGGTCTCTATCTCGCTAAGTATATCATCTATGTAGGAGAGATATGTTGTGTTTTTTATATTGTGAGAGTTCTTTATTGCATAGAGAACATTACCTTGAAGGGGTAATAGCCACATGTTATTGGAAACAAAATGATATGTACTTTTGATACCGAATACAAGAGTGGTCTAGATCATGTTGACATTTAGGATATGTGATCGGGAGGTGAAATGGTCATCCAAATGGCCTTTGTTTCTTTGCTTGATGCTCATTTCTTTTCAAGTGTTTGAAGATTTCATGCTTTACAATTTTTTCATGGAATTACCTTTGTTGAAAGACACTTAAAAAGAATGTCAGTAACTTGTTGTTTAGTTCAAATCTATGCACATAGAAGCAAGCAAAGTTTAAAATATGAAGAATTACTTAGCATAGAATTTACAATTCTTCCTCCATTCGAATCATATGGTATCAAAGCTACAAGTTTATTGTTATCTTGTGTTTCTTATGCAAAGAGAGGGTTTGACTATTTGTAGGGTGAAAATATACTTACAAGGTTAAAGCTCCATAGAGGAGAAAAATTGTTAGTGCGAGATTCCCAAGTTGGAACAAGGAGAAAGGAGGCCCCGAGTTTCCACAAGATCCACCCCAAGTTTCACCTCTGAGATTCTTGGGCTTGGAGGTAAGCATGTCTCGAGGAGGAGAGCCTACAAGCCTCACAAAATATTAAAGCTTCAAAATATATTTTGGGACATGTCGAAAATGGTGAAGGTCCTATATGGAGAGAGGAACTCAAAGCGCAATGTGAAGGTTCTAGATCTTCAAGGGGATAAGGTTTTCCAACAAGGAATAAGGTAAAAGGAATGGTGATAAACCATAGTCTTCTCAAAAAATTCATATTTTTCTACAACTTTGATGCAAAATGCTAATGTGAAAATTCCAAGATGGAAGATGGACATGTTTGTGACTTTTCCCACATGATGCTTGGAGGATGAGGTTCCAATAATATATGTTAAGGAGTTCGAAAGAATATTACTAAAGAGTCCAAGAGGACACGTTCGGGAAATCGAGAAAAGGAGTATGAAACCATATTTGTACCTCGATCAAGAAATGGAACAAATGGGCAACATGAATGTCGCCTATGACACATGCAATTTGTTAATGCCATTCATGTACCTTCAAAAGAAAAACAAAGGAATTAGGTCCAAACTCTTGGAAAATATGGGTTACAAGGAAGGCTTAAGTGTTGGTGTGAATCGATAAGGCCTCGGGAACCCAGTAGGTAAAAGAGAGACCTAAGTATGAAGGATTGGGTATGTTGCACCAAAAGAATGGTCTTATGATGACAACTATTGTATATCATATACCTTCTGTCACAAAACATGACATGAGAAGGCAAGGTGTTGGAATTTGCATCGAAACTAATTTGTACGTTTCTCCAAATACAACGAGATACTTGAAGATATCTCGAGAGAGATGAAAAATTTGAAGAGCTGATTCAAGTTCTTGTCATGAAAGGTTCATCATCTGGGAAGCATAAGCCAAAGGATGCCAAGAAAAGGTATACTCATCATGTTCATTCAAATGCTTCCCCTAAAGGAAAACAACCTACTAATTTGAGTGACATGTTGAGGACAATGTCTCCATGCACTTTTGCATTTCTTATAACCATTGTGTAGATGAGTGCTGACAAAAGAAAATCCATCATCATAAGAAGATATTTATGTCTCTTTATATTGAAAATGCGAGAAAGAAAACTAGGTCAAAGATAAAGGCATGTGAGCTAAGAAGAGCTTAAAGGAACTGCAATACTCTTCGCAATATCAATGGGCATTGGGTTTGAGAAGTGTTGTAAATTGTTTCCACAACGCCATCTGGTAAGGGTAAATGATCATGTAAGAACGGAAGAGGAAGCAACAAAATAAAAAGTGGCGCAAGACGTGACCATCCATGAAGAAAATTCAGAGGAAAAACAATAGAAGTTGGTTATCATGTTGGGTAAGACACATTCGAACTATTTGTCCGGTTGAAGGTTGTACGTCTTTTTTTGCACTAGTTGTATCCCCATATTGGGTAATTTGTAAAAGTGATAATTCATGAATAAATCACTTACACTCAACATTGTTTTCTTTAGCATGTTTATGCTAGTTTGTCTTGGTTGTTAGTTAATTGAAATGACAATTTGGGTGTAAATTTCTCCATGTTGTAAAATGTGTTTCTCTTTGATTATGTCGGAAAGCATGTTTTTGAGAATTGTTGTCTGAGTAGTGGAAGCATATTTTGAATGTACACATGTATTCAACTTACTCAATTTCTACAAGTATTTACCATGTGCATCTTGTATTGGTTTATTTCAAAGTATTTTGGATTTGATCCTTGGTAAAGAGTTTTGCGGAGATAAATGCCATTGAATTCATTCTCTTAAGGAGAATTTTTATGCATGGTCATAGCGACATGGACAAGTGAAGAAGAAAAATCAACTTGAAACCTCTGAGTCAATTCAAGTTCAAGTTCAACATGAAAAAGAGTCATGGGGGCACTTCAAACTTCGATTGGGTTGATTTTAGAGGAATGAACAAGTTTGTACCTTCAATTGTTAAACAAATGAAAATGAACTTTTGGAGACCAAAAGTCTTTCGGTGGGGAGATATGATCGAGAGGTCAAATTTAAGTTGAAAAATCAATTCTCAAAATCAATGGAAACTTGAGCCGACCCGTAGTCTTTCGTCATCTGATTACGGCCCACTTCGTTTCCTGAATATAGTTTACATATGCTCCGGGGAAACAAATTATGTCCTTTTCCAAACAAGTAAATTTAAAGAAAAGAGATAGGCGATTGCTAATCAACAATCCATACATGAGCGCGGCGTAGGCTAGCGTGCGAGAGGTCAATTTTGGTCAAGTTTACTTTTTCTTCGGGCAAATGGCGAAAAGTGTCGGTAGTGGTTAGTTGAAATTTTGGTTCGTTGTCACCATTTTATTGGAGATTAAAGGACCAACCATGCGAGGACGCATGTGTAGCCTATGGCCTCCATGTGCCCCCCATGTTGGATTACATTGTGGTGTATGAAATATTATGGTGAAAAGCTAGAACGAGAGGTTGAGCTCGACCCACGACCTCCCCACTAAGTGGGAAATAATTCTTGCTACACCATAGTTGTGAGTCTTAATAGACTATAGATGTGACTTCCACTTAATCTATACCTTTGTGATATGGTGGAAGAAAAGGGGGCCCAAACTGCAATCCATGCAGCCTTAGAGCTATGACCACTTAGACGAAGAATGGATAAATTGAAAAGTTAATGCAGGGTTAATTAGCGCAAACCATGTGCAGTAACCTTAACCATGATCATTAATGCTAATCCAAAACCACGTTGATTAATTTAAGCACCACAATTAAGCTGTAAACGTAGCCAGTATGTGATAACGGATTAATCTCAACTTAAGAGTAATTTGCGGAGTCTGAATAAAACGGCGAAGTGGCGGTTTTTAACCTAGTTAACTCCGGTTCCAAATTTAGTGGAATTTTCTAAGAGAAACTAAGTCATAACAGGTAGTTTTCGACCAAATTAAGCATGGAAGACACTAGGTAGTCATTTTCAAGAATTCCTCACTCATTGGTGCGGGTTTTAGAGGCATAGGAGCACTTGGAAGGGATTTTCTAGCTTGAAGATTAAAGATGCACAGGGCTGAGGAAAGAGACATATCTCTTCACCTAAGGTGGAGTGAACGATGTTTCTCGGGGGTTTTGGATTCCTTGAATCCATTGGTAACCTCTATTTACTAATTTTAGCACATATTCATGGTCATATTTCAAGTTTGAAAAGTAAGGTGTATTGATCAATTAGATGTTTGAAACAATTTTGGAAGGCATCGGCGTGCGAGACCTTATAGGTGTTTTACCAACTCTAGAAATATTTTTGTAGTAGCTATGATCAACATAGTCAAACTCCAATTTGTCTTCTTTATTCATGAATTTATTTATTTGTATTCTTCACTATGGAATTTAAAAATTTGCTTGTGAGGGGTTTCTAGCTCTCATCGGTGAAATTATGTCATCTCATGGTAAGAATATGTTGTATTGCTGATATTGTGAGAGTTCTTTGCGGGGAGAACATTACCTTTAAGGGGTAACCACATCTTTATTGGCAGCAAATTGATATGTACTTTTGACACCGAATACATGAGTGGTCTAGTCATGTTGACAAACTAGGAAATGCCAGAGGGTAGACAGCTCATCAATGGCTTTTTTCTTGTTGCTTGATGCACATTTTATTTTCAAGTGTTTGATGATTTCATGCCTTACAATTTGTTCCGCGGAATTACCTTTGACGTGGAAAGCACTTAAAAGAAACCAATGAAGTAACATGTTATTCAGTTCAAATCTATGCACATAAAATAAAGAAAAGTTTAAAATCTGAAAAGAGGTACTTAGCATAAAATTTATAATACTCACTCCATTAGATTACTTATGAATATACATTTTCTAATTTAAAATATGAAGGGGCGTGTATTAGCATTTTAATGTGGAGAATGTGAATCATAAATAAAACATATAATTAAAATATTTTATTAGTTTTTCTCAGAACAACATAGATTCATCTTGAGAGATTTCATCCTTCTCCACTCTTGGGAGATAGAGAATTAATATGAATCTATATTGATTGTACATAAGTATGCGACATAAAGTCATACAAAGAATTATTCTATTTATTTTTACTAATAATTTAATAATATTGTTATTATTATTTTAAAATTATTTTTAAAAATATATTAAATATTAAGAAGAATAAATAAAAATATATTTTAAAGTTTATAATATATAAAATGTGTAATATATTTAATACACAAGGTTTTAAAAAATTATGTATTTAATTTTTGTAAACGAATTTTTTTATTTAAAAATTACTTTTTTTTGTAAGCTTGGAATGATTACATCTTCAAAATGTCCAATATATCACCCTTTGATTGGGGTGGGAAATTGAACCAATGAATTCACGTAAAGTGTCTTAGCCATGAGCACCCAATCTGGCTGTCCATATCCAAGACCTCGTGGATTTTTATTTAAAATTTTGAAGTGTCAGTATCATAAAAAAAAATTAAAATATGATGAATAGTAATAAATAATATTTAATGATTGAAGATGTATGTAGTGATTTCTTGTCTATATTTTTCTCATCTTTTGTTATAGCTTAATTTTTTATATTTTCCATTATTTCATATCAGTCATACTAAAATAAGGTTGAAACTAGGAAAAATTCAAACTTTTGAATTAAATTATTACAATAAAACGCATACCTTCCTTTTGTTTTCTTCTTTCTAATATGAGTAGTTTTTTTCTACAATGTCAATCATTTTTATCTCATAAAGACTCAAGAAAGATCCCACTCATGAAAGTGATAGAAGGTGGCTACCATAAAGAAATAAATATCTATAATTTATACAATTGGAGGTGTATTTATTTTTTCATAATACTATACCATTATTAAGGATTTTACTTGATTAGCTTAGAAATTCTAATTCACGTGAAATTTTCAATATAAATTACCTAGATAAGTTAGAGAAGTAAGGAATATATTAAATTATTATTCATATTCTGACCTTTAACCTTTAAACTTGGGGATGTTGAAACCATGTAACCTTGTTCCTTGTGATACAGTTATATTACTTTGTGATTTGGAGACTCATATGAGCCTTTACCTATAATCAATGTACTATATTAAGAACCATGCATCAATAATGTTAGTGAAAATTATTAATATTATAATCATCAAAATATATATATTGTATTAAAATAATAAATACAATACAATAAAGGGATTTTGGAGGATTTACAAATTTAATTAGACTATCTTTAGGGTTTCAAGCCATTTGAATCATCGCTATTGCACTACACTTTTCCTGCTCATGAAATTGACAAATCACCTTGATGCAAATTTACGGCTTGATTGGGCATATGCCAGGCCCTCCTAGGGAGGGGCGACTACCCTCTCGTTCAAATATATGGTAACCGACACTCATCGGCCATCTAATGGTTCATCCTCCAACACATCATAGCAAGGTAAACGATGTGACTCGAAGAGCTCAATGGAATTCGAATGTGTGATTGTTTCCTCCCAAAGGCAACAAAAAAACCACAAGTAGCGATCCCTAATGACCTTCAGACATCCTTGAAAATTTATGCAAGATCATGCAATACTATGTAACTATGATCATTTGGACTAAAGAGAGTCGGATAGTCTCAGATGGATCAACAAAAATGGCACCAAACCATTTGACCTCCACCTTTGAGCGAAGGGCTTCTTCATGGTAATATTTGAGGATATGGAAGGCAAGAAGAGATTTCATGATAGTTACTTCATGAATAATGTAGGGTTATTCACGAGGCATTCGGAACCATGTTACAACTTTAGAGAAGGAGTAGTTATCAACAATGCTTATTTGAGTTCCCGAATTTACTCACTTAGAGGATTTATAGGAGATGGACATCTTGGAATCAATTGGTAGTTCCATTGGAAATTTTGTACAAGTCTTATAGATCACCGAACGCGAGTAGTTCTCATCTTATGCCAAAATTTATGCTTACATGAGAATCTCATAACCCCTCCCATAATCGATGGAGATCGAGTATCGAAGATAAAGTTTGGTCTCAACCATTGGACTACGAACATGTCCCCTTTAAATACATAATATTTCATGAGTATGGGCACTGTTCCTGGTTTCCCTCGGCGGATACAAGAGACACCCCCTCCTCTAGTTAATCCACCCTCGGACATCTTCCCGAAGTCCCTCGGTGGCACCCTATGGCTAGTAATGACCCTTTTCCATGTTCCCCATAGCCTCCTCAGGGTGGCCCCAAATTTCCCATGCAGGAATCGATTTTCTCTACTTGAGGATCATGGTGAAAAGGATTAGCCAAAAGCACCTCAATTTGTGTCTTAATCTCAGCAAGTGATGGAGATGGAGAGCCGGAGTCCTTGAAAAACCTACAAAGAACGACCAAGAAAGAAAAAAAGATCGGAAGAGCTATTAATTAGCAAAGAGAAATTCGGGGAGTTCTTTACAACTTGGGAATCACTGTGAGCATGAATTAAAATTGGACCAACTCAATTTTGATGGAAGGGTTATGGTCACTTTCTAGCAGAACTAGGCCAAAGATGGATCATAAAACATTCCTCAAGAATAAGGTAGATCAATTCCACCGGATATATAAATAATGGGAATGACACCAAGCCACGATGGAATACCCCCATGGCCTTGGGTGTGCGAGGAAATGACCCACCAAGCATGTTGAATCATCTCAGGATCTAGGAATAAGGGAAAGACCCACCAACGAAGTGATTAGAGAAGCATGATCAATCTTAGTTAACTAGGGACAAACTGATGTCCTCACGGAATGCTACCAATGTTCTTTAAACCCTCCTCAATGAAAGTGGTCTCTGCCGAACACATAAGGGGCCTCAAATCAAAGGGAAAGTTGAGTTACTTGAGGGGATCAAATTTAGTAGGAAAAACTAGATATGACGATCTTGTAGGAAACTAATGTTACATAAGAGAAACCAAGAGAAATCACAAGCGGAAATTGGACCACCATTGATTCCGTAATTGGATGCAAGGAGTGGTGTAGGATGGTTGGGAATCCTTTTGGACTCCGGATATATCTCTTTTTGGAACTAGATTTCTTATTTTTTCAACACTCACTGAGACTAATTTGAATGTAGGATCCCCGGATAATTTCCTGGTTCCTGGGGGTTTATGGTCCCTCTTTGTCGGGGACGGAGTAGGGTTTTCTCAATAGTCTCTGACAGCTAAAGGAAATTCTATGGATGACCAATTGGGTTTTTGCAAGATATTTCAATCTGATCAAGGATATGGGCGATAAGAAAGGAGGAGTTAGACGGTTGGATCCTATCTCTCTCTTCTTTCGGGATACTATTCAAGATATCGAAGGAGAAATACACTTGATTTCATAAGTGGCTCTTTAACATGGAATAATTTATGGGGAGGAAAGCACCAAACCACCTCACGTTTGGATAGTTTCTTTATCTTAGATGATATCCTCTAAGTAGAACCTATACTTTAAAGATTTGATCCTTCCCTACCTGGGATGATATCATTGGACTATCTTCCTGGAAATTGAATTGAGGATGGTCTTTGAGGACATACTTTCTTTAAATATTTATAGCTAAAAACCTAACTTCACCCGAAAATTTAGAGGAATGGTGGAAGGATATCGATGCTTATTCAGATTCAATAGTCGTATGGAAAATTTCACAGTTGATATTGAAAGAAATTAAAGGAAGGATTAAAGAATGGAATCATTCATATTTCGTGCATCATTCATGTGAAAAGAGCGGAGTTGGATTAAAATTGATTAAATCTGGCAACAAATCATCTTATAAGGTCGAGATGGAAGTCTTATTGCGAGAGGACGGTCGAGGTCATCAACGACTTGGAGCAAAGGATAAAACATGAGGAAATCCTACAGAAGAAAAATAAAGGATCCAATGGCTCAAAGAAGATGAGAGAAATTAAAAATTATTTCATAGGACTATGTTAAAGCACGAAAATTTAACATGATCTTTTATCTCAATGGAACGAGGACAACGACTTGTTCGGCTTATGAGGATATTTAGAGGAGTTGACCGCCCACTTCTAGACAATGTTCACGAGAGAGAAGAATAGAGTGGAGTGGGGCCATCTCTAGAATCCAGTAATTATTCCCAAAATAATCTCGAATATCAAAACGAGGCTCTCATGAGGATATCTCATATGCGGAAGTTAAAGAGGTCGTTCACATGCTCCCCCTCGAAGAAAGCAAATATATGGTATATTGATGGATTTACCTCGAAATTATTTAAAATTTGGTTAGCGGTTTCTTGGGACGGAAATATATAGATTGGTCGATGAATCCTACCGCTCCTAAAGAATATGGTTGGGCATAAATGCTATTTCTCATGCTTATTCCAAAAGAAAGGTGTTGCATCGAATCTGAATGGATTCGCAATTTCCACAGTGTAACGTTATTTACAAAATTATTTCGGGAATTTTAGTTAGGTGTCTCAAACCTTTAATGAAAATTATTATTTGAAAGCAGTATCGGGCTTACCTTGGAAGACCGAAAAATTATGGATAGTATCCCTAGTAGCTCGAGGTAGTCAAGCTCTATCCTCATGCAAATATCTAGGTATACTTATTAAACTAGACCTATCGAAAACATGACTCCCTTTGTGATAATTTAACCCATTTATTTAATATTTGTTGATGTAGTTGTACTTAAATCTTAAAATATAACATTTCATGTGTTTTTTATTTAATTTCTATTTATTATCCCTGAAGCTAGGCAGGTATTACGCAACGAGGTTGACTGTTATTATTTCAGTCCAGCTTTATTTTTTAATAAGCCAAACTATATTTAGAGTTTTCTTTTTAGTAAATGAATATTTTATTTTTTTGGTAATTATGTTATTTGAATTTATGTGTTATAGTTAGTTATTAATAGATTTTAAGTATGAGGGGTTTCTGAAGTAAATCATTTATCTATGATCATTTCTATGAGAGGTGGTTGTAATTGACTAATTACTCATGATTTTTGAATAGTCCACTTAGTACTCATTGGGATTGAAATTAGTGAAATGAATCACATAGTCAATCATCACTCATGATTTTTGAATAGTCCACTTAGCACTCATTGGGATTGAAATTAGTGAAATGAATCACATAGTCAATCATCACTTCCGTGAAGCTAGGCAGGTGAAGAAATGAGATTGAAACTAGTGAAATGAATCATGAATCACATAGCGTCAATCATCACTTTCAGGGCTTGCACCCGATCATGAATCACATAGCGTTCAGGGCTTGCACCTAGTAACCAGGGCTTCCCGGGAGGTCACCCATCCCAGAACTCCTCTGGCTCAAGCATGCTTAACTGTGGAGTTTTCCCACAATCAAGCCCACTTAGGTTGCTACCCAATTTGCAAAACCTTTGCAAGTATTGTGTCTCATGAACCATTCAAATAGAGCTCCCTTTACTCTTTGTATTTTAAGTATGAGGGGTGTCTACAATGCATTATATTAGATATCATTTTTGGGATTCTACTGTAAGTCATTCATCTATGATCATTAGTAGTAATTGAATAATTTCTCATGATTTTTTAAGAGTCGAGTTAGCACTCATTGCATCGAGTAATGCTCACAGGGGTGAAGATGTGGGATTGAAACTAGTGAAATGAATTTCATAGCGTCAATCATGTCTCGATTAACATACCCTTTGCACTAATACAAGGCACTATGGGGTCAGTAAGGGTAGCATGATATGAAGAATTCATATCAGAAGGGAGTTGTCTTCTAAAGTTGATGGCCAAAAATCGCTGGAATCCAGGGAAAAAAAAATTAAAAAAAATCTTGCAATAACAATGTTGAAATCATATTTTTGATAGTAGAAATAGATTCAATACCATCAAAATCCTCACATCCAAAATATTAAAATTCAATAACTATAACCTAAATAAATTACCTTCATCTCATATACATCTAAGTTGTTTTTAGGACATACCAGTCTACTGCGTTGAATAAATAAACACATTATTATATTTAAGTAGAGTCAAAATGTATCCTCAAAACAGGTTCACGGTTTTAAATCTTTTTATCTCAAAAGCATAATGTGAATTTATATACATTTGATGTTATACATTTCCGAGTGCAAGTAATAGGTTTGTAATGATTATTTTCAAATTTTTTGGTTCTCGAGGGGGAACGTTTATTTAGTATAACTGATAACGTGAAATTGCAAATAGCATTTGAAGCTGCGACCTCATAGATACATTTTCCAATCATAAAATAAATTGTATATATGTATATAAATTTTATTATTTACTTTTAATACGTATAACAGTAATTTAAATTAGCGTTGTTAATTTAATTATATATTTATTTATTTATTTTGTTATTATAAATTTAAAAATTAATTTTAAAAAGTGGTCATATAATATAATCATTTTTTAATTTCAAATTAAAGGAACATTTAATTCCAAGATTTAAACAATAAATTAAATTGATATTATATTTTTAAGATATATGATAAATCTTAAAATAAATGTGAAATTATGAAAAACACATGTAAATTGTACTTCAAAATTAAATAGGAATTGTAGTTTCAATTTTGCAAAAGATCATTACAAATAAATTAAAAATTAATAAACATATTAAAATTATACATCTCAACCATAATCATATAATTTTCAATCATGTAAAAAAAACATAGTAACTAATTCGTGTATAAAATTTATCTAAAGCAAATTTTGTCCATATAAGGAATTTAATTAAAAAAATTAATTAACAGTTATATTATTTATTTATTTTTTAATAAATTACTTAATAATTATATGTTATCTAATTTAATATTTTTATTATCTTACTTAATAATTGAATTAATTAATTATATGTTATATAATTTGAATATAATTAAACATTCTTATTTAATATGTAATTTTAATAAGTTAAATTATAATTTATCGAGAATATCTATAAAATTTTAAAAAATGAATTAATTAAAATTTATAAAAAATAGAAAGGAAGAAATTAATCTAAGGGTCACAGGAGAGGAAAAGACAAGAGGGAGAATGACAAGATGAAAAACAACAACTAAGAGTGAAGGGGAGGAATCCAACATGTGCTAACACTCCACCCATCATCTTTGTTAATGGTAATCGACCTCTTTTCGATTTCTAACGCTTCCCTCAACTTGTGGTGGTGGAAATGATCAATCTTTGCAATAACCTTAGCATCTTCAACGCAAATGTGATGTTTTGTCTTTTCAGCATGCTTTGCTAAGGCAGAGGAGTGTGATCTACTATGTTTAAGGTCAACGACATGTTCATGAATTCTTTGATTAATGGATCAACCAATTTCATCGATGTAAGGCGTCCCATAGGGGAACGGAATCAAGTAAACACCCTTACCATCCTTAGGGAAAATCGGGTCCTTAACCGATCTATGTGAACTTCGAATGGTGTGGAGGGGCTTAAAGGTTGAGGAAATATTATGTCTGCTTAGGATCCTAGCGATTTTATTAGTAGTACCTTGGATAGACAGAATGTGAACCCCAGATAACCGAACATTGATCACAAGGATCTTTGTTATCCCTAGGACCTTTTTTTAGCTTTTTGAAAATCTCTAATACATTGAACCTTGATATAACCGTTATTATTGAAAACTTTAAGGAGATGAGATTTTTCACCTTCAAAGTGGTGTTCATTGGAGATTATAAAGGCTCTGGTGGCTAGGGTGCTGAGAAACCCTAGCTTCTGAGCAGGTAAATGATGAGAACAAGCATGCAAATATTGCTCAGTTTGCGTCTTCTTTCTAAAGACTTGATGAGAGAACCAACTTTCTTCATTCCTAGAAATAAGGACATCTAGAAAAGGCAGGATACCATCGAGTTCGAATTCCATGGTGAACTTAATGAAGTGATATTGATCGTTAAGATGACGAAAGAAAAGGTCCAATTTCTCTTTTCCATGGGGCCAAACCACACAAGTGTCATCAACAAACCTTTTCAAAAACCTAGGTTTAAAAAGGAGGAGGAAAAGACCCTTGATTCGAAGTCTTCCATAAAAATATTAGCCACAACAAGAAATAGGAGGAACCCATGACCACATTTTATGGATCACAGAAATCAAATTCCTAATAGTAACTAATTCTTTTAATATATAACACATAGCTTTACTATTCTTTTAGTGAATGATAAGGACAAACTATTATATAGCAGTTAGTTTCTAAATATGAGTGATTTTGTTAAGCATAACAATTCCTTATATATATATATATATATATATATATATATATATATATATATATATATAAGTATTAATAATTTCTAAAACACATATATTGATAAGAGAAATTTTCATCTTTGTGATATTAAGAAAAATATTTTTTAATATAAGCCATTATATTGATAATTGTTATCTTTCTAATTTACTAAGCCACCAAAATTATCATAACCTTGAACAACTTATATTAATACTGTTTGAGAAGAAAATATAATTTTAAGGAAATTATTGCTTTTTTAAATTCAATAAATTAATTATAATTTCAAGATACTTTAATAATCATTATCACAACAAGTTTATAATAAATAAACAGTTTTTATTTCTAATCTATTTAATGTATTCATCACTTTATTGTTATATTAATTTCTTTTTTCAAAAATAGGATTTTTTTAACATATCTGTAAATATATCGAAATATTTTGTTTTGGAGTTGTCTTTAGTGTCACTTTTTGAAGTTTCAAGTGCCGGAATCCGGTGAAATTTTTTGAGGTAAAAGCTTGGTTTTTGTTATTCAAACTGGTTTTTTGACTCTATATATGGATTCAGCACCCTCAAAAACCTCTAGGGCACTTCGATTGTGCAAAGTTAACAATCAAACTTCTCTTTTCAATAAATTCCTCTGAAATTTAGAGAAATTACACCATAAAGAAAAAGCCTTTAAAAAGTCTGACTAAAGACTACTCGTTTTGTTTTTAAGCAGAGTTAAGAGGAGAGGGCAAACGAAAAAATATTGTCGGCTTTGTGACTTGGATTTTTTTGCCAAGTAACGCGGCTCTGATGCGGAGGCCTCATAGTCGGGGTGCGTTTGAACCACTGCGTCAGTGATGGCTCCAGAATCACACAATTTCTTAATTCTCTGGGTGAAATAGCGAGAGGGACAACAACCTCTAACGTTCCTCCAGTCTGGAATAGAGAAATCCTTCGACCCAGAGAAAAGCCTACTGCAGATTACCCCAGCCTTCGTGAATACTATGAATTTGAAGATAAGTATCAGGAATCATTGGTGTCAGGGGCTGCTCCTGCACTCGAGAAAATGAGCTTGAAATCGTTCTACTTCAGTTCAAGAGAAATTGCAGCTTTAAAAAGAGAGGTAAAAGGTCTCAAATTTGCCACCCCATTCGAAGTAATATCGGCTTGCTTGTGGCGATCAAGAACAGAGGCTCTCAATATACCTGGTGACCAAGAATTGGCATTCATGTTTCCATTAAACGCCCGCAAGCGATTTCAACCGGCTCTACCAGCTGGCTACTATGGCAACACAATTGCCTGCGCCAATGCTAAGACAACTGCTCGGGATCTCACTCACCGGCCGTTGTCTTACGCTGTGAAATTGATTAAAGAAGGTAATATAAGAGTGAATGATGAATATATGCGATGTATGATTGATTTGGCGGAGTTGAATGGTCGTCCTCTCAGCTCCTCGGATGGCTCTTTCATCGTTTCAAGTGTTTCCAAAGTTTTGCCTCAAACGGATTTCGGGTGGGGAAAAGCAGTGTATGTGTGTCCTGTTTATCCAACAATATTGCCACACTTAACATATTTAGCACAGGCGTCGAAGAGAGACAGTAAAGGGCTCATAGTTCCTGTTTGTTTGCCCTCGACTACCATGGAAGCATTTGAAGATATTATACATGAAACAATAAAGAATGGCCTGTAGCCCTAGTGATCTTGCCACGCCTTTCAAGCTGATGTTTGAGATTGAAGGAAATAATTGTCAATTTTTCTATTATTGTCCAGCAAAATAAAGAGCTACACTATGTCACAAGTACATATGACGTTGTATCTGCACATTGGGAATCTCTTCTGTTGCATTTCCATGCCAAATCCCCACAGACTGCCCTGCACATTGGACTGTCTTAAATTATTCTGGCTGCTTGTATCAAATTATGTGGAAGCTTGGTTAATATCCCCACGCACCAGCTACGGTGCGTTTTTAATATCCCCACGCACCAGCTGCGGTGCGTACCTCATGAAAGGTGCACTGGTGTCTTGAGATCTATTTTCTACCTGAAAATTTGAGAATATATATATATATATATATATATATATATATATATATATATATATATATATATATATATATATATATATATATATATATATATATATATATATATATATATGAATGATATTGTATAGGTTTCAGATTGATAAAGAAATGACTGACAAGAGATCAAGTAACAAAAATATTGATAACACACCAAGAAAAGAAAAAAAGGAAAGTTCTTTGTAAATTCTTATAAAAAATATTATTTTTGAACTATATGCAAGTTTAACTAATATGTATTGTTTACTGTGTATCATGCAGAGCCAAAAAATGACGAAGATTGATATTATTATTTCTGATTTAAGACCAGAAGAGCATAAAAGTTTAATAGAAAAATTGCAAAAGGATGAATCAGTTGAATGAAAAAATACTATCGATCCAATATGAGTTTCTTTTTTTAATTATCATTAATAATATACTTAAAATTATTAGATAACATGTGTCAAACAATCTACTAATTCACATCTATTTAATGTTCTACAGGGACCAACAACTCAAAAAAGGAATGTTGTTCTAAGAAAATAAAAAAATATAACATGCAAATGAAAATGGATTGCTCCTTAGCTCATTTGGAGTGGTGCTGGAAGTTAACGAAAGGGGGAAAAACTTTTACAAAAGTTTGAGGGATCTAGTGGAATGAATGTATAGACTTTATTTCCACTTACAATACAAAAATCAATCTAATGATTCCAAGAACCAAATTTTATCTAAACTACAAGAAGAATTTCCAGAGAATTGGTCAATGAGACATGTCAGATTTTTAATACCAAAAACATACAACAACAAAAAAGAAGAAATGAAAAAATTAATATTCCTTTAAATGTTTGTCCATAATTATTTATAAGTATCAATTTTGTTATATTTACTTTTCAGGAAGATTATGAAAATCTCAAAAGATGAA
The DNA here is from genome assembly GCA_034641835.2 of Pinus albicaulis. NCBI lineage: Eukaryota > Viridiplantae > Streptophyta > Pinopsida > Pinales > Pinaceae > Pinus > Pinus albicaulis. The sequence continues at coordinate 94,558,583 of CM076572.1, read as the reverse complement.
TGAGTTGATATCATAAATATGCCAGTAGGAATGTCCAAAAAGGTGTACAAGGAGATGGTCAAAGAAATGGACAAAATTGCATCGCAGGAGGAGCCATATCAACAACAACGTGCTTCAAATGTAATATGTAATCGTTGAATTTTCCGATCAGTAGGTACAATAAATAAACAATTTAGCATTAAATATTAATTTTCAAGAATTTTCTTGCAGAAAATAAAAGAAAATGGAACCCATTCAACACATAAACAGGATGACAAGGAAGAAAAGGGTTGATCTCTAAGTTTGTGAGTAATTGTTACTTCCTTATAACAACTTAACAAGATTTCATTTTTGTATTTTTTAAGTTGTTTTACAAAAATCATCATTGAATGTCTTCAAACAGGTGCTAACATACAAAGAAGAACCATCAGATGAATTGATTGAAATTGGGTTAAATATGGGTTCTGATTATATGTTGGCATATTAGAATTTAATTGTGGAATTTGTAAGCATCTATCGATCCTGTTTTACTTAGCTCTGTCTATAATTAATATTAAAAAAAAACATCTTTTATATTAAATATATGATTTGCTATGGGGTATACAAATTGCAGGAAACAAAGTATGGAACTACGCCAACAGATGAAATTTTGAAAGATGGCATGGTACATGGTTTTGAAAGAATGTGTATAGTTTATGATTCAATTGTTGCTATGGTATGTCATTTTTCTTTTCTATTTACATTCATGTATATTATTTAATATTGCAATTTTCATTATTCTCACCAATATATATACACTCATTTCAGTTTATTTTTATGTTTGTAGATGGAAGGTGAAAAAGAAGAAAACAATCCATGTCGTGAACAAAACATTCCTGAAAATAACCCAAGTCATGGAAGTAGTTCTAGCAGTGATAACAGTTCAAGCGAAGAATGATTATCACTATGTTTGGATATCAAAGCAAGGAATTTTATTTTTTGAAATATGTCTGTAATGGAGATAGTGTCCCAATTGAAAGACAAAGGGATACAAATAACTGTCCCATTTTGTATGATAAAGACTATCTTATTCATATATATATATATATATATATATATATATATAATCATAAGATATGTTTTAATTTATTCTATTGCGTTCTCCATTATTGTTATAGTGTTCTCCATTGTCGCTCTCAAATGCACTAATAAAAATTTAATTCATATGAATATTTTTATAAGATATATATGTGACGACTTTTGATGAATAATGAATTTTAAAAAACCACAATAATTCTGATATGATATAACAAATTAATCCAAACATCAAATTCAAATGAATTAATAAAAATGTAATTAATATGAATATTGTTATAAGATGTGTTGACTTTTGATGAATAATGAATTTAAAACAATCATAATAATTATACTTTCACATGTCGATGTTTCTAAAAAAAACAAAATGAAAACCGGTGCGTGTCTGTAACTGTCAACCAGTGTATTTATATGTCTATACGCACCGATGTTGTTGTACGATATATGGGCACCGCACAAATACCGATACTAGTTATAAATATCAATGTGTTTGTGTGATACTTTGTACTGGGGCGTTTATGTATCTATAAGCACTGCTGCATTTTTACGATCAATGGGCACCGCACGAATAACAAAACCAATTATAAATATTGGTGCCTTTCTGTGATACGGCACATCGGTGCATCATAAAGGTATACACACCGGTGCGTTGATACAACCTATGGGCACCGCACAAATCCCAAGACCAATTAGAATAGCCCTGTGCGTTGTATGACCAAAACTACGCCCGATGCAGTTTTACACCTAAAAGTCCCAGTGCGTTCTTTCGACTGAGACAGCCCCGGGGCGCCGTCTTCATGTATGCACTAGTGCGTTAAATCAAAAGTAGCGCACCAATGAAAAAACATCCGTAATAACCTCCGGCCCTTCATTTTTTTTTAGTTGTGCTGAATTTCCGTTAAAATCTCCTCCAAAACCTCCGTAACCTTAAAAGGATGTTGTAGCAATTTTTTTTTTGACAATTCTGACCAATTTTATAACACTAAAAACCTCCTTTATAACCTCCGCTAAAGGGTCTTTTCGTTGTAGTGGAAATTGCAGCAAAAGACAATGCATCTACTACAATAATTGAAGAAGAAGAACATATTGCTACTTCAAAGACTCAACTCTTTCAAAAGAAGCACAGTATGGAAGTTTCTTCATCTAAAAAAAAAATAGAAAAGGACATCGATATCAAGGAAAGATATAAAGAAATCAAAGCCAAAAATGAATAAATTAAGACTGAAATATATTCCCAATATCTGAAATAAACTTCGGGTATCTAGAATAGGCTACTTTCAGCCCTTGACTACAAGAATAAATAGATGAAGATGACATTTCTTCAACCTACAATTCAAACTCCCAAGTCATCCTTTGATTACAAAAAGACAGATTTTGAAGTTTTGGCCCAGGATATTCATCCTCTAGACCAAATTGAGTTTCATAAGCAGGCAGGGGAGATGATCTATTCTACAATGACCACCAAGGCCATGAGTGTACAAAAGCTGTGAAAAACTCTTGCCAATATCAGAGATTAGCTCAAATTATAAAAAGCTTCTTCACAAGAAAAAGACATTAGAATCAAATCCTTGGAAGAACTAGTAATTGAAGTAGGATATGATCGTAAAAATGTTAAAGTTGCAGAAGAAATGATCAAGAAGAAAAATGCAAACATTGCTGCATTAAAGAAGCAACTAAAGCTGCCCCCTACAGAACATCCTCAAGCCAAGGAAGTCTTATAGGATACCAATCAGAAATACGAGATGATGAATCTCATTTTAAAATTGACTGCTCAGATAAAGGAAATGGAAAATGAAATTAACAAATTGGTCCAAGAGAAAAAGGATAAATAAGAAGAAATTCCAGTCACAGTGATTCTTGTAGTTACTACCATTATACCTTCTACATTTTCTGAATCACCGACACTTACAGTTCCCATGGCTACAGCATTACCTGTCACTTCATCAACCACTTCAGCCACAAAATCTTCAACAACAACAGCACAACATTCAGATGATGTAAGAAATTTGGTAAAATCTATGTAGGAAATATCTATTAAGACCAATGAGATAAACATACTTAAAGAACAGCTTAAAAATATTGAAGATGAAAAGAAACTTGCCAAGATAATGCATAAAAATGAAGAACAAAGAGAAAACAGATTAAATGAGCAGTTGAAAAAGTTAGAAAAGGAACTAACACTAAAGGAACCAATGGCACATGTCAAGCAACATCTATGGTCCAATATCATTGAATCTGTCAATGATATTTTGCCATCCATATAGGCCATATATGATCAGAAAGACTTAGTAAAATTAGCAAGAGAAGCAATACAAAAAATCAAATAAGAGCTTGGTAAGAAACCTGAAGAAGCTCTTGAAATCATCAAGTTTCTTAATTCCAAAAATAGACAAAAACTTGAAGAAATTGGAATTAATGATAGGAAAAAAACCATCCTAGAAGTTAGGAAGGTAATTTCTAAGAAGAATTTGATGATACAGTTAGAAGAGAAATGCCAGAACATGGAGGTTGCTATCACGAGGTTCATGATCAAGTTTGATGTTCTAAGGCAAAAAGGCCTTCCCAATACTCTAGTTATTAATGAAAAATTAATGAAGCGGGATGATTATGATAAAATGATAAGATATTTTTCCAAGGAGCAAGTAAAAAATTCAGCCTTGCAGGGAATCCCATCAGGGAAGGTACTTTACAAAAGCTTTGAGAATTTTTTTTACCTACAACATGAGGTAAAACACATATTTATCAACAAGCCTACATTCTCAAAATACACTGAAGCTGATGAGAATTTTAGGAGGATGATGAAGATAAAATTGCCAGAGGTAGAATTTTGGGGAAAAAATCACTAATTTACTGTGAAATCAGATTGCAGTAAAAACAGAGCAGTAAATATTAAAACAACATTTACAGTTTTGCAGTGAAAAGAGTATCAGGATAAAGAGTATATGTTCAAGGTTAAAGGGCGGAAACGTGAAGCTGGGTTACACTTTTGTGAGAATCGGGGGCAGAAAAATTTTTTCGGCAATAGTTTGGCCGAACATTTTATAAAGTTCGGCCGAACTATATAATAGTTCGGCCGAACTTTATTAAATAGTTCGACCGAACTTTTGAGTCCGTTTAGATTGACGGCACAGCGAACAGAATTTTTGCCGGAGCTTTGGAAAACCGGCAACAAGAGTTCGGCCGAACTTATAAAAAAGTTCGGCCGAACTTATAGAAAAGTTCGGCCGAAATAAGGGTTCGGCCGAACTATTTTTTTATAAATTCTTCTCCCGCGAAGTGTTCTGGTTCTATTGTTCGCGCGATTTTTCAATTCTGTTTCAGCGTTCGCTCTGTTTCTGCTGGTGCGCGGATAGTTGTTTCAGCGTTTGGCTCTGTTTCTGCTGGTGCGCGGATAGTTGTTTGGCTCTGTTTCTGCTGGTGCGCGCATAGTTGTTTGGCTCTGTTTCTGCTGGTGCGCGGATAGTTGTTTCAGCGTTTGGCTCTGTTTCTGCTGGTGCGGTACGTCTGCGTTGGCCCGGGTATAGCTTACCCCTCTGTAATTATTTCCTCAGCTTAATAAAGTCTCCATCAAATTTTAGTTTTCCTATTTGGATTTCCATCATAAATTTTTGTCTTCATGGTATTTAGTTGCATGTGGTGGAATGTTATGTATCCAATACTTCTCTATTGGTAATTTAATGGCCATCTTATCAATGAACAGCCAGTCAATTTCCATCAGGAGTTATTCAATTTATGTTTATGTTTATTAAACTGAAGATTGGAAGTGGGATGATGTATTGCTGGAATCATTGGGATTTGATAATTAAAAAAAAAAAAACACTCACTTGTAGCTAAATTCTAAGTGCTAGCTATGCATGCATTGTGTCTACGATTAAAGTCCTCATTAATTAGAGCATTAGTACATTTGTTATTGGTGACAGTCAAATGATTACTTCAACCTTACACTCTGCTAGTTTCTCCTACAGCCATGAGTTTGGGCATAGATTATTTTTTTCCTAATTGCTAAACAATAGAATGCTCACCAGATCTCCCAGCTCAATATTCACTAGACTAAGTCACTGGCCTGTACCACTGTGATTTTAACTCCAATTGGGTTTTCACACTGAAAAGAAAGTATTATAGATCTGGAATTTATCTGCAGCAAACACATTGAACTAAAATTCAGACACACAATACATATTCAAGTTGGGCATTGAACTCATTGGCTACAAAAATCCATATAGATAGTAATATGACTGATATAACTTGCCCTAGATGTGTATTGAAAGGGATGCGATGTTATATTTGTTGGGTATGAATTGTACTGTAAAACAGAGGATATAAATTCAGCCCGAGAGAAGATTTTTCATTGGTACTTTGAAAGCATATTAAAAAAACAGTACATTGTCATTTTAACAGAGTAGATTTGAATTGAATCATTTGTCAGGTATTGGTACAGCTTGTTGAGAAACCAAGTTCAATTTAGTTTAGCACTTAATTTCTCATTTTGATAATTACTTGTGAATATTAGATGTCTTCTTATTACTTATTATGTTTTCTTCATCAAGAAATTATACAATTGTTCAAAAACATGAAGATCACAATGAGATAAAAGACTACCAATAGCCAGTGAAAAAACCACAACGGGAAAACCCAACAATCCTTCTCTTATAGAATTAGATAAAAATGGGAGATATCCAAGACCAAGACCAAACTGCCACAGGATACCAATTCCAAACCTCCTCCAAGTCACCTCCAAGAATCAAAGTCAGCGCTGATAAAATATGCTCTAATATAGTAAAAATGCATCTAAGTTGGCTTGTTTCCTTTATCCATGCCTCACTATCTGTTGTTGGCATAGCATGATGCACTTATTCTCATTCGGTTAATCTAGGTAAGTTTCAATGAGAAAATTTTCTTTTGTTGTAGAAAAGAGACTTAAACCTGTTGATTCATTTGTCCATTAGAAGAAAAATGGAGGTTTACTATGGTACATCCCAAGATGTTCAATTTATCTGCAATTCATTAGATTGGATCAGTAATGCTCATTTCCTTATTAAGCCTTGATTTTTATCTTCCTTCTAGGCGTGTGGCGTGTGTTACAAGATGAAAACCTTTTTTTATGTTTGCAATAGTAGCCCCTCAAACTTGTTGCCTAAGCTGAAGGTATTCTGCTCTAAGTCATGCATCCCCTTGGAGCCTATTTCTCAATGCACTTCCAACTAAATAAAAACATTATGCACTCTGTGTAGGCTATTTACTTTTCTCCTTCTCATCTCCCCATTCTCACTATATTTTTCTTTCTTTTGATAAATACATTTCACTGTGACTCAAGTACAACTATGAAGGTACCTAAATTTGCACAAGATAGGTTGTAATCATGAGGCTCTCGCTAAAGTACAACTATGATAGGTTGTAATCATGAGGCTCTCACTAAAGAGTGGACCTTCGCAAAATCTTGTGACGTCTTGTCACAAACAAAACCATCAAACTGAAAACACGTCATTTTTCTCCTTCAAAGAAAAAAAAATTCACATCATGTGAATATGTCCATGTACTCTTACATATTGGTGTAAAAAACCATCAACCAACACAAGTTGACAAAACATGCCTTTTCAAACAACTGACTCTTAAGTCATAATAGAGCTCACATGTACAAATTTCCATATTTGTTGCATTTAAGTGTGTCTAACGTAACTCTACTTTCAACATCTTGCTTCATGCAACATGCACCATACTTTGAATTTGCAAAGACCTGAATTCTCCAACCCCCATTAAAATGACCCTACAAGTTGATTCTTTCAGTTTTTTCACTCTATAAGCATCAACGTACGATTATGCATGATGGAGAATCTAGATAGCGCTTTCCCTTGTTAATATATTTAACAAGGGAAAGCGCTAGATATTCTCTATCATGCATAATCGTACGTTGGATTTGGTGATAATTGTCTCCATATTTTGGCTTTCTGACCTGCAAAACATAATTATTTTAGAAGGGAGGGAAGGAGGGATGATCACATTGACTTGCTTGATGACCTGTCTATGAAGATTAACTACCTCAAGAACTATTTTTTTGCGTAGGGAAAGAGACACATTCCCATGTCTGAGCATGAAAATGTTCTTTGATATTGTTAATGCCTGTAGTGTTTACTTCTACAAGTTCTATAAATCGAAATGCAATAAAGGCTTGAGCCTTCTGAATCTCATCATATGAAAATTGTTATCTAATAAATATACCCACGATAATCTGCAGAAAATGGATCTATAAAGTTCTTCATTTGTATCTAGTAACTTAGCAGTAAACTACCAATACATGTTCATTCATCATGGCCACAAACCTCACAAACACTGTAACAGACATTTTCCATGTTTTCCATAGCAAGACAAATAGTAGGCCCCTCTTGAAGAACTACAATAACTATGCCTTGTATGCCTTTAAAACCCTTTACTTTCATAACACCTTTTCATGAAAATTTTCTCAAAAACAACGTAAGTCTAGATCTACTCTGAACATATTTCAATCATAAACAACATAAACATTGCGCAATACAAACAAGACGATAGAATATCAGATTAATTCATCCACTATAAACAACCCTCTTACCTACACGTAGTTTATATTTTATTAAATTAAATATCAATGTTGTTATTATGAAGATATAGACATTAATCGAACAAAGTAAATTTAAATAAATGGTCGTGGAAAGTAATAGATTTTAGTTTAATTTAGATAAATTATAAAAACCATAATATAGGTTCAGTGTGCTCTAAATTATGACCATTGTAATGTTTGTAAGTTCGTAACCCTTGTTATTATATTTGAAAAATAATTAGATCATAAAGTTCAATGATTTATTCTCTATCATGTTTTCAATTGACTGACCTAATCAATATGGTATTATTCTTTATCAGCCTAAACTCCATGAAATATATTCCACTTTTATTCCTTTTGCATTCTTCTCTTATTAGCGTTATTTTGTTAGTTAGATGCCAGTATGATTTTATTTTTTACTTTAAGAACAAAAAATTTGGGATTTCTCCGGCACATCATATAGTTTATCTCATTTCTAGGACATGCAAATACTTATTTGAATGAAAACATCTAAATAACTCTTTAGAGACTTTAAATACTTATTTTGAATGAAAACATGTTAAATGCACTCTTTCTTCAAAGCATGTGCATATACATGTTTTCTTAATGTAAAGTGTGTATACATTAATAATGTATTTCAGTTTTGGTGGAGTTAGTATAGCTACAATTGTCTTGAATGTCGCCGAGTATAGAACGGATTGACATTTAATGCCAAGTAATTTATCTCTGATAATTTTTATTAGGATGCTTGACCTGATAACTGAGATGAAAGATCTATCCTGTGCGTGGGTCCTGTGAACATTAGAAGAATACAATATTCATTGCAGTCTAATTCATTGTGGGCTATTCAATTATTAACAAAGTTGATAGAAAAATAAAAGATTTAGGTTGCATTTAGTTTTGAAATTTTCTGCAATGAGCACATGAGATAGACTGTTAATACAAGTTTCCATGGATGCTATAATTTTATTTTAGAAAGAACCTTCAGCCAAAATACCCAAGGTGAATCCCTCGTATTATGCTGAACACATTAGGTCATCCCATAATTCATAATCTTCATGAGTTGGTATCTTCATGCCCCTTAAACACTTACATTTCTCACTCCATCATGATGTTGCCACCTCATCAGTAATAGAGTTAGAACCCAGCATTTCTCTTAATCTTCTATGTGGCCAAGCATTATACAACATTGTCTGTCCATATATCAAGTATGTTGTCACCATACATCATGCCTCAACAATGCTTCCTACCACACCAACCTCATTATGTTGATGGTCCTCTTCCCTCATTATTATAATCACGAGCTATTCAATTAGTATTTGGCATGCCCAGCAGTATACATTAAAAACTCATCTCATCTATGTGTCACTGCATCAAATACCATCACTCATATGCATCAATGGCCTCCCATCCAGATCCAACTCATACAATTTTAGTTATATCACCTGTCCCTTATGTGAGTGCTAACTCTAATAGTTCTACACCAGCCTGGCTAATGGAGATAGCGACCTCCTGCACCAAAAATAATAAAAATTTCACCTTTGTATACTTAGACAATACATAGAAGATAATAATTATACAGAATAAAACAATAGATTAGAAATAATGAATCACATAATAAAGTAGGAAAATAATATATCTACTCAAATATTTATAAATAAACAATAAGCAACAAATTGATCTATAATACCCAGTGTATATTCAACCTACAAAATTAACACAATGAAATTAATGTTAGTTCACTTCAACATGGAAATATCTTGATATATTTGTGGAAATTATGCAAATATAGAAATTAAGATATGAGTTAAATTCTTAAAACTGATAAATTAAGATGACCTACTTTGAGTTATCTATAAATGACGTCTTATCTAAATAAAACCATCTTGAAACATAATTTTCTCCTTCAGAAAAATTTAAATAAATGAATATGTCCATGGCATACTCTTACATGTGGTAATACAAAATATCTGACAAACAGTTGACAAACATGCCTCTTGAAACAGCGATACAGACAAATAGCCAAATAAATAATACTCAACATCTTACTCATGTATACCTTCAGACTACTAATTTGCAAAAAAGTAATGAAAACATCAAAATACATCTTAAATATAATTGGATAGAAAATCTAACCATTTGTCGGCAAACCATTTCAATAAACTCTTTCTTTCAACTATGTTAATTTAGTTTGAATTATATTTCTTTAATAACTATTTATTTCATGTGCTCAGATTAGTGATTTCATGTGTTAAATTCGAGCATTAGCTAACACCATTACTATTTCAAATTTAAAATGATGGTTTAGTCTAGGTAGCAGAATCCTACTTGTTTCAAATAAGGATGCACTCCCATTTATTCTCACAGTCATTATATCACATGAACCTATCAAATTGGACCTCATAAAATCTTAATGACGTCTTATCCTGAAAAACATCAAAGCTGAAAGCCGTCATTTCTCCTTGAAAGAAAAGAAATTCCTCATCATGTGAATATATCCATGTATATACATATTGAGTGTACAAACCATCAACCAAACACAAGTTTAAAACATGCCTCTTCAATTTAAGCGATGTATGTGTAGAGCTCATGTACTTTCAACATCTTGCTTCATGCAACCACCATACTTCAATTCTGAAAAATTCATGAAACATCAAAACCATGCTACGTATAGTGAGATGAAAATCTAACCGTTGTCGTGAAACCGACAATAATAACTCTTTCAACTATGTTGAATTTAGTTTTTATTTATATTTTTAATTTTAGTGAAAAATAACTATTATTTCATGTGTAATAGATCGATGATTTCATATTAGGGTTATTGGATTCGGGCATTGAAACAGCACCATTATATTTCCATTAAAAATTATGGTTTGGGTCTAATTTAACAGAATCCTACTTGTTTTCAAAAATGAGGGATGCACTCCCATTTGATTCTCACGGATAGGTTGTAATCATGAGGCTCTCGCTCAAGAGTGGACCTTCGCAAAATCTTGTGACGTATTGTTGCCAGCAACCATCAAATTGAAAACACATCATTTTCTCAGCTAAAGAAAAAAAATTCACATCATGTGAATATGTCCATGTACTCTTACATATTGGTGTACAAGGAAAACCATCAACCAAACACGAGTTGACAAAACATGCCTTTTCAAACAATGACTCTTAAGTCAAATAATAGAGCTCATGTACAATTTCCATATTTGTTGCATTGTAATGTGTCTAACATAACTCTACTTTCAACATCTTGCTTCATACAACATACCATACTGAATTTGCAAAGACCCGAAATTCTCCACCCCATTAAAATGACCCTACAAGTTGATTCTTTTAGTTTTTCACTCTATAAGCATCGACGTACGGTGTCATGATGGAGAATCTCATGCTTTCCCTTGTTAATATATTTGTAGGGAAAACGTAGTATTCTCATCATACATATCATACGTTAGTTTGGTGATAATTGTCTCCATATTTTAGCTTTACGACCACCAAAACATAATTGTTTTAGAGGAGGAAGGAGGGATGATCACATTGACTTGCTTGATGGCTTGTCTATGAAATTCAACTACCTCCAAGAATTATTTTTTGCGTGGGAAAGAGACACATTCCCATGTCTAGTTCTTTGATATTGTTAATGCCTCTAGTGTTTACTTCTACAAGTTCTATGAGAAGTACGTAAAGGGCAGACCTTCTCTGGATCTCATCTTTTATGAAAGGTGACATATCTGGTAAAGTACTTACAACGGTGATCTACGGAATGGATCTAAATGAAGTTCTTCATTTTTTAATATTCGTAAAACACAACAACTTTAAAGGTAAAACTATGTACATGTTCCATTCATCATGAACACAAACCTCACAAACCTCCTTGGCTTTAGACATTCCATGTTTTCCATAACCAAGACCCAGAATAATTAGGCCCTTCTTGAAGAACATTTGGCTCGACTATGCCTTGTACATGCTTGTCTTTAAAACCCTTTACTTTCATAACACATTTTTCATCGAAATTTGGACCTTGTTCCTCTAATGTCTCTAATGTCTCTCAAAGCACATATACACATTCATTTTGAGAGGAAATTGAAGGAGTGAAACCAATAGCTAATTCTTCCTAGCCCTTGTAGCTAAAATGAGCTAAATTGTACTTTGATACGAACTTGATTAAAATGTCCACCCCATTTAGGCACCAATGATTATAACCTTTAATGGGCTAGCACTAGTTTGTAATCATCATCTCAAAATGGCCTAGTAGATGAAAAAATTATCATGTTTGAAATCATCGTTTCCACCATCTACATATGACCCTTCTACACATTATATGATTGAATTTATGGTGAGTCATCCCTTCTATCCCAGACCACGATTGATTGTGACATTAGAGTGAATAAAATTTGATGAGGAAATGATGATATAAGTTTTTCCTCCTCCACGCACTCCATATCTAAATTTGATAAGGAAATTCAAGTGCCAAATTACAAGGAAAAACCATATTTGCTTCGAAAACTTTATTTATTATATTCTTAAAAAACCAAGTACAAGAAATTTTAGTAATCTAGAATCATACTTTACATAAGGTAAAGTGGGGAACTCATGACTTGTACTATAGATAAAAAAACATTTACACTTACCAAAAAATATATGATAAAAATTGACAAACTACATACCCTTAAGCTCGAGGGATATAATCATTTCTTACCCCTTCATATAGATAATGAAAATGATTGTTCTAAGTCTCATGTTGCTTCTCATGTTATTTATAAACCTTGGTTGGAAAGAAAAATAGGAGAGCGAAATGTAAGAAATATATAAAGACATGGTTACGGCCCCAAACCGGATTTTACTTCGAGTATTGATTTTTTGAAATCTATTTTGTAGTGTTGACGATAGATATATATCATGGAGGATGAAAAGTAGTCAATTTGAATCCCATATGGAAGATCGAGATTGGAGGATGTTCACGGTATTTAAATATAATCTTAAATCTCCATACATGTGTACATATGGAATTGATTTTTATTAACTTTGTAGTGAAATTAAAATTTGTTAATAAGTTTCATATTTTAATTTTAGGAGCAGAAGGGAGAAGGCTTTCTCCATCAATGGAGCGTGGCGAGGTTCAGCGGTCGAGGTAGCGGTGCCGGAGGGAGTGATGTTTATTCCCCGAGCCCGACAATCAACGGTAGTTCTCCATGAGGTCACTTGTAGATGCAGTTCAATGACATCATTACGGGGCTGGTTCTCGGTCATGTTGGAGATGATGTTAACCAACAACATCAAGGTTACCATCAATTTCAATATTTTTCATTAAATTTTACAACTTTTACACGTGTTTTTCTAATATATGAAATTATATATATTGATGCGGGCGAAAATGTTCGAGCAGATGGTCAAAAAGACGCGGAGACATGGCCTTCGTGAAGAAAGGCTGTCGACCTAGCACAACTTATCCCAGAAATTTGAGATTATTGATATACCATGGGCTTTCGAAAATGGCGGAATGCACCTTACAAAAGGTGTCAAAACACATGCAAGTGAAGATCTCAGGGATTTGACTCTACCTGGCAGTAGACAAAGCCTACGGACAGTTACATTCATTGATTGAAATGGTAAAGTGTACAAAGATTTAGGGCCAACCACTGATTCGTTTGTAGAAGTGATGAAAGAGAGAAGCAGGTATTAGGTCCCGATAAATGGCGGGACATAAAAAAACAAGTTTCAAAAGGCTTGCCAGGCTAAGTCAATGTTTAATTATAAGGAAGACCAAAGAAAGATGTTGAAGGTGCAGTATTTCAAGCACCCAAACAAAGCAAAATATTTGTATAGTCGACATCTTGCGGCCTTTGGAAGGCTTTTCATGGAACGATGAGAGTTCTCTTTATTTTCAAATGTTTATGCGAATTTTTTTGGGTATGGGCTTAGACTACAATGATCTTCCTTAGTGCAGCTCGGGGAGAGGTCGATTATGTCAACGTGGGAAACGCAGCGAGATGTGGAGTTGCCTCGCCACGAGCCGCCATTGGTGAGTGAGCGAGTCTGAAATTGGCTGTACGTCAGGAGATGGATGCGACTTCTCAGATAGAGTCGTGAAGCAGGAAATATTATGATCGAAATGTTCATGGCGGATTGGAGTGGAGTCGATCTTGGCAAATCGACAAAGGCACGTGAATATGCACGTGCCAATTTTGTTTATCATACGGATGAGGAGATTTACAACATGAATGTTGAAGATCTCCGAACATATGATAAATTGTCGCAGTGCGCAAGACCTAATTTTCGTGAGGAAGAGACATGCCGAACTGTTATGTGTTAGTGACCTTAGGATTTGAAATTATATTTACATATACATGTGTACAATTTGTAATAAATACATGTGTATACACACATGTATACATTTATTTGTATGTGTACATTAATCTAACAAAAAGTATGATTATATGTTAAAAACACCATTTGCGGTTCTCGAGGCATGATGCGTGATGAAAATGTGTATTACGTTCGGGACCTCTTATCAAACTGATGCGGATGGTGCCCATCATGATATGTTGGCACATGTATGTTAGTGTTTTTAAGTGACTCTAAAATAAATAATTGTTTATACATGTACATGTATGTATATATATAATTCGTAAAATGTTTTAACGGTACCGATTCCGTCGATGTTTGGGATCATTTGTTTACCTTCTTCTTCTTTGGGAGATATACCTTCTACTTCATTGGGAGATGACAGTATGGAATGAGTTTTCTGATTCAAAATTGTATTTACCTCGAGTTCATAAAGAACAGGATATATGAAGAGATCATATTTTGAGTTATTTATAATTTTTTGAATTTAGGTTTGTATAGAAGATTTTTTTAATCAGGACTTTAGCGACGGAGATAGGACATCACAACATTTGAAAGTTTTCTTTAGTTCTTTTTTTAATATTATTGTTAGAATAGGTTTATATATATGTACACGATGCATTTCATTAAAAGTTTTAATTTATATAAATTATTTACGTATATATATATATATATATATATATATATATATATATATATTTATATTTAAACATACATGTATATTGTACGGTACCATAGAGATGTTTCTGAGATCTGTTCATCAGATGGAGAGGCAACCTTACGGTATTGCGCGATTTTTTTGTTATATTTTGTTTTTTACATGAAGTTCTAGATATATATATTCTCGTTCATTTTTAAAACTTCAAATTTTTGTGTTCAGTACATGTACATTGTGTATGTAGGTTTTCCCTTTCTGAATGTGACCATGAGACCAGGAGGCTAGATCTTCCATTTGATGGACAAGATATCTGATGAATTTGATTTTATTTCAAAATTTAGATGGTTTTTAAATTGTTAAACTTGATACGATTTGATACTTGGTGAGATTTACAATTTTTGGACATATTTTATTTACAAGTATGTTTTTGGACTATTTTGGACATATATTTAAATGTTTTTGTTGGATAGTTGAATTATAATTGGCATGGCATGTATTTAATGTTAAAATGTTTTTGTTAGATAGTTGAATTATAATTGGCATGGCATGTGATATTTAATGTTAAATGTTTTTGTTAGATAGTTGAATTTATAATTGGCATGGCATTTGGAAAGTTTTTAAACTACATGAATGATGGAATGTGAATACCTACATTTGCACATGGTAAATTGAAATGTTACTTGTAACAAGACAATCCCATTAGTTTCATTACATTATATGTTGATTTCTGATTTGATATAATTGCATACATATGATGGTACATTGCCAGCAAGTCATTGGATTAATAACTTGTTCATTGATTTAGGTGTTCTTTGGATGGTTTTAGTGTAACATGAATGATAGAATGCTTGAACCTACATTTTCACATGTGGTAAATTGAAATGTTACTTGTAACAAAACAATCCGCATTGATTTCATTATGTAGTATATGTTGATTTACGATTTGATATAATTGCATATGATGGTACATTACTTTTAAAGTCATTGGATTAATAGTGTTCATTGATTTGATGTTATTTGAATGGTTTTAGTACTTTTAGCATGTGAATGTGAAGTAATGTTGTCATTGAATTACATTTGTTATTTGATATTTAATATTTAAGTAAATATTTTTGTTAGATAGTTGAATTATAATTGGCATAGCATGTGATATTTATTGTTAAATGTTTTGTTGGATAGTTAAGTTAAATAATTCTAATGATGTATAAAGTTTTAAAACTACATGAATGATAAGTCTTGAACTTCCACATTTACGTGGTAAGTGAAATGTTACTTGTAACAAAACAGTAAAATTTGATTTCATTATGTAGTATATGTTGATTTCGATTTGATATAATTGCATGTATGATGTACATTAATTGTAAGTCATTGGATTAATAGTGTTCATTGATTTTAATTAACATGAATGATAGAATGTAGAACCTACATTTGCACATGTGGTAAATTGAAATGTTACTTGTAACAAAACAATCACGTGATTTCATTATGTAGTATATGTTGATTGCAGTTTGATATAATTTGTGCATTAACATGATGGTACATTACTTATTAAGTCATTGAATTAATAGTTTTCATTGATTAGGTGTAACATGAATGATAGAATGTGAACCTACATTTGCACATGTGAGTAAATTGAAATGTTACTTGTAACAAAACAATACGTAATTTCATTATGTAGTATATGTTAGTTTACGATTTGATATAATTGCATGTATGATGGGCATTACTTGTAAGTCATTGGATTAATAGTGTTCATTGATTTCGGTGTAAGCGCAAAAAATTATTGACAATGGCAGATGATTTTGTGTTATAATAACTAACCCTAATAATATTGGAGAGCAAGAGAGACTTGAGGTATGGGTGTTTACTACAATAGTTTGAGCTAAATATTTAAATGGTTTGTCTATCTTTCATACTGAAATAGTTTAAGATTGATCACAATTAAAGAATGTCTGGGTCCATCATTGGTATGGTCCATCATAGAATGATCATCCATGTCAATGACTCTTAGGTCTATCTTTCAAACCATGACCCTACTCTCACATGTGTGCTTTCGCAGCACCGGTCGTGCTTATCCTTGGGTTGGTAACGCAGCATAACTCTGCTGGAAATGCTATTTATATTTAAGAGATGAAGGCGGCTTTCGACTTGAGCTAGGTAGCCCGTGTCCTATCAAAGCCAGAGAACTTTTTCCCATGTACGGTTGTAGACATGAATCTCAAGTCAAAGGAACTTTTTCATCCATCATTCCTCCTTGTCTTGTGCCACTTTGTAATCTTCTTCAACATTTCCTCTTCCAATATGTTTTGAACTGCTTCCTTGGCTTCGCAGTCTTTTTCACATATCTCTTCTCATGACTCCATATAACAATTTGATCCTGGGCTTGCTTGAATTGGTTCAAGCTCTTTCTTTAGATTAAATCTAATTGCTCCCAAAATACGACATATATTGACTCCTTCAACAAATTGCACTGATCCTCTTAGTGCGGTCGTCTTCTTTCCAAGTGTACCAACACAGCCATTTTCTTTCTTCAAATAGCGGTTTCGGATCGAAAAGTCCTCTTGATCTTATGCACTTACATGTTCTTGACTTTGCCTGCAACGTGGTGCTTATTTCCTTGAAGTGAGCCCTTTCCACTTAAAGGTTCACCGAAGTCTTTGTTCTGTATCGTATCTCCATGTCAAGCTTTTCAGACTTCAGTTTGTCTAGAAAGTCCATCCCAGAATTTGTAACCAAGTAGGTTGAACCAACGTTGGTCTAGTGCCGTGGAATTCATTAAAAATTGGTCATTGGCGGCACTTCAAACTAGGAGTGAGCATCGTCACCAACCTACATTGAATATTTTACACTCCTATGAACGGAATGATACTTTAAATTGATTGACGATCTAAGACTTTCAAATTTTCCGAATGCCAAATGATCTTGCAAAGTTAGTATTTATAATATTCTAGTAGGTCATTCGGCGACAACTTTGCAAAACTTGACTTGACTTTGGCGTGTGATATTTAATTTGTTAAATGTTTTGTTGCATTGTTGAATTATAATTGTATGGCTTAACAATGCTTTTCACATATCTCTTCTCATGAAGCTCATAGAACAATTCGATCACAGATGCTTGAATTGGTTCAAGCTCTTCCTTTTAAAGTGCAATACAATCGCTCAATACGACATATGTTGACTCCTTCAAGCAGTGCATAATCCTCTTGGTGGTCGTCTTAGTGTGGCGTGTGATATTTAATTTGTTAAATGTTTTGTTGGATTGTTGAATTATAATTGGCATGGCATGTGAAGTTTTTAAAACTCCGGTTTTGGATGGTTTCGATCTACATTTGCATGTGATATTTAATGAACTTTAAATGTTAAATGTTTTAATGATGCACGATATATGTCCGAAGGGTTTTAAGACAAGTTTTGGATGGTTTCAATTTACAGCAAGTTTTGGATAGTTTCAACCTACATTTGCACATATGGTAAGTGAAATTATGTTGCAGCAAGACAATCCCCATTGATTTCATTGTATATGTTGATTTCTAATTTGATATAATTGCATGTATGATGGTACATTACTTGTAAAGACATTGGATTAATAGTGTTCATTGATTTTGCTGAGCGCAAAAATTATTGATAATGTAGAGCAATTTTTGTGTTATAATATTTAAACCTAATAATATTGGAGAGCGAGAAGATGAGGTATGGTGTTTACTACAAGAAGTTAGAGCGGGCATTCAGTGACAACTTTTACTAGAGCAGGTAAGAGAATCTATCTTTGGCTAGGACATCATGTAAGATGCTAGAGCATAAACGGTAAAATTGTACCAAAAGCCGAATTCGGGCAAGTGGGGACAACCACTTGTTATCACAAATCATGGAAACTAGACCATATGGGGACCGAATCGACTTTACAAAATAAAGTAGAATAATTTGTACCATATGGTGAAGAACATATGCAAAACAATTAATATACGAACAATTAATTTCATTCTAGAATATATATATCAATACATATTTAACATTTTTAATGTGATACACATGTATAGAAAAACTGACTGAGTGAAACAGAGCACGTGCTTGTACCCAAACAATTTATGACATTTGCAAAACCTAAATAACATAAGCAATTCAATTTTTAGTTAGTGCTTGAAAGGTTTAAAAAGATAATAGAAATTGTTGTCCCCGACACTTCACTCAAAATTCTAATGGAATTCCATCCTCAATATCCGTTCATGATCGGATTTTGACATTTTCCATTTCTTAATTTTTGATTTTTCTTTGATTGAACTTCTATCAACTTTATGCGTCTTGCCCCCACCAAGTGACTATATTGACAACATGAATCGGGTTCATAGTCTTGGTAAACAAAGTCTCCACTTTGTGAGTTTGTTGAAAAAATAACAACTGATATAGACCCTTTGTCATCTTGAAATCGTAGTCATTATAGTCTTGTAATAATTTCATTTTTTGTTGATTACAACGCATCAAATAATACTTCACATTTTCATCGTTGTCAATAGGTGCAATTCTGGCAAAAACATCTCTGCACAATAAAATAAATTTAACATTTAATTATGCATATTTAATTTAAATTTGTAAATCTTTAAATCATTAAAAAGTAATTCAAATGTACCTTCTCTAACAGATCGGGAAACTCGATCTCTTGTCGGATGATATTGTAGTTTCATACGATTCCATTTCTTCAATCGTACCTTGAGACATTTTCCCTTTGTATTTAGCTCGTATGTTTCCAATCGTTCACATACATTTTGTTTCTGAATGTCATTGGATTTTGTGTTGTCTATGCAAACATCACAAAAACACGAATATTTTCTTTTATCAATGCAAACACATTTGTGGACAATTTTGTTTGAATTAGGTCTGATTTTCGAGTCCCTTTTATTGTTTTCAACTTCATTTCAATTGATCTATTTACGTCTCCGTTCAATATGCAGGAAAACCTTTTATACTTGGAAAATTAGAAAAACAATTTGTAAATATGATATCAAATACTAATTAAAAATAATCATTGCATGATAAATGTGTCTTTAAAAATTAGATTACCAATATAAATTAAATTGAATGTACTTTGCACTTCTCGTGATAGATTCAATCTCTGCAGCTTGAAACATTTTGTTGAACAACCCCGGCGTTTGTAGTCGGCGTGCAAAGTGGATTTCATTTGATATCTTATTTTCGTTTATGCATGCTCTGCACCGTCATGTTCTCCTTTCCATGGCAGTCTCGAAGAAATTCCAACAATGTTTAATGGAGGTTTTCTTATGAAGACGACACAACCAAAAAATGATGATGCGGTTGAATTGTGACTACTGTATCGATACGACCATATCCAATGTTCATTGAATGTTATTCCACGATTTTTCAATGAATCATAAATTTTTCAAAACAATGTTGTACAAAACATGTATCATGCGTACGATCGTCAACGATATAAAAAATGATATTCTTTAATGATATGTCGATTTTACTCGTGCTTTATATGATCGACATTTTGTTCAACATGTCTATATAGAATATGAACGAGCATGGAGACTTGGTGAGTGATAGTATTCACTACGAATTTCTTTGTGGAGCAAATGTGTAGTTTTACGCAAATCAATCAACGACAAATGGTTCTTTGGTGGAAAAGCTTCACGAGATTTTTTTGGTGCAAGTCTTGCCATCGAGCTCTATGGGAATGCATGGTGTATTTTGTAATTCTGCTTCAGAAACTTTCAAAAGTCTATTAGAAAATTTAGTCTTCTCGTAATTGATTCTTTTAACACTATCTGCACTTTGAATCGTGTCTTTTGGTATATTCGTATCTCTTCCATTTCACTTTCATGTTGGACAATGATTGATCATTTATATCAATACGATATTTGTTTTGGTAGTCAAATTTCCACAATCATCGCCATTTTTACCAACACATTTCTTTTTGTAAAATAGTTCATCGCTTTCTCTTTCATAGAATTTGAGATATGAATTCACGGATAGTGAAGGAGGAGGTGAATCCTTCCATAATTTTCTACCGAAATCAAGGAATGTCATAATATAACTCAAATTCCACATGATATGACAGCAACAGAGTGTAAGTACGGTGATAGGTTTATGCCATGGTTTTGTTGAACAAAGCAGTGAAACTTGAATTTGACGATTCTCTTCTTTGAACTTGTTGAATAACTCTATTTAGTGGTTTCAGGAATGTTTCATGTTCTTCGTATTGATTTCGTGCTATTCTTCTTCGCATCATATCTTACGGTCGATCGCTCTATGTATTCTTTAATATTCATATATTATTTTTAACATCTTCTCAGTCTATCTTTGACATGGTTGCCTACGAATAGCTCTCCAACAAGCGAGTTCATCATTTACGTCTATTTGCGGTCGAAATTTTCGATGTTTTGTACGGGATTTTCGCGAGGTTCCCGGTGCTCGTACCTGGATGTTAGATTCTTGATTTCTTGAGTACTTGGTGAAACCATTGCATTTGTATTCCTCTACTTATGTTGAAACATCTTTATCTCTAGATCTCTTAATTGACTCTATAGCACTACTCATATTTTTATCACCTCTTCTTTCCATTTTTTATCTTTGGTTGATTTTCGAATACCAATAGTGTTGTCGCTTCTTTTAATTTTCCCTTGATGATAAATTTCCAACATTTGAGCTTGAGACTGATGCCTCGGTTTGAAAACATTTCCAAAATTTTCTCGACACGATATAGTATAATATAGTCGAGGTTTTTATCTCCATATGTGAGTGTCGACATTTTCTAACATCTCATTATCGATAGTGATTTCATCTGTACATGTCCGAAAAATAGTACATATTCAATAAATAACTTCAAATTAATAAATATGTGATAAATGTAGGAAAATTTTAAATATATCAATAGATCATAATATCTACATTTACATACCCGATTCAATTTACGCAGGAGTTGATTTTCTTCTTCAATATTTTGAGGAGTATCTCATAAATACATTTACATTAAACAAAATATTTTCAAACTAGTTCATCCAAATAAATTAAACTACATTCTACATTGGGAAAACTTTAAAATATATACGATAGATCTGTATTTTACATTTATACACCTTGATTTACGCAGAGTTGATTTTCTTCTTCAATATTTTGAGAATATCTCTGTCATTTATCAAACAAAATATTTTTCAAACTGATTTATCAAATAAAAATTAAAACGTTACATTTTACATTGGAAAATTTAAATATATATCAATAGAGCATGTAATATTTACATTTACATACACCTTTAATTTACGCAGTTGATTTTCCTCTTCAATATTTGAGAGCTTCTAACTTTCTTTTGGAAATATTGTCTCGTCTCTTCTCTCGTTCCTCGAGACTTTCTTTTTACGATCATATTTTCTCACACAAGTTCTTGATTTCCCATGATAATAGGGTATGAGGTTCAAAATTCCTTTAAAATTAGACATGCTCAATTACAACAAATGTAAAGATTTAATTTAAAAAAAATATTTTCTAAAAAATACGTAAATCAATCAAAACACGTACATATCTCTAAGAAAAATCACCGCCTCAGAAATGTCTTCCAAAAAATTCTTTAAATCTTAAAATGTGAAGAAAAATTTGTGAACAAAAAGCTCAAGATTTATTTCAACACAAAACACGTACATACCTCAAGAAAAAATCAAGTAGCCTCCAAAATGTCTTCAAAAAGTTCTTTAATTCAAACTTTGAACCTCAGAAAAATCCGCCTCAGGAAAATGTCTTAAAATTTTTTAAACCCAAACTTTGAAGGGTAAGTTAAACCAAGTTGTAAGATGAAATGACTTAGTTTAAAATTGAAATGCAAAGATAAATATGCCAGCATGAAATACACCTCATTCTTATGACGTGACTATGACTTTAGTTGAACAACAAGAAGAGAAAGTAGTAACAAAATCAAGACAACAAACAAGTAATTTCAATAAAAAGGGGACAACTAGAATTAGTTAGAAAGCTGACACTATCTTCTTGCATGAAGATATTTATTCTCCATGAATAATTCCTAAGTTTGTTTTAGGATATTTTGTAAAGAGTTTTTGTATAAATACTTCTCATTTAGAAGTATTGAGGGTGGATGAATTGTTGAACATTTCTATAGTTGTATTATTCTGAACCTAAGGGTGATTGTACCAATTTCAAGTAAGCAAACTGGATTAAAGCAATAAAGTATCATATTACAGGATTCATGTGTTGGGCCACTAAAATTAAGTATTTTCACTTGTTTCCTTGTCAATTTCTTATGTTTTTCATCAATACTTGAATTTTTTTCTAAATCTAAATGATAAATTAGGAATTTTTATTTCATAATATTTTAAAAGCACTCTGTTTTGACTGATGATCATTTATATGTTTTCCACTGATATCTAGATTATGGAACCCTTAATTGCTCCCTAGTTTCGATTAACCTCGGCCTTTTCACTCATAATCTGGATTTAAGAGCCCTTAATTGCTCTTTTACCCCGATTAAAACCATTTTCACCATCAACCTTAAAGATCTGAAGTAACTTCGCTATCTTTCCCTATAAACATTTCCCTTTAGAACTTGATCCCGATCTAACTGCTTGACACATTGACTCCATTAGCCCAAAGGAATATAGACCTACATCTATCCATTTGAGTAAGTTATTTCACCACCAAATCAAATCAAAATCCAAAACCCATTTACCCTATATAAATAGCCTAAAACAAAGTACAATCAACAAAGATAAATCATATAAAGAGAGCCCTCTCTGAGCATTAGGAGGGATAGATCCTAAGGCTTAAAAGTAGGCTTGTGGTTACCTCTAATATTCTTTAAACTAAAATAAAAAATCTCACAACTCTTAATAATTATTGGAGTGATAACATGCAAAACCTTCAATTTTTCTATGTCACCCACCCAAGCCACCATTTCTGCAAATAACTCTAAATACGAGCAATTGTTACCCTCTCAAGCCATTTTGTCTTCCACATCTTTGAGCTCTTGATAGATTCCCTAAGAGGTATGATGATGAAATATCCACGTGGAGGACTCGACCAAAAAATGAGCTCATGAATACCCTTGTAATCCTCTGCCTATTCTCTGCTAAGCTATATGCCTAGTCATTCCATCAAGGGGGGAAGAAGTGAAGCAAGGGATGAGTCAAGGGGGAATAGGGACAAGGAGGACAAGGTTGAGGGAAAGACTACATACTATGAGGGTAAATAAAGGAGCAGACTAACCCCATGAAAAATTGTAATGGAGCCATAGTTGTAGCTTAAAAATCGGATGAAAGAACCAAATTCACTTGTAGTAGAATCCACTAAGAAAGAAAATGTTACAAAAGGGATGAAAATAGAGGTTGAATGCTATTAAGGATAGGAGAGCTCCATCAATATCTGAAGCTAAAGTAATTCGAGTACTATCCAAGAGAAAGTGAGCACTTAGGTGAAGTTATGACTATATATAAAGATGGAATTATTATAATTAATGGCCATTAGAATTCAGCCTGTGTAGATTTTAACATGTTAACATGTATTTTCCAGATAGTAAAGAGTGGTAGAAACATCAATCTCATGCATTATGAATTCAGTCTGTGTAGGTTTTAACATGTTAACATGTATTTTCTAGATAGTAAAGAGTAGTAGAAACATCAATCCCATGCATTATATAAGGTGGTAACAACCTAATAACTCCACATTGATAAAATATTATTTTACTTTAATATTTTAATTTGATTTATATCAGATGATATATGTATTGTGCACTTGAACTATTAAATGTTTTAAATTTAGTTTTTTTATTTCATATTATATTATATATTTTTTTGATGTGGTTCATGGACTTCAGAGATCGGTGATCGCTATGTCCACATAAACAATCCCATGTAGATCACAGTCCCATGTAGATCCACCTCATTTCATAACCTAACCTAGAGGGTGTCTAGGAAAATTGACCTTGTGACCTCTCAATAACGAGGTAATTTGGCGAAAAAAACTCAACCAATTAAGATAACCCTCGGAGATATATTTTATTTAACTTATTATAATAAATGTTGATATTGTCATGTAAATAACTTTACAAAAAATATATAAAAAATGAAAAAATAAAAATTAAATAAAAATAAATAAACAAAAATAAAACCAACTTAAATTCATCTAATTTCATAAAATAAATATTTTTCTAATTTATTATGAAAAGTTTAATTAAGCATAAAGAATTCACATAAATTTAAGTTAAATTAATTATATGAAAAATGTATATATAACGTTATTAGATTTATATTATTTTTTATTTCAAATTTAAATTTAACTTTTCTAATTACATATATAATGTTAGATATCAAACTTTTGAGATCCATAATGCTAAAGAGAATTTCTTTGGTATTAATCATATCATTAGGATTTGGTCAATGTTTCAAACCAACTAATGTGGTTCATCCTTAGTAAAAAGCTGAAAAAATCTATCAATCTTAGAGAAAAAATAGCAAGGATGCATGGGTTCCAGAGTTAGGTGTCAGGAATTAGTTACTAAATTAATTCAGGTAAATTTTGTTATAAATTAGTTGTTTTGATTAGCCGATATTTATTATTTTAATTATATTTATCTATATTATTAAATTATTAAATTATTTTATATAATGAGAATATTTTGATAATATTAAGTCAATTAATATTAATATAAGGGTTAAAAATACAAGAGCATGCCAACATTCCTATATTTATTTTCGGTGGATCGCAGGTGCCTGAACTAGCTCGACTCGGCCGACGGAGGCTTTTGCATGCCCCTCCACAAGTGCTCCCATGGTGGAGCAAGACGACGGCCCCGTGGCCCCCTCCTTTCGTTACATGGTGTCCTAATTCTTTACCAGACTTCCTTAAGCACTGTCTTCAACCCTTCAGGAACTAGCCCTGATAGTAGCGCGAATCAGAAGGGAAAAGGGAAATATTATTTGATCCCTCCTCTGACAGGAAACTCCTATGACATTCTAGGAAATTCCTCTCCTCGTCTGTCAACCTTCGTGGATGTAGAATACACAGAGGAACACCATAAAAATTCAAGAACAAAACAGAAAAGCAATTGCAGCCCTAAAGCTAAGAAAAACCCTAATCTAGTTATCCAAGACCCAGATGTAGCAAACTACCGAGACTATATGAAATAACACGCAGTAATATGCAAATTCATGGGAATTTGTCTCACATAGAAGTCTCTCGATTGGTGGATTCAGTCCAAATGGAAACCAAAGGGAGAAATTAGACTTCAACTAGGATCAAACGAGTTTTTCATAGTTATATTCAATCTGCTAGATGATAGAGACAAAGTCTTTGAGGGAGGTCCATATTTCTTCAAATTTGCAGGACTCTACATGTGATTCTGGAAAGATAACTTCACTCCAGAGAAAGAGGACTTCATTAGGGTCCTATTTTGGGTTCGTCTCTACTATTTTCCTACAAACTATTGGGCACCTTCGGTCCTTAAAGCCATTGGAGACGAGCTAGAAGAATACATAAAATTGTCTTAGGGTACCCGAAACGGTCACTATGTTTCCTACGCTAGAATCTGTGTCTAACTAGATGTATCAGGTACCCTCCCAGAAGCCATTAAGATGATTTTTAGGGATAAAGTCTGGCTCTAGAGTATTGACTACGAACACATCCCTTTCCGATGCAGAAAGTGTCATGAACACAAGCATCTCTTCAGGGACTATCCGCATAATAAAGCCTGTCAAAGAAATGAGCAAGCTCATAGGAAAAAGAATGAACAAGGTTTCACAAAACAACACGAAGATACACTAAAAGAAATAC
This sequence comes from Pinus albicaulis, assembly GCA_034641835.2. NCBI lineage: Eukaryota > Viridiplantae > Streptophyta > Pinopsida > Pinales > Pinaceae > Pinus > Pinus albicaulis. The sequence continues at coordinate 94,532,175 of CM076572.1, read as the reverse complement.
CAGCTTTAGGCAACAAGCCATAATAAATTTGAAGCTCTGAATGAAATGCAAGAAGAACTACACATTTTCAGCTCTAATGATGGGGAGGCAAAAGAAAATAAGCAAACACGAGGAAACTAGAGGTAAGAAGACAAGAAAGTGGAACAGAACATCAATGAAGATGAAACTATTCAAGAAGATATAGAAATGGAACAGGCCTAGGAGGCTCCGACACCATAAGAGAATGTCATTGAAGAAGCACTGGAAGGCGTAGACCCTATATCGGTTGCAGAGGAATTGAAGAAAAATGGCGTAAATGTGATTCCAGAAGAAAAAATCCAGAAAATTGAAGGCGCATACCTCCTCCAAGAGGAACTGAAACAAGGTTCAAGTCAAGCCTCACTCAGAAACGTTGAAGGCAATGGCATACTGGATAATCTATAGGTAGGACAATATTATGCAAGTGGACCAAGTAGGAAAAGAGGGAGGAAAACCATTGGTCAGCTACTGCAAGAGCTGGGAGCTCGTCTCATTAATGAATGAAAGGTAAATGCCTTAACCCTAACCCCTACTATTTTTTAATGAATTTCACATCATGGAACATTAGAGGACTCAATGGTCCTGAAAAGAAATAGTCTTGAAAAATAGACTCGCATTTGACAAGCATGGCATCCTATTAATCCAAGAAACCAAGCTCGACATGGGCAATCTCACCCTAATCCAAAAAATATGCTTCCAGAACTACAACTATATAACAAACTCTCCCACTAGCATGACATAAGGAATCATGACTCTGTGGAAGAGTTCTCAATTCAATATTTCCTCCTATGTGGCCACAAAACACTTAATAACAATTGCCCTGAACATCATAGGCATGAACGAAAACATATCTATCACTAATATCTACACCCCTCACAGAGTTGTTGAAATAATAAAATTGTTGTAAAGCTTAGGCCAACTCCTAGACTCCTTCCATCAACCTTTTAAAATCATAGCAGGTGACTTTAACATGGTGGTTAACCTGGGGGAAAAAAAGGGAGGCATAAGGAAACTAGACAAGGGTTCTGAATCCTTCCAAAACACCATTGATAGTCTCAACTGAATTGAAATTCTTATGAAGAATGGTATCTTCACTTGGAATAACAGGAGAGGAGGAGATCGAAAAGAAACATCTAGGCTTGTATGTTTCCTAATTTCGGAGGAGATATATCTTACCTCCTAGGAAACAACGGATAAAATCCTCCCCCAGACTGGATCAGACCATTGGCATATCTCCCTAAAGATTCATATCTCTTCTAGACTAAAGAATATACCCTTGATATTTGAAGCCTCATGGATAGATCATGCAAAATTCATGGATGGAATGAAGGAATGGTGGGAAACCCCTTTACCTCAAAATGGGAACAAGATATATATCAGAAACATAAATTTATCAAAAAAGAGATTAAACTATGGAACAAGAAAACGTTTGACAATATCACTTCGGAAAAAAAAGATCATTGGAACTGAAGCATGAAGCCCTCCAAAAACACATAATAAGCAAGGGAATCAATGAACAGAGAAATCTGGAAGAACTTCATCTCCAAAAAAGTTTGGAGGACAGGGTCCGTCAAGAAGAAAAACTATGGAAACAAAAATCCCACATCAATTCGATCAAGTGCAGGGAAATAAATTCAGAGTTCTTTCACCATTAGAGGATACAACACAAGAGGCACAACATGATCTTAGGACTAAAATCCACAGAGGGTAACCTCATCCATGCTCATGGGGAAATTGAAGTCGAACTCAACCAATTCTTTAGCAACCTCCTCAGCGAGACAATAAATGATAGGGAAAGATCCATTAAGGAAATAAATAAAACCATTCTGGGCACCCTCACCAAGGAACACAATTAAATTCTCTCGAGGAAGGTCTCCTTGCAGGTAGTGGAGGAGGTAGTCATGTTAATTCCTAATGGAAAAGCGTCGGGTCCAGATGGCTTCACAATGTATTTCTACAAATTCTGTTGGCCTTTGATAAAGAAAGATGTTCATGCTTTAATGGAGGAATCTCGTATTCAAAATTTTTTTCTAAAGTCCTTGAATGCGACCTTCTTCACCCTGATCCCCAAATCGGAGGGAGCTTACTCTCAGGATAAATTTTGGCCCATAGCACCCTGCAACATCATCTACAAGATCATTTCAAAAATTTTGTCCAATAGAATAAAATCCATATTGCCTCTCCTAATCTCTCCACACTAATCCAGGTATGTGGAAGGAAGGAAAATCCTGGACAACATCATTCTCTCGCAAGAAGTTATTCAATCCCTGAAACCTCAGAGAAAACCTAGTATGTTGATGCAGTTGGATATGTCCAAAGCTTTTGATAAAATTAGTTGGGAATACATAAAAGGTGTCTTAGCAAATTTAGGCTTCAACAAATACTGCATAAAATGGATGGCTATGGCTACAGGTGCATTCTTCTCTATCCTCTTAAATGACTCCCCTTCTCAAACCTTCAGCCCTTCCAAGGGAATCAGACAAGGAGACCCCATATCCCCTTTCCTTTTTTCTATCATGGTTGAGGGTCTAAGTAGATCTATCACAGCGGATTCCTCCAGAGAGGATCTTTCTAGACTTAAATTGTATAAATCTCCCCCCCCTCAACTCATCAGCAATTCGTAGACGACACCCTCTTAATGGGTACTCGTACTCTCAAAGAAGACTTATCCTTCAAAGAAAATCTTCCTGAGTTCTCTGAAGCCTTTGGTACCTCCATAAAGGTGGAGAAATCTAAGTTGTTCTTCCTCAACACCCCAATATCCATCCAGAGTAACATAGCCTAAATCATGGAATTTCATATTTGCAATTTTCCCTCCAAATAGCTTGGTGTCCTGCTCACTAACAAGCCCCTCGCCAGATATATTTGGGAAGATATCACCACTAAATTGGAAAAAATATTAGCTAACTGGACTTTCAGAGCTCTCAATTTGTCCGGATGTTTGGTTCTTGTTAAGTTTTTCGTGAAATTTATTCCCCAATACATGTACTCAGCTCTTGCTACCCCCAAATCCATCTCCTGCACTATTAGAAATATCCAGAGAAACTTCCTTTGGATAGGCTTAGAAAAAAATAAGGAAGTGGGAACTTGTTCCTCGGGACAAGGTTTGTAAACCCAAAAAAGTTGGGGGTCTCAGTTTAAGAGATCTAGAAATTCTTGGGAAGGCCATGGGGTAAAAAACATGGTGGAAATGGATTACGAACCCAAACTCCCCTTGGGGCAGAATCTAGAAAGAAAAATATGATCCATCCCACCATCAATATCATCTCATAAGGCTCAGTGGTTCGATTAAGGGTTTTGATATATGGAATCAATCATGTGACAACAAAGAAATAATCGAGAACCACGATTTCTGGTAAATAGGTAACGGGGAAAAATAACTCTTATAGGAATATGCCTGGCAACAAGGCCCAGAGTTGAATCGAGAAAAATTCAGATAGTTGTAGATAAATATGCAAAACAAGGGTAAGACCAAGGTCAACCACTACTAGAAGCCAAGAAACGAAGAATCTATATGGAGGGAATGGCTTGAAGAAGAAGAATGGAACAGCCAAAACAAACTCTTGGTTTGGTAGGAGTTATCGGCTAAACTAAAGGACATACAAATTCAATTTGAAATTGAGGAGGACAAAATTAGATGGGGGAAGAACCCTCCAGGGCACTTCAATCTTAAGGAGGCTTATGGCTATATTAAGCTCCAAAACCTCTGCCAATATGAGCGCAAAAGGAAAATTTTGTGGGGAAGAAAGCACTGGCCAAAAATTTCCCTGTTTCTATGGCTCATCATGCATAAGAAGATCCTAACCTGGGACAACCTAAGAAAGAAAGATTTCACAGGTCCCTCTAGATGCAACCTTTGTGAGAAAAGTGAGGAAACAACAAGCCACCTACTAAATGAGTGCCCCTTTTCTAACAATATCTGGAATTGGGCTTACTTAGTCTTCAATGGTTCAGACCAGGACATTTTTTCCATTCTCAACACCATTGAGAATTGGAGATCCTGCTTTTCTAATAAGCCCTTAATCAACAAAGCTTGGAATATTCTCCCGGGGATCATCTACTGATCTCTTTGGAAAGAGCAAAATGTGAGAATTTTCAGGGGTACTCATAAACCGGAAGAGGTTGTCCTATCCTTCATCAAGCAAACAATTAGGGAATCTGTGGCCTCCTGTAAGATTGATTCCCCCACTGACACTCCTTCTCGCGCGAATCTTCACATTTTTTTCCTCCTGGATATTCCACTCACCCTCATACCCATGGTCTGGAGGAACTTTAAAATGCAGGGGTCAGAGGTTCTATGGTCCTCTCTGGAGATTGGCATTCTCAAGCTGAATTATGATGGGGCTGCGAAGGGTAACCCATGAAAATCGGGCTTTGGGGGAGCTTTTAGAAACTCTCAAGGTGAAATTATCTAGATGTATGTAGGGCATCTCAGCACCAGCACAACACGACAGAGCTCCAAGCTCTAGATAACAGATTAAAAATAGCCAACATCAAAAACTTTGATCCTCTGATCATCAAAGGCGATTCAATGTTGGCTACTCAAGTCAAACGAAAATTACAACAAGGGGTCGAAGCGTCCAAGGTATCAGACAATTGGCGCCTGAATAGAATCCTCTAAAGGATAAAACGCCACATCGATGAAGCCATTAAACTTCATTTCCAAGTTGTCATAAGAAAGGAAAATGGTTTGGCTAATAGGTTTGCTAAAGAAGGTATGGGGGGACCACAACGTTTTCATTCGTTAGCTTGGGAAGACCTGGAAGAGGGGAGGTTGTGTCAATATTGTGAGATCATCAATGCAAAGTACAACCGCTTTGATGATCCTAATTATCTTAAGATCACCGGTCACAATCATATTTACAACAACCACCGGGATGGAGTCCTTATTAATGATATCTACCCCAATTAATAACCCCGAGGCAGAAATTTCTATCGGCATAGGTGTTCGCACCGTGACCCCTCTTGGATGTCGTCTTTCCATCACCTCACTCCTATCCAGTGCTAACCCTCACATCATTTCTCGGCACCTCCCACCGCCCACATTCATTCCCCGCCTCATGTCTTCCCCCTACCCAATGATGTCCACTCTCTATGTATACCTTTCCCTTGGTCCCCGTCACCCTCCTCTTTCATGTTTCCATCTCCCCCTACTCCCCTTCGTCCACCAGCTTCAGCATCCCTCCCCACCCTGCATGGAACCTATATGAGGCTCCAACCCTTCCCCTTGGTATGACAGAGGTCGTAGCTGAGAAGCCTCTCATTGGAACAATCCTACCACTTCGCACACGACCACGACCAAATCTTTAGCTAGGCGCATTTCTCTGACCTACGTAGTCGTTAACCCAAACACTTAGGAAAGAATTGAGAACTTGGAACCTCAGATGATGGTTCTTAGGTGCAGGGTAATGTCAGAGGATTTCGACGAGGAATTTTAGTGGATCCCATCTTCGTGCCCCACATGGGCAAGGGAAAATTGGTACAGTCGGACCATTGAAATTTCATGGAAATTGAAAACCATCCTCGAATTGGCGATGCAGGAGCAGGCAGATGTGGCAAAGAATCTAGAGAGAAAAATTGATATGCTAACAGACACATTTGTCATCTATTTTGAGGCAGTGTACCACTGTCGATTTGTGACCAAGGACACAGACCGTTTCTCCATGTAGAAAAAGCACATCCACGCAGGTGGACTCTCACCCAGTGTAAGAAAGGAAATGGTTGGCTCCTCCTCAAGTGGTCCCATGGCTCCATCTACTCAAGCACGCAATACTCAAGAGTTGCCTATCAGCGTGGACGATGACCTAGTGGAGGGCATTTTGTAGCTCTTGGGCTCTATCGACGGAAGACAGTGGCGGTTTTTTTTTCCATGCTTTGGTTCACTCTGCTTTGTTTACTCTATCCACTATGTTTACTTATTTGTTTAATACAGGCTCCAAAAATGTAATTTTTTTCACCGTTCTCAGCATCGGTGAACTCTACCACTGTGAATATTGTAAAAAGGATCGTTCCAAGGCAGTGAAGGCATGATTTTCTATCTCTGTCCTCGAGCATTTGGCTCACTCGCACCTTCTAGTATTTATTGTAAATACTATTTTTATCTTTTAATATAATCTATCTTATTAAAATATATATATATATATATATATATATATATATATATATATATATATATAAGGTTAAATATTATAGTAATTTTAATACTTATTAATATTAAAATACATTAATTAAATTATTATTTTTAATTGTATTAAGAGTATAGGTGAAGGGTATAAATTTTTTAAGAAGAATAAGAAAGAATAGAGAAATTCATTTATTTACATATATAATAATAATAATAATAATACAAGAAGAAATTAAAAATGCATGAAACAAGGGGGAATTAAGAGGAGAGGGCCAGAATCTAGCTCCTCCTCAATTACCAACCATCATCCCTATTGAGGTTCATGGCATGCTTTTCTTTTCTTTTTTTTGTAAATTTAGTAGTGCCTTTCTATTTTCATGTTTTAAACAAGCAAGTTGCTATACATACTATATCATTTGTTGTAGCCTCAACCTGCTCGAAGGAAACCAGGTCTGTTGGCTACCGCATAGAATTAAAAGCCAACCAAAACTGAAATTGTCTTTTCGTGCTAGTTACTGCTTTTATCGCTTTACTAGCTTTACTATGTCCATAACATTTACAGTTAAAACAAAAGCTATATATACTATCTCCCAAAAACATGCAAAAACTTCTATAGTCTAAACATAAATCCCATCAGAAGAGTCCACCTAGGCTGGGTCCTTTGCTGTAGAACCCAACAATTCCTTTTGATGCATGTTGTGAAGTTGTCGCTCTATCTTTCCAATTATTTCATTAACTTGAATCTGAACCTTCACCATATTATGAATGTCTTGTTTGATTTGATTAAGTTCAAAGATCATTGATGAGTTTTCTTCCGTCACTTCCATGTTAGTCATTGCCTTGGCCAGAACACATTTCATTTTCCAGTAAGTTTTAACAGAACAGTGATACACGGCCTCTTGTACTGCCAAGATCTGAAATGAAGGCCATTTTAGCCTCCTGTTCCTTCAAGTCTTCATCTTCACTATCAGTTTGTCTTTCCCAACCATGTATTGTATTACGTATATGAACCAAATTCCCAGATTCATAAACATCAGCAATATTATCTAGAATTTGTTTGTTTGTCTTCCGCCCTCTTTTACTTGGTCTGATATTCTGGTTGATATGTTGATTTCCTTTTCCTCTACCATTTTGGGCTTTCACCATGATGATTCTAAAGTACTGAATGCCCAAAAACCTGAATATAATTCCTGTGTATAGAGAAATATCAGTGCGTTGATCTGAATGTACTCTGTTAGTTGCCTCTTGAAGCCCCGGAATCTCCATAGTCAAACTGAACAGATGTTTACCAGTATCGAGAACAAGGGTTTGGTTAACCTCGTCCTGCTGATGCGTTTTCCTAAAGCGTCTCTGAGTTTCCTATGGTGGAAATGGTCAACCCTCGCAATGATTTTGGAATCCTCAATGCAGACATGGTGCTTGAATTTCTCCCCATAGCTAGAGCTCAAGAGGGTGACTTATTGTGCCTAATATCTACAAGCATGCTCTTAAATTCTCTGGTTAATAAAGGGACCAGTTTCTCCAATGTAGGGAATCCCACATGGACAAAGAATCTAATAAACCTCTTTCATGTTTTTAGGGTCTACAAGGTCCTTCATAGATCTAAGAGAATTTTTAATAGTATAAAGATATTTAAAATTGACAAGACCTCTATTCTTTTTTAAAATATGGGCAATCATCTGCATAATCCCTTAGATAAATAGGACCTGAATTTTTGAAATATGAGCTATTTTGTTTTGTTATTATTTATAGTAATTGAAAACTTTTCAGAGAGCAATATTCAGAGAGCAATATTCCTCACTTTTCGTTTTAATTTTCTGGCAAATCTTCCGAGTCTGTGTTTTAATGGCGGTTCTTGCATTAGGATGGACAGTGGCGAGACAGGCATCAGCACCTCCAGTGGCTCCTGTTCTGCCTTCGCTGCCTCCTCCTCCTCTACGATTTCCGGTAAAGGAGTTTCCCGGCGAGTTTACAGTCACTAAACGCCCACCTCTTCTGGTTTCCCCGAACCGCCCCACTCCCACCCAACCTCTTTATCTTACCAATATTGACGACCATTTGGGATTAAGGTTTCATGTCAACATACTTATGTTTTATCCACCCCCCTGCAACTCCTCCATGAATGATCCAGTCCAAGTTATTGGAGAGGCTCTGGGCAAGCTGCTGGTAGATTACTATCCCTTTGCTGGAAGATTAAGAAATGGCGAGAAAGGTAAGCTTATAATGGACTGTACTGGTGAAGGGGTCCTTCTTGTAGGGGCCGAGGCAGATATTTCCTTGGAAGACTTGGGAGATCTGTCGCCACCTATTCCTCGTGCTCTTGAGTTTATAAATAACGTTCCAGGATCGGATACCATTACAGACTCTCCAATTCTTCTGCTTCAGGTTGGTCATTGCTATTTTATCATTTTCTAATTCTTCTGATTCTGGTTGGATCGGTCATTGGCGTCGTCAATTTGTTTATAATAAACCGCATGCATAGTTGAACGTGTATATATATATATATATGTATCAATGAGCTATTTTTTATTTTCTTTCAAAAATATTTAAATACATTTTTATGGAATTTTAAGATACGTAAATTTTTATATTATATTTTAAAATTTTAATAAATTATTTATAGGTTTTTTTTCTATTAACAAATTATAAAAATTTAATTTAATTTATATAAAAATTTTCCTAAAATATTACCTATGCTGAGAATTTTTTCCTTATATCTGTTATTTTAATTTAGATATATTTATAAATAACCAAAAAAAATTAATAAAATAAATTCATTTGATATTTTTTATTAAAATAATTTTCTTATCTTTAAATGATTCTCACTTCCATCAAAGTCTTTTATGTAGAAGCTTTTGTCATAATTTCTAACCCATTTATTTAATATTTGCTGATGTACAGGTTGTACTTAAATCTTAAAATATAACATTTCATGTGTTTTTTATTTAATTTCTATTTATTATCCCTGAAGCTAGGCAGGTATTACGCAACGAGGTTGACTGTTATTATTTCAGTCCAGCTTTATTTTTTAATAAGCCAAAGTATATTTAGAGTTTTCTTTTAGTAAATGAATATTTTTTTTTTTTTTAGTAATTATGTTATTTGAATTTATGTGTCATAGTTACTTATTAATAGATTTTAAGTATGAGGGGTTTCTGAAGTAAATCATTTATCTATGACCATTTCTATGAGAGGTAGTTGTAATTGACTAATTACTCATGATTTTTGAATAGTCCACTTAGTACTTATTGGGATTGAAATTAGTGAAATGAATCACACAATCAATCTATCACTCATGATTTTTGAATAGTCCATTTAGCACCCATTGGGATTGAAATTAGTGAAATGAATCACATAGTCAATCATCACTTCCGTGAAGCTAGGCAGTGAAGAAATGAGATTGAAACTAGGGAAATGAATCATGAATCACATAGCGTCAATCATCACTTTCAGGGCTTGCACCCGATCATGAATCACATAGCGTCAATCATCACTTTCAGGGCTTGCACCCGGTAACCAGGGCTTCCCGGGAGGTCACCCATCCCAGAACTCCTCTGGCTCAAGCACGCTTAACTGTGGAGTTTTTCCACAATCAAGCCCACTTAAGTTGCTACCTAATTTGCAAAACCTTTGCAAGTGTTGTGTCTCATGAACCATTGAAATAGAGCTCCCTTTACTCTTTGTATTTTAAGTATGAGCGGTGTCTGCAATGCATTATATTAGATATCATTTTTGGGATTCTACTGTAAGTCATTCATCTATGATCATTAGTAGTAATTGAATAATTTCTCATGATTTTTTAAGAGTCGAGTTAGCACTCATTGCATCGGGTAATGCTCACGGGGTGAAGATGTGGGATTGAAACTAGTGAAATGAATTTCATAGCGTCAATCATGTCTCGATTAACATACCCTTTGCACTAATACGAGGCACTATGGGGTCAGTAAGGGTAGCATGAGAATTCATAAGGGAGTTGTCTTCTAAGGCTGATGGTCAAAAATAGTGGAATCTAGGGGAAAAAAAAAAAAAAAACTTGCAATAACAATGTTGAAATCATATTTTTGATAGTAGAAATAGATCCAATACCATCAAAAACCTCACATCCAAAATATTAAAATTAGATAATTATAACCTAAATAAGTTACCTTCGTCCCATATACATCTAAGTTGTTTTTATGACCTACCAGTCTACTGCGTTGAATAAATAAATACATTATTATATTTAAGTAGAGTCAAAATGTATCCTCAAAACAGGTTCACGGTTTTAAATCTTTTTATCTCAAAAGCATAATGTGAATTTATATACATTTGATGTTGTACATTTCCGAGTGCAAGTAATAGGTTTGTAATGATTATTTTCAAATTTTTTGGTTCTCGAGGGCAAACGAAAAAATATTGTCTGCTTTGTAACTTGGATTTTTTGTAAGTAATGCGGAGGCCTCGTAGTCGGGGTGCGTTTGAACCACTGCATCAGTGATGGCTCCGGAATCACACAATTTCTGAATTCTCTCGGTGAAATAGCGAGAGGGGCAGCAACCTCTAACGTTCCTCCCGTCTGGAATAGAGAAATCCTTCGACCCAGAGCCAAGCCTGCTGCGGATTACCCCGGCCTTCGTGAATACTATGAATTTGAAGATAAGTATCAGGAATCATTGGTGTCAGGTGCTGCTGCTGCTGCAGCAGTAGAGAAAATGAGCTTGAAATCGTTCTACTTTGGTTCAAGAGAAATTGCAGCTTTAAAAAGACAGGTAAATGGTCTGAAATTTTGCACCCCATTCGAAGTAATATCGGCTTGCTTGTGGCGATCGAGAACAGAGAATCGGCATTCATGTTTCCATTAAACGCCATTCATAATCGGCATTCATGTTTCCATTAAACGCTCGGGATCTCACTCACCGGCCGTTGTCTTACGCTGTGAAATTGAATGATGAATATATGCGATGTATGATTGATTTGGCGCAGTTGAATGGTCGTCCTCTCAGCTCCTCGGATGGCTCTTTCATCGTTTCGGGTGGGGAAAAGCAGTGTATGCGTGTCCTGTTTATCCAACAATATTGCCACACTTAACATATTTAGCACAGGCGTCGAAGAGAGACAGTAAAGGGCTCGTAGTTCCTGTTTGTTTGCCCTCGACTGCCATGGAAGCATTTGAAGATATTATACATCAAACAATAAAGAATGGCCTGCAGCCCTAGTGATCTTGCCACGCCTTTCAAGCTGATGTTTGAGATTGAAGGAAATAATTGTCAAGTTTTCTGTTCTTGTCACAAGTACATATGACGTTGGATCTGCAGATTGGGAATCTCTTATGTTGCATTTCCCATGCCAAATCCCCACAGACTGCCCCGCACATTGGACTGTCATAAATTATTCTTGCTGCTTGTATCAAATTATGCGGAAGCTTGGTTAATCTATGTTGGTTCTACATAAATATGTAAGATAATGTCAACTAAACAATTCTTTTCCTATAAGCTCATTGGCACTCCAACATATTGATGGTCAACATATGCCAACAAATTCATATTCACCATTTAGATCATTCAGGTATTTTACACTGCAATAATATTTACATTAATAAATTAAAAAATAGCAAACACAAAAAATAATGCGGCTTTAATTTTCACATTGATTTTACATCATTTATACATATAAAAAAATAAAATAATTGAAATACTTTAATTTTCATATATTTCAATTTCTATATTAAATTTACTTTAGATATAGATATAAAAAGATAAAATAATTGAATGTAGTTTTTTTTTGTTTTTTTATAAGTGAAAGATATATAATTAATTTAATATAAAGTTGATAAATGACATGTAAAAATAATATTATTGATTAAATAAATGTTTTTTGGATTAAGATTAATCATATAATATTATTAATATTATATGATATATAATTTGTTCCATGTTTAACTAACAAATAATATTTAAAACACAACATATTAATAACAAGAAACTAGTGACAACCTAAATACAATATTTCAATGTTTTTATTAAATAATATAATTTTAGATCAATTTTATATAAAAAAATAAATTAAGTAATTTAAATTTAAAAAAGTTCCTCATATTTTCACTTCTATTATTAGGGAGGTGTAATTTATTTCATTTTTAATATGGAATTGTTGTGTAATATTTAAAAAATATTAATAATTTTTTTTATAATGTTAATCATATATAAAATGTCTCCTCTTAGGACGACAAGGTGGTTCTCATTGGGATGTTATCCCTCCACCTTGTTTCAAATCTCACGGGGACACAATGGCTTGTCATAGTAATGCTGGAAGGATATCTGTCTTTTTGGAGTCTAGGATATCGACTCCACTTTCTGATGGTCTTCGTATGTCTCAGTCCTAAGCCGAATTATGATTTTCTAATATATGTGGCTTGTGGGTTGTTACATATGAGTTTTTGCATGCATAGTTAAGAGATGAATGAAGATCTGGAAACCCTTGTGGCAACTAGGGTTTTTCTCTATCTAGTTGATCTATGCTTAAACCACATGGATTTCCTTGTAGATCTCTACTGCAATCATATCAATAGTGAATCTTAGTGATTCAATGATGAAGACAGTTTCTTTTGCAAGAATCATTTCCATAAAAACAATCTGTTCCTGAGTTTCATATTGAAATCCAGATATGGCTTCCTAGTAGTTCAAGAAGTCTCTTTCCTCCATGTTTCTTTGGATGAGGAAGCTTTTAGTTGTGAGAAGTTTTTTTTCGTAGCAAGTTTTGGTTTATAGATTTAATTGATTTTGGTCGCAGTTGACGGATCTCCACAAAATTGAATCTCTAAGACATGGAAACCTCATTTAGTGGATCATGTGAATATTTATCCCATGGATTAGGGTTTTTTTGTTGTCCTTTTCAACAAAATTGAGGACAAGTAGGGAATTTGTGAATTTGGGCCATGGTTCTGGGGTAGTGGCAGTCTCTTCATGCAACCTTGGTCTCCTACCTTTGATTCAGTAATGGCATCAATCTCCATAGCTCCAGTTTAGGTAATGCTTCCGAACCTACCCTTGCATCTTTGGAATGTCCAATAATTATCCTCTATTGCGAATTCTCTTGGAAGATTTTATCACCACAACCCATATACAAAATTCTCTTATAAACCAAATTATGCTTGAATTTGTATGGAGATGAAATTCAAAATGGTTTTCCCGTTGAGATCAATTTGATGGCCTCTAAATCATGTCTAGGTCAAAAATATCGACTAGGAATATGTTTCAATCTAATGTAAAGCGTGTCATGAAATGAGGTAGGTAATTAAAAATTTCCCCAAGCGATAGAGGAAAAAAGATTAGAAAAAACACCAAAGGTCTAAATGGTGCAAAGGAGCTCAGGGAAATCACTATTCAATATACAAAGAGGAAGAGTCTCATGATAAGAAAGAACTAAAAGATAAACTGGAAGTTGATACTACCAAAGAAAATGCATCATAGGAAACAAAAATCAAACATGAGAAAACACATGCGAGTGAGGATTATCCAGACTCAGCGAAAGTGGAAAAGAAAAAAACCCTCATGGAAAAGGGATCCCCTTTGGAAACCATAAGGAATAATGATGGAAAGGTAACTTCTTGGGTAGATTAGGTGGATGGGGAATATTTCAAGAACAACAATGTGCACTTGCCAAAAAATGGCCTATCAGAATTTGCAGAAAACACGGGATGGAATCAAGTTGGGAGGAAAGGAAAATGTATTTCACATTTAGAAAAACAAGAATGCAGACAAAATAAAAAATAAAATTAGTGAAAAATGGAATGTAATTGTGTCTACATATCTGGTGGTTTTTTGGAAAAAATTTAGTTGGAAAGGGACTACAACTTTTGTGTCATGGGGAACTTGCTTCTGGGTTTGGATTGAGCCTCTCTGCTTAATCTCAAACCTACAAGGAAGATTGGAATATGTTAATATCCCGGCCTTGTAATCCATTTTTTTTAATAATACAAATCTCTACCCATTTCCTTAAAAATAAAATCATAAATACAATATTTTAATATATGCATTTTGACTTAAATATTTTAACACACACACACACACATAAAGAGGGGATATATTATTGATTATGAGCTCAAATTTAAACTAAAAAATAAAAGTTCTTGGAATCGTTTGAAACCTGAACGACTGCTTAGTGCTCGTTGTATTGATTCAGGCGCACTTTTTTTCATGAAACATGGTCATTGTATGCTCCTGAAAATGAATTTTGTCCACTTCACCGAACAAATAAATTTGAAAAAAAAAGGCGACAGTTAGATGCCCAGTCAGCAATTCGTACTGTTGACATGGAAGATGACTATGTAGGGTCAAATTTTGGTCAAGTTGAATTTTTCTCTGGTTGAATGAGGAGTTGAAAAGTGTCAACTGGTGCTTGGTTGAAATTTTTGGTTCGTTGTCAACATTTTATTGGAGGTTGAAGGAAAAACTAGGTGAGGACACATGGTGAAGCCTGGGGTTGCCACGTGCCCCCCCCATTGGATTACATTGTGGTGTAAAAATATTATGGTGAAGGTCTGGCGAAGGTCGAGGCTTGACCCCATGACCTCCCCCACACTACGCGTAAACAATACCACTACACCACAACTATGTGTCTTAATAGATTCTATTCGCAACTTCCATTTAACCAATACACTGTGATATGGCGGAACAAAAGGGGGCCATCCATGTAAGGCCAACCCCACTCTATGTGACCTCGGACCTATGATCACTGGCAGAGAATGGATAAGCACAGAGTTAATGCGGGTTAATTAACCCTAAACCATATCTATTAACCTTAACCACAATCATTAGTGCTAATCCAAAACGTTAATGCAGATTAAGTTAAGCATGTATTTAGTTCCTTAACTATGCTTAATTAATAGTTAATCTCCACTTATAATTGATTGGCAGAGTCCGAATAAAATGGTGGAAATGTTAGTTTAACCCCATTTAACTCTAGTTTATCAATTTTAGCGGAGTTTTCCTAGGAGAAACTGGAAGAAGTCATAACTTTGGCAGTTTTCGACCAAATGAAGCACAGGAAGAGGCTAGGTAGCCATTTTAAGGAATTCTTGACTCATTGGTGCTAGTTTCAGAGGTAAATGAGAACTTATGGAAGGGATTTTTCTAGCTTGAAGATTAAATATTCCCAGGGCCACCAAAAGAGAGGGTCGTATCTGCTTCACTTGAAGACCAATTGAAGAGTTATAAGAGGCTACTCAGGGGTTTTTGGATGTTGTGAATCCATTTTTACTGATCTTATCACATCATCAGGGTCATATTTCAGGTTTGAAAATTAATTTGTATGGATCAATCGCATATTTGAAGCAGTTTTGGAAGTTGTTGAGCATGGAGGAGACCTTGTAGGTTTTTCCCAACTCCGGAAAGCTTTTTGCATCAGCTATGCCAATATGGTTCAACTCTGGTTTGAATTTTTTATTAAAGAAGTTGTTTATTGTATTATTCTGTGTGGAATTGAAGGGTGCTTGTGAGGGGTCTCTATCTCTCGCTAGTGAAAGTATGTCATCTCTGTAGGAGATATGTTGTGTTGTTTATATTGTGACAGTTCTTTGCATGAGAACATTACCTTGAAGGGGTAATAGCCACATGTTATTGGAAACAAACTGGTATATAATTTTTACATTGAATACAAGAGTGGTTTAGCCATGTTGACATTTTAGGATATGTAGTTCAGGAGGGGTGAAATCCTTCATCAATGACTTTTGTTTGCTACTTGATGCTCATTTCTTTTCAAGTGTTTGATGATTTCGTGCTTTACAATTTGTTCATGGAATTACACTGTTGAAAGAGACTTAAAAGAAACCAATGAAGTAACTTGTTGTTTAGTTCAAATATATGCACATAAGAAGAAATCAAGTTTAAAATATGAAAGAGGTACTTAGCATAGAATTTACAATTATTCCTCTATTCAGATCAGATGGTATCAGAGCTACAAGTTTATTGTTATCTTGTGTTTCTTATGCAAAGAGGGTTTGACTATTTGTAGGGTGAAAATGCTTACAAGGTTAAAGCTCCATAGAGGAGAAAAATTGTTGGTGCAGATTCCCAAATTGGAACAAGGAGAAGGAGGCCAAAGTTTCCACAAAATCCACCCCAAGTTTCACCTCCAGAGATTCCTGAGGCTTCAGTAAGCATGTCTCAAGGAGGAGAGCCTACAAGCCCCACAAAAGATTAAAGCTTCAAAATGGATTTTTGGGACATGTTAGAAATGGTGAAGGTCCTATATGGAGAGAGGAACTTGGAACTGTAATGTGAAGGCTCTAGATCTTCAAGGGGAGAAGGTTTTTCAACAAGGAATAAGGTAAAAGGAATGGTGATAAGCCATCATATTCTCCAAAAAATTCATATTTTTCTACAACTTTGATGCAAAATGCTAATGTAGAAAGTCCTTCCAAGATGGAAGATGGACATGTTTGTGACTTTTGTCCACATGATGTGGAGGACGAGGTTCAATCAACACCTCATGTTAAGGAGTTGAAATAATATAACTAAAGAGTCCAAGAGGACACCTTCAGAATCAGAAAGGAGTATGAAACCATATTTGTACCTCAATCAAGAAATGGGACAAATGGTGAGCATGAATATGCTCCTTATTTACATGCATTTGTTAATGTAAATTCATGTGCAGCCTTTGAAAGACACAACAGAGGAATTGGGTCCAAGCTCTTGGAAAATATGGGTTACAAGGAAGGCTTAAGTGTTGGTGTGAATCAACAAGGCCTCAAGAACCCAATACAGGTAAAAGAGAGACCTATGTATGAAGGATTGGGTTATGTTGCACCAAAATAATGGTCTTATGATGACAAATATTGTGTATCATCTACCTTCTGTCACAAAACAGGACATGAGAATTCAAGGTGTTGGAATTTACATCCGAAACTAGTACCTTCTTGGTTCTCCAAATACAAAAGAAACTTGAAGGTATCTCGAGAGGGAGATGAAAAATTTGAAGAATTGATTCAAGTTCTTCTTGTCATGAAGGTTCATCATCTAGGAAGCATAAGCAAAAGGATATCAAGAAAAGGTATACTCATCATGTTCATTCAAATGCTTCCCCTAAAGGAAAACAACCTACTAATTTGAGTGACATGTTGAGGACAATGTCTCCATGCACTTTTTGCATTTCTTATAGCCATTGCGTAGATGAGTGAAACAAAATAAAATCCATCATCAAGAAGATGTTTATGTCTCTTGATATTGAAAATGCAAAGAGGAAAACTCAATCAAAGATAAAGGCATGTGAGCTAAGAAGAGCTTGTTGGGAATCTGTAATTTATTAGCAAGATTGGCAGAGTCCAATTACAGAAACAACATCGTTTCAACCAACTTTTGGATTCTAGGATCTAGCCCTCCTGAATCCGGAGAGGGATCTCTCCAATGAGTGCAAAGATGGATTTGTCTTTTAAGTTTGGAATAATGATATTAGGCTAGTTATGAAGACCGAGGTTTTTTCTTGTTTTTGGATGGTTGAACATGATTGATGTTAGAGGTGAAAAGTCCCAAAGGTAAAGAGGTTCAAAAGTGAGAAGTTGCAAGCAAAAGAGTAAGTTTTGATCAAGAGGAAAGATGATGGCAGGTTTTCAGTCCGTTGGGCTATGGAGTCATAAGAGGATTTAATTGGAACAGCAAAAGGCAAGAGTGGTCTATGGGGCAAGTCATCTATGCCCCATAGGATCTCTTTAAGGGAAATAAACAGATGCAGAACAAAGAGCAGCCCAGGATTTGGTAAGTACTTTGAAACTAGCTAGCCTTTGACCAAGCACTTAAGAAAGACATGAAGCGAACTAGGATCTGGTAAGTACTTTGAAACTATCCAGCCTTTGATAAAATTGAAGGCAACCTTTGGAGTAGAGACTAGCGGGCCGGGCTCACCACAAATCCTCTCCTAGCTCTTCTTTACTTGGCTACTTCCTAGAGAATCACAGAGATAACACAGAATGGCCTAAGATCTAGTAAGTACTTTGAAACTATCCAGCTTTTAACACATTTTAAGGGAAACAATCAAACAATCATGCAAACAAGGTTGGGACCAGGGCTCACCATAATTTCCTCAGTTCATCTTCACACGACATATACTGAAAGTAACATTCAAAAATAATGTTCAGCTAAGACAATAAGACGAGGGAACGCCAGCATTCATATGCTTAAATTGAACTAAATCATTTCCAAATAACACAGTTGAAAGAAAACATTTAAATAGAGATTTTTCAGCCAGAGAAGGTTACTGGTATATAGTAGGTCCTAACACTGTTTAAACTGTTCTTTACAGAAGAAAATGAAACAAAATGAAAACAGGAATAAAATAACAAGTTACAATGAGAATAATATCACCGTCAACATAGACCAGGATCCCATAAATCAGCTTGTATTGATGCTCCAAACCAGTTACAATCTTCAAGTCCAGTGTTTTAATTCATCTTTCTTTCATAACCTAACTTATCTGTTACAAGCAGAGCTCCAAGAGCCAGTGAAACACTATTTACAATCAAGAGTCTTCAACTCAATTACATTAAAATGCTTCAGCAATTACATCAACAACCAACCCCTCACTCATTCTCTACTGAAGTATATATAGAAGGATGAGGAGGTGAGATCTGATTAAAGATCTCAAATACAATTCATACAGAGTTAATGTTTTCTTGGCCCTTGGGAGGCTCAATTAAGAAACTGTACAGGTGTTTCACTATATTAATTGGTTTGCACTTATGAATTAAGCTCGGTGGGAGCTTTTGTTGACCTTTGAGGCTCTGTGTGATGTTAGGGTTACTCTGCAGGCATTCTTTCATTAAATCTTTGGCAGAAGTAACTCTTCGGCTGCGTCGAGGTAAAATATCTGATCTCAATCAATAAATTTGGTTCCTGATTGAATACTTTGAGGCACAGGTGGCATTTTAGTTGCTGGGAGGAATCAATTCTCCTCCATCTGTGGCGGTGGAGGGTTTTCCTGATAAAAAACTTTAGGTTTTTTCCTTAAACTGTGTTTTAGGTTGGGGATTAGGCTTTTTATAACTATCTTAGCCATAATCCTCGCTAATCTGTCCATCAATTCTCTGCTCTGGTTCATCCTGGTCTTCGACACGGGTAATCTTTGACTATGCCCATTTCATGGCTTTCCTTGCTGTCGTGCCGGGCTGCGCAGGGTTCATAAGGCATCAATGCCTAAGAAAACATCGATGAAACATGTAATTTAACCCTGCGGATGATTTTCCTGATGTATTCGAAGGCCGGAGGATCGTCATCCATGGTCGATGAAATTTCTTCATTTTAAGCGGAAAAACCTTAAAACCTGCAAAAACAAACAAATGTTACAAAATCCTGCGTTTATAGGTAAATCTGCATTGGAGGATGTGCGAAGGAAGCAGGGCCGTTGGATGGCATCATCCAACGGTCCGGATTTAATCTTAGGATGGTCGAAAAAAACATGGGGGAGGAGGATCAAATCTGAGCTGTTGATCGCGCATGATCGACGGTTGGGAGTGGGCAATGGAAATTCAGCGGCGGGGAAACATTGACTGGGCAACGGAATCGGGTGAGGCAGCGGGGATTGATCGGCTGCTGTATGAGGGCCTACTTATCGCGCGGGCACTTTGGTTAACCATCAGATACTTTCGAAGAGCGATGGCCGTTGGATGAGGGGGCCCAGATCGGATGGCGGAGATTTATTTCGTTGAGCGTCCTGGTACGAAGCATAACGCACGATGGGCGATGGTTGCACAGCGGTTTTCAAATTGTGCTAGGGACACGTGTCACATAGCGTATGGCATCGCTGGCCAATGGACGGAAACAGCTTTGGCCCGAAGGCGGTGCGAAAAATACTGCCGGTTTTGGGAAAACAGCGCACGGGAGGTAGGGACTACGGGAAGACGCGCTCCGCATCGTCGGATCTGCGGAGCAGATCGATGGTTGAGATGGCCTCATCATTTATACAGCGGAAACTTTGGAAATGAATAAAAACCCCAAAAATACGAATTTACAAAGGTTTTGTAATGGTTTTGGTGGAGAAATACTATTTTTAAAAGGATAAGCGCCCGACAGGTTTAGCATTAGGTTCTGGCACTCGGGCGTATGGAAGAAAAAGGGTTGGAGGTTTTAGCTTGAGGGGGCTTAAGCGTAGAACATAGAAAATAGGCATTTTCTATGGTTTTTCAAAGGAAATGAAGGTTGCGGTAAGGTTAAAAAGTGGGTTTTTAACCTTATAAAATGAATTTTGATGAGGGGAAAATAGGAGAAACATGGAAATGAGGGATTTTCATGGGGAATGGAAGGATAGAAGAGGAGGTTAGTTTTGTGGAGAAGGAAGGGGAGAAAGGATTTTTGCAGCAGTATTTGATTTTGGATTTTTGTAGGATTTCAGAGGTTTTTAGGATGCAAACAACAGTGTGGGAAACTGGACAAAGGCATGAGGCCTTCAAGAGTCTTCAAGAGCCAAAAATTTTTGATAGGGAAAAATTGTTCCTTGAAGGCTCAAAACAAATTTAGCCACCTTTGGTATAATCAAATTTTACAGGTGGCTAACAGTGGCTCCACTTGGGGATGGTGCCTTCTTGAAGGCATCAAGAATTCAGACTTAATTTCTCTGGGATGCTGACTTGTGCCCGATCCATTAGGTTTCTCTTCTTTTGCTGGATGATCTTGCTTTGCTCTGAAAAAATAACATCAGTTATGAAAAATAATGGACCTCATCAATACAAATTTCTACCTACCCAATCCTACTGATCTAACATTTTTTCTTCATCAGAGTGCACTTGAATTGGCAAACTCTTTTCACAGTATTTTATTCTTTTGAAAGCATAAAAACTAATCTAACTCTACTTCTTATTTCTCCCTGAACTCATATTAAACAGTTGAGCTTGAATTATTCTCTACCTAATCTACTGTCTGTTGGGATTAAACTATCCAACAGACTTCCATTCTCTAAATTCTACAACATAAATTTAAAAAAAGTCAAGCCAAGATTAAGCTGTTTGACTTGCTGTGATCTATGGCATAAAAACAAGCTGCACATAGATTATTATTTGCAGAAAACTAAAATCAAAATGGAAGGCTTAAGATCTAAAATTTTCTATTCATGGCCTTCCCTTTCTTCATGGCTATGTTTTTGCTTTTGTTTGAGCTGTTCTTGCTTTTCTTCTGGTTCAGATTTTAAGCTGATTTAGAACTAGATCTTTACATTCTTTGACTCAGAATTTAACATAGATTTGAGTCATCTCTCTTTGGAAACTTTGGTTCAGATTTTGAATTTGTTTGAACCTTCAATTTCTATCCTAATCTATCTACTAATAAGCCAAGATTGAACAGTTTGGCAAATCGAATTCACTATCCTATTAGCAGAAAATTTAAAGCTAATTAGTCAAGTTTAAACAGTTTGACTAACTAGAAGTGTGTTTTTTTTATTTTTTATTTTTTTTTGAGGAGTGGCATTTAAGCTTGCACACTTTCAGATTTATTTCTCTTTTTTGACATGGGGCTTTTCCGTTCTTGTTTTCATTTCGGCCCTCTTTTCTTCTTTTCTTTGTTTTTTGTATTTTTTGATTTTTTATAACTTTGAATGCAATGGTGAATGGAATATTCATAATGAAAAAAGATAAAAAGGCTTCAGAACATAAAATGGATCAAGAGAAGTAATGCTTAAGCATCCTGCCATTGACAAGACCCCCAAACAATTCTGTTCCATCCAGTTCCTGTAAGAAAAATGCATTATTACCAGCAACTGAATGAATAGAGTAAGGGCCAAGCCATAGGTTGTCAAATTTTCCGTGCTTGCCCTTTTCTTCCCTCCTTGAGTCCCACTTTAAAATTTTGTCCCCAATATTGAAATTGTTGGCCTTTGTTCTTCTGTCAAAAAGCTTTTTGATGCTATCCTGTTTCTGTAATGCTTTGTTATACACTTCCTCCCTGGCCTGCTGAAGATGAATGGTTTGATTTATTCTTCTGACCATGTCATTTTCTTAGGTCTGCAACTCTTGAATCAACTTCATAACTGGTACACCAAGGATGTTAGGAAAAATTGCATCTGTACCATACACAAGCTAGAAAGGTGACATACCAATAGATTTTTTCAAAGTTAATCTGTCAGCCCAAAGTGCATGGACCAGCTTTATGTGCCAAGACTTTTTGTTGTCCTCCAACAGTTTCTTGATTATGTTCACTAAGCTTTTGTTGGAAGGCAATAGAAGAGTGAATGATGAATACATGCGAAGTATGATTGATTTGGCGCAGTTGAATGGGCGTCCTCTCAACCCCTCGGATGGCTCTTTCATCGTTTCAGACATTTCCAAAGTTATGCCTGACATAGCAGAATCAGATTTCGGGTGGGGAAAAGCAGTGTATGCGTGTCCTATTTATCCAGAAATGCCACACTTAACATATTTAGCACCGGCGTACCCGAAGAGAGATAGAAAAGGGATCGTAGTTCCTGTTTATTTGCCCTCGACTTCCATGGAAACATTTGAAGATTTTATAAATAAAACAATCAAGAATGGCCTGCAGCCCTAGTGATGTTTCCACACCTTTCAAGCTGATGTTTGAGATTGAAGGAAATACGTTGTCAAGTTTTCTGTTATTGTCCGGCAGAATAGAGAGCTGCACTATGTCACAAGTACAGAGGACGTTGGATCTGCACATTGGAAATATCTTCTGTTGCATTTCCCATGCCAAATCCCCACAGACTGCCCCGCACATTGGACTGTCTTAAATTATTCTTGCTGCTTGTATCAAATTATGCGGATGTTTGGTTAATCTATGCTGGTTCTACATAAATATGTAAGATAATGTCAACTAAACAATTCTTTTCCTATAAGCTCATTGGCACTCCAACATATAAATGGTCAACATAAGCCAACAAATTCATATTCATCATTTAAATCATTCACATATTTTACACTCCAATAATACTTACATTAATAAATTAAAAATAGAAAACACACAAAAAAAAATGTGGTTTTAACTTTCATATTAATTTTGTTCTCGTAGGTAGAGTTAGACAATCAATTTAGTGAATTAGTTGTGTTGAGTGATAGATATATTTGGTGGGTGAGTGAGAGATTCAATTAAGTGAGTTGATCAAGTTGAGTTATGTGAGAGTGTGTCCATGTCAATACCCTTCCCCGGGGTCATTGTATTATTCAGATTGTGACTTAGAGTGATTGAAAATTAATTGAAGAGCGCCAGTTCATTGTTTTGTGTGTGAAATACTTGTATTATTTGTGTGATTTAATCCTCTGCCTATCTAACAAATTGATATCAGAGTGGACGAACAGAGTCAGAAAAAAAAAAAAAAAAATCAAGCCGTGGAGGTTGGCACGTTTTCTATGTTTAATTTTATTTTGCAAACCCGAAGGTTTCGTACATTTTCTGTGTAGCAAAAGTCCCGCAACTTCTCCTTTTAAAACCTGCGAAGATTTAGTTTCACTGAAAATATAATTTATTTTGCGATTTCCGTCTTAATCGTGTGCGACAGACCAAAAGCCGACAAAAATCAAGATGAGAGCCTTTTGAAAAGGTGCATACTTTATTTAATTAGAAGTCACGTGGGTGGCTTCTTTGATTTTTTTGGGGGAAATCAAAAACCACCTTTTGATTTCTTAAAAAGTTTTTACATAAGTTCGAATTATTATAATTCAAGGAGCATTTGAATTACAAGGGTTTTACTCGTTAGTATTTATTTATTTATTTATTTATTTTTAATTGTATATATAAAGTGTTTTTTTATAAAGAATTTATACATTAAAAAGAAAAATATTTTTTTTATAAAGTTTTTTTATAAAATTAAAAAAAAAGAATTTTTTTAAAGGAGTTTTGCAAAATTTCTGAAAGGAACAAAAGAAGAGAAATTTAGGGTTTTTGTGAGAGAAGATTTTTTGTTTGACGTAAGATGGCCACATCAAATTTTCAGCCACAACTTCCTTTTTTCACTGGGAAAGATTACAATGTGTGAGCCATTAAAATGGAGACTATGCTAAAAGCACATGATATATGGGATCATGTCAAGTTTGGGTTTGCAGAACCTCAGAACAACGCAGAAGAACGAGCCCTCAAGAATGGAGACAAAGAGAAATGGAAGAAAGACAAGTGGAAGAATGTACAAGCATTGCTTCTTATCCAGCAGGGAGTGGACCGAGCAGTGTTCCAGAAGATAATGATAACTTCTTCAGCAAAAGAATCATGGGAAACTTTGACGACAAGCTATCAAAGTATGGCCAAAGTTAATATTGTTAAATTGCAGAATATTAGTAGAGACTTTGTAAGTCTGCAGATGAAGGAGACAAAGGACATTGATTCCTTCATGAATAGGGTCATGTCTGTTGTCAATCAGTTAAAAATATATGGTGAAGATGTTAAAGATTGAATAGTGATTGAGAAGGTTCTTCGATCTTTGTCTACCAAGTATGATGTTGTGGTAGCAGCCATAGAAGAAGCGAAAGATTTGGAAAAACTGACAGTTAATGAGTTGATGGGATCCCTTCTATCGCATGAGGCAAGGATAGACAGAAATAAGGATTCCACTTTAGAAACTGCCTTCAAAAGTCAAGTTTATATTTCAAGAGGTCAAGGTAGAGCTCAATCGAGAGACAGAGGACGAGGTGGAAGCTATGGTGGTCACAGAGATGGCCGAGAAGCTTTCACAACAATCAAAGGTTTGACAAATCAAAGGTGAAATGCTATTATTGCAATAAATTTGGTCATTATGCTCGTGATTGTAGGAAGAAGATAGCTGATCAAGGAAATCGGAGAGCTAATGTTAGTATAGAGAATACTGACTCCATGTTTCTAGCATGCAACACCATGCATGAACCGTATGATAAGGTCTAGCTATTAGACAATGGTTGCAATAACCAAATGACAGGCAACAAGAATTTGGTTGCAAATTTGGATGTATCTGTGAAGATAAAGGTAAAGTTGGGGACTGACATGACTGTGGATGTAGATGGCAAAGGAGTGGTCAACATTGTGACCAAGCAGGGGGAGCCAAAGCCCATATTATAGGTATATTATGTCCCCGGACTCAAACACAATTTGAGAAGTGTTGGTCAATTGACATGGAAAGG
The DNA here is from genome assembly GCA_034641835.2 of Pinus albicaulis. NCBI lineage: Eukaryota > Viridiplantae > Streptophyta > Pinopsida > Pinales > Pinaceae > Pinus > Pinus albicaulis. The sequence continues at coordinate 94,506,982 of CM076572.1, read as the reverse complement.
ATACAAAGTTATCTTTCAGGGGCAACAATGTGTTATTTACGACAAATCCCCAAGAAAGCAGTTGACTGCAAAGGTGCATATGACGAGGAATACACTCTTACCTCTAATTATGCAATACAATGATCATGCTAGTTCTTTTACAACTACATTTTCTAATGATTATTGGTTATGGCACTTTTGGTTTAGACACTTGCATTTTCCTAGTTTAAGATTATTGCAACAGAAACAGATGGTGAGAAGTTTACCTCCCATCAAAGAACCTGCAAGCACTTGTGAGTGTTGCATCTTTGCAAAGCAACACCATGAAAATTTTCTGAAAGGAGTCTCATACAAAGCAAATAAACCACTTCAGTTGGTGCATACCGACTTGTGCGGACCTATGAGGACACAACCGATTAGTGGAAGTTGTTACTTCCTCACTTTTATTGACGACTATAGCAGGAAGACTTGCGTTTACTTTTTGAAGCAGAAGTCTGGAACTTTTGCAAAGTTCAAAGAGTTCAAAGCCTTAGTGGAGAACCAAAGTGATCAACAGATCAAGGTATTGAGATCAAATCGTGGTGGAGAATAGGATTCGAAGGCATTCCATGAGTACTGCAAACAACATGGAATCAGAAGACAATTTACAACCAGATACACACCGAAGAAGAATGGTGTAGTAGAGAGAAATAACCAAAAAATCATGAACATGACAAGGAGCATATTGAAAGCAAGAAACTTGTCTATTGAGTATTGGGTAGAAGCAGTTGCATGTGTTGTTTATGTGATAAACAGATCTCCTACAAAGAGTGTGATGAACAAAGTTCTAGAAGAAGCATGGTCAGGTATGTCATGCAGTGTATCTCATTTCAGAGTTTTTGAATGTGTAGCCTATGCACATGTACCTAAGCAGATAAGAGGTAAATTAGATGATCAAAGTGAAAAATGTATATTTACTAGTTATAGTGAGCAGTCAAAAGCTTACAAATTGTATAACCATGTCACCAAGAATACAATCATTAGCAGAGATGTTGTGTTCAAAGAACAAGAGTCATGGAATGGGACTGTAGACACACTAACCGATGCACAAACACCATTGATGGAAGAGGATGATGTAGAATAAGAGGAGCAACAAGAATCAAAAGAGAAGACACCAAATAGAGTCACACCACCAAGGACTCCCAGATTTTCAGAGCAGCATGGATCTTCAAGCAGATCAGCAGAACAAAATTCTCCAAACAACCAATCAGGTAATGAATCAAGAAATTGTAAGAAAAATATGATAAGTCTGAAAGATATTTATGATGATTTCGATGTTAGTTCAAATTTTGCATTGTTGGCATTCCAACCTTCTTCATTTGAAGAAGCAATTAGAGATGACAATTGGATGCAAGCCATTGTTGAAGAGATGAATTTAATTGAAAAGAATGATACATGGGATTTGGTCGATTTACCAAACGATAAAAATCTCATTGGTGTGAAGTAGGTGTATAAGACAGAGGTGAATGAGAAAGGTGAGATTGACTTATTTAAAGCAAGAATTGTAGCAAAAGGATTCTCGCAACAACTTGGAATAAAATTTGGGGAAACATTTTGTCTGGTAGCCAGATTGGATATTGTAAGAGCAGTTCTAGCGACAACAACTCAGAACAAGTGGAAAATATATTAGATGGATGTCAAATCTGCCTTCTTGAATGGAATTTTAGAAGAAGAAATTTATGTGCAACAGCCTCCGGGATATGAAGTTGAAGGTAAAGAATATAAAGTTTACAGATTGAATAAAGTGCTCTATGGACCGAAGCAAGCACCTAGAGCATGGTATAGCAGAATCAATAGTTGCATGATCAAGAATGGATTTTGTAGAAGCAACATTGAGCCTACATTATACACAAAGGTAAATGAGCATGGAAAAATTCTGATTGTTTGCTTATATGTTGATGATATGATTTTTATAGGTGATCTTGAGTTAGATGAATTTAAAGCAGCCATGATGAAATAATTTGAGATGATAGATCTTGGTCTCGTGAAATATTTTCTTGGCATTGAAGTTAAGAAATCTGAAAAAATGAATTTTTATTTGTCAAAATAAGTATGCTAGAGATTTGTTGAAGAGATTTAGGATGGACAATTTCAAACCTGTACCTACACCAGTTGCAACAGGTACAAGTTAAGTAAGGATGATGAAGGAGTAGATGTCAATCCAACTCTATTCAAAAGATTGGTTAGCAGCCTCATGTATCTCACAACTACAAGACCAAATATTATGTAAGGAATAAGTTTGATTTATAGATTTATGGAGACTCCAAAAGACACACATTGGAGTGTTGGAAAAGAAATTATGAGATACATAACAGGAACCAGAGATTATGGCATAATGTATGCAAGTACAGAAAAGAAAGAATTGATTGGATACACAGATAGTGATTTTTCAGGAAGCTTGGATGATCAGAAGAAAACATCTAGTTATGTGTTCCATCTTGGTTTAGGTGTGATAGCATGGGAATCTAAGAAGAAACCCATTATGAAACTATCATCAGCAGAAGCAAGATATGTAGCAGCAACTTCAGCAGCATGTCAAGCAACATGGTGAAGAAGAGTATTGGATGGACTCAAGCATCAACAACAATGATCAACAACGATATACTGTGACAACACATCAGTGATTTCACTATCCACGAATAGTGTGTTTAATCAAAAGAGCAAGGATATTGATCCTAGATATCACTTTATTTGAGAACTTGTGAGCAATGGATAAGTTCACTTGAAGCCTTGTAAATGTAGTGATCAATTGGTTGATATATTTACAAATCCATTAGCATTAGATTTGTTTGAGTTTCACAAAAGAAACTTGGGTGTTGCAAGCCTAGCTGAGACATATACCAGCAGCCATGTTTGAGTTTTCATGAGTTATGTTTTAGTTTAGTGGTCGTAATTAAGAGGGAGTGTTAAAATATATAATTACTTCCCACATGCAAAGTTAGACAATCAATTAAGTGAATTAGTGGAGTTGAGTGATAGATATATTTTTTGAGTGAGCTAGAGAGTCAGTTAAGTGAGTTGATCAAGTTGAGTTATGTGAGAGTGTGTGCATGTCAATTTAGATTAAATACCCTTCACCGGGTTCATTGTATTCAGATTGTGATTTAGAGTGATTGAAGATTAATTGAAGAGCCGCAACTCATTGTTTCGTGTGTGAAATACTTGTGTTATTTGTGTGATTGAATCCTCTACCTATTCAAAAAAATTTACATTATTTATACATATAAAGATAAAATAATTGAAATACGTCAATTTCCATATTAAATTTACATTAGTTATAAATATAAAAAGATAAAATAATTGAATGTGATTTCTTTTTTTTTCTTTCCTATAAGCTCATCAAATTATTTGGATGCTTGGTTAATCTATGTTGCTTCTACATAAATATGTAAGGTAATGTCAACTAAACAATTATTTTCCTATAAGCTCATCAAATTATTCGGATGCTTGATTAATCTATGTTATTTCTACATAGAGATGTAAGGTAATGTCAACTAAACAACTATTTTCCTATAAGCTCATTGGCACTGTAACATATTCATGTTCAATCATATGCCAATGAATTCGTATTCAATCATTGTAAACTAAAATAATATATACATTAACCAATTAAAAATCAAAACAAAAAAATCAATGTTCTCAATAAATTAAATATTTCAATTTTCACATCAATTTCATATCATCTATATATAAAAAAATAAAATAATTGAAATACTTCAATTTACACATTAATTTTACATCAATTATAAAAATTTCCATTTCTGTCATGGCGCGGGGACAAGCACTCTCTATAGTTACACCTGTCCTCGGGTCTCCCATCCCCTCGTTTTTGCTTCGGTATCCCATCCTTGGTTTTTTCTCCTTACCTACAGATGCTCCTTGCCCCCGAGGGATATTATTAGTAAACCCAAGCTGTGATATATGTAGAGGGGACTATGCTCTGAAGCCCCAATATCAAATTTCATAAAAGATTTTGATGGGAATACCATCATTTTGTGGGTTCGGGATTCAGAACTAGTATCAGAGGTGAAGGAAAAAATCCAGAATGCTACAGGTATCCTAACTCAAAAACAAAGTCTGATATCCTCAAGAGAAGTGTTGCAGGAAAAATTTCAATTAAATGAATACAAAATTCAAAGAAATTCCACTATTTTTCTGAATTTAAGACTCAAAGGAGGTGCACTAGGAACAACATCGGCTATACCTGCACCAACAGGAAAGGACCAACCCTCTTTCAAGGATATTTTAAAGATATTCTAAGAGGGAAAGCCTCCACACAGGGAAAAAAACAAACACTCGACTTGTCATTACTAGGACCATATATTGTAGAAAAGACATAGAACATTCCAGATTTGGCAATAGAAATACCATAGGGAACTCGAATTTTTGATGCACTGCAATCAAAAGTGGTTATCTGTCATTTTAATGCATACTGGCCAAAACCATAAGAGTTAAATGCATGGATACACCAAAATTGGACCAGAAATTGTGATATGTATCTCTGTGCAAAAGGCTTCTTCATGGTTCAATTTGATAACATAGAGGATTGCAGCTTTACAACAAATGAAGGACCATGGTTTTGGGGAAGAGGAGGCCTCTTTTTAACCCCATGGTTCCCTATTTTTGATGCAAATACAATAATGGTTACTAAAATGCCTGTTTGGGTGACGTTGCAAAACCTGCCACTCCCTTTTTGGCATCACCAGGTCCTAGAAAACATTGGGAACTCTTTAGGAAATTTCATAAAGCTCAACGGAGAGAGAATGGACATAGAGATATTCACTTTTGCGCGAATTTTCATGGAGATGGACTTAAGCAAAGGCATGCCAGATTGCATACATCTAATACACAAAGACCTCAAGTGGACACAAACATTAGATTTCGAAAACACTGCCTTTAGATGTAAGTCGTGCCACCAATATGGGCACCTACAAAACACCTGGACACTATTAAAGAAAAAAACAACCAAGAAACCACAAAAGAAGAAAGGTTGTCAATTTTGGGATCTGCAAATTTCTGATGAGGAGGAAGAAGAAATGAAAGAAAACTAGATGCAAACAGAAACAAAAAATCAACAAGATACACAGGAGAAGATAGTAGGAAAGATGGAATAAAAAAAGGACATCTCTTCCTACAAATGTTGAATCCCAATAGGATGAACAGGTCGGTGAGCGAGGTGCGATGGGCATTAAGCGCGCACATGTATCTGAGAGTTTTGATTCCGAAAAATATTTTCAACTCTCTACCATCATGGAGTTGGCAATTATCTCCTCTGTTTCTTCACTGGATGGCTGGCAAAAAGTTCAAAAGAGAAAAGGCAAAAAATATAAGTCTAGTGATTCTGGCATTGTGTAATTTTAGTAGTGTTTTCGTCAATGTGCCCAAGCCCTATTTTTCATAGGGTGATACTCTCTTATGGCATGTTGCGGCATCTACAATGTAACTTTTTGTAATTTTTTATAAAAAGTTCGATTTTTTCTGTGGAAAAAAAAGAAAAAATAAAAGAAATATTTGAATATTAAAAAAAATATTCATTTTTCTTCATATATGGAACATATATAATTCATCAACTATTTAGTATGAAGTTAATAGATGACATGTAAAAATAATATTATTGATATTATATGATGTATAATTTATTTTATGTTTAGCTCACAAATAATATTTAAAAGAAAAACATATTAATAACAATAAATTAATGAGTCTAAATAAAATATTCCAATGTCCTTATTAAATAACATAATTTTATATCAACTTTATATAAAGAAAAATTAAAAAACAAATTGAATTTAAAAGGTTTCTCATATTTTGATATTTTCACTTCCACTATTAGGAAGGTGTAATTTACTTAATTTTTAATATGCAATTGATGTGTAATATTTAAAAACTATTAATAAAAAATAATTTAATGTTAATTATATATAAAATGTTTTCTCTTGGGACGACAAGGTGGTTCTCATTGGGATGTTATCCATCCACCTAGTTTCAAATCTCACGGGGGACACCATGGCCTGTCTTAGTAAGACTGGAAGGATAGGTGTCCTCTTGGAGTCTAGGATCCCAATGTTGTGAAGATTAATCCGTCTTGCGGACAAGACCGATCTCTCTAGTACAAAAGGGTAACTAGCAACAAACAGCCAATTATACTAATCTCTCTCTAAGCATATAAGATTTATAAAAACACCATACAGGTGTAAGGCCTACCTTATATCCAACGCTTGCTTGATTTTGTTGAAATCCTTCCCGTGCACTGAAAGAACGTTCCTCGTATTATCTGTAATCACAAACAAGCAAAAAGATTAAGCAGCACCTGTATAGAGATTATCATAAATCATACTTATCATAATGATCAAGGAATTTATGAAATAAACCACAAATTGACAGTTTAATGAGAGAAATGAGTATATTTGTATTAACTTTAAAGATAGAAAACCTTTACAACTTGTGCCTTGATGTTGTGCAGGTCCTCCCGGGGTCCGAAGCAGGAATCTCCTTTACTTTGACAAGCATTGCACTCTTGAACTAAGACAAATGGAGATGAGTGATTTAACCTCACAGAAAGCCTTAGTTAACTAAGTCTGAATCTCAACAACATTTAACTTCAAAATCTCATAAGCTTGAACTCCCTTTGAGGCTACCCAAGGCCTCTTTTTATAGTGGAAGAGAGGAGGTTTCTAGTTCCAAATATGAAGGGATAGATTCCTCCTTCAAAGGGATAAGCTCCTTACATCAAGGGGTTAGATCCATCAAGTGAGGGATGCATGAACCTCTTCAAAGCGTATCCATTCCCGAAAATTCCCGTCTAGAATCTTCTAGAATTCACCTGGAATTCACTTTTTATCTTCATTTTCTCGCCTTTTTATGTTTTACAGAGGTCCGCACCCATTACATAAAGAACGTGCGGTATGGTTCCGCAGGCAGGTTGAGATTTAGGTGCGGGACCGCAGGGAATGCATAGAGAAAGTGCGATACCAATTCTTAGAGGATTTTAAGGATTTTCTTCTGATTTTGAAGCTTGACATGAGGATCTGGTATATTAGACTTGCAAAAGGAGGAAGTATGAGTAATAATGAGCTCATACAGTTAGCAGAATGTCAAGGTGACAGTTTTCAGTGTAACAAATTGCCCCCTAAAGTGAAAAGTCTGGAATAAATGAAGCTGTAGTCTATCATATATGAAGAGTGTAGTACTTTATCATTTCAAAGATCATCCTGTGGACACCCCAGTCGGTACCTGTAAAAACATTCAATGCAAAATATATACATGTATATGTCATCACTGAGGTAGGCATTCCCATACTCAGATAAAACTAACTGAAATCGTTCTGATACAGGAATGATTTTGGATACATCATAGTATAGATATATGTAGACACAGTATGGATGCAACCATCTGTTTATCAATAGTCTACTGTATAGATGACAACAAAATTCCTCGCAGCCTGGATGGTGGAAACTAGATCCAGGGTCTTGATTTCCGCATCTCGAACCAGTACGATTCTATCCATGTGAATGAATGTGTTGAAGTCGAACATGGTAGAAACCACTTGATTACCAGTCAATGATGTAAACTGTTAACAAGTGTGAGAGAAACCACCAGTAATGTCAATGGCCCTCAAAGTACTCAGTACAATCCATGAAATGTGAATGAATGAGCTGAAGTCGAACATGTCACGGAGTCATTCGATCGAAGGTCATTGATGCAACCTATCGTCGAAAGCGAGAAACCTGCCATTGAGGCATGCAGATTTCAAGGTACTGACGATTTCTGGATCAACTTTCTAGATAGTGTGCTGATGTCGATAGAAAGCGATCTGTCGTAGGCAAGCCCACAACACGAAATCATAGATCAAGTTTTGAAAATATATTGGCAAGGACTGACTCAGGGATGGTCAAAGATGGATGATAGATACTTTGCAGATGAATGGTTTTATTTGAACTATTCTCTTGGACACATAACGACACTACAGATGGCTTGGTGACAATTGACCCAAAGCTAATACCCAGAAACCGGCTGAAAACTTTCAATGTGGTTTGATTAACTGTTTAGGAAAAAGATTTCCCAACCCAGGTGAATATAAGTGTCGTGTCCAAGAGTGGTCGACTGATTTTCGGACAATTTTAAAATACAACAAACACGCTCATTTTTCTCTCTTTTCCCCCACCATTTCTGGCAAGTACCTCTTTATTTTTGACAAGCTTGAGGAGGATAACATTTCCTTGGTTATAAGCTCATCCTTCGGATGAGTCCAACTTAGTTTAAAATTCGAACCCTAAGAAGGAGTGGTTCGTTCCTGTTGAAAATTAAACAGGTCCTTTACTGTTAAGTTTTAACGAGTCCAGTATAGGAGAAACTCGGTGTTTTTCAGTTTTAGGGAGTCAGAAGAAAAACTTAAGAAAACTCCATGGGTGTTCTTTTTCGTAAATTTAGTCTCTCGAGCCCGAAAAAGGATAAAATAATGCGGGAGAGAAATCTATTGACCGTATTTAGTCAACGTATACCTTTTTCGTAAATAGTCCATTTCAGTCCGTAAAAGGGGTAAACTTATACTGAAGGGAAGACTGTTCATTTACTTTAACGAGTTCGAATAGTCAAGTACTCGGCAATCTTTTCATATTTAGAGAGTCTGAAAAGGGCTTAAAGAGGACTCCAAGGTTTCTCTTTTTCGTAAATTTTTTGAAAGAGTCCGAAAAAGTGATAAAAGTATGCTCTTTGTTGAAAAACGATCATTTCACCTGAAAAATCCTGTTTCTGCACAAAAAATCAAAACATTACACATACCTGTTTAAGATAAGTAAAAATGCTTTCAAAAAATACCCTTTTAAAGTGAAAAATAAACAAATTAAAAATTCATTCATTCGAAAAAACTTATAAAAAGGACTTTTTCTATTTCATTTTTACCGTTCAGTTGCAGAGTGAAAAGTAAAGAGCTTTTGGATAAAAAAGTTCCCGTGAAGATTCTGGAAAATTCAACCGTTGGAATCGAAAATCGTCAGCCCCAGGTAATCCACGACCTCCTTATCTTGTTTTTCATCCGTTTAAAATTTGTTTTTAGGCTTTAGTTTGATTTTTAGGGCAAAAATTGGTTCAAAAATGCGCCCGCGGGGTCCGCAGGCGGGACACAGGTAACCTGCGGACCTCGATTTTTTCTGAACGGGAAAAAATCGAGGGTACCGCACCCGGCACACATCTCGCGTGCGGAGCTACGCTCTGTTTACAAAGAGCGGGTGCGGTACCCGCGCGGTTAAATTTAAAGCACGGTTTTCTCAAATTTCTGCCAAATTTTTTCAAATGAAATCATTCTAATATGCCTTATTTTGTGTTGCAGGATTAACAAGATGCTTATTTGGCGAGAAAGGGAACATGAGGAAGTGGATGAAGCTGCAATACTTCATTTGCCCACACAAAGGGCATTGAAAGCATGCTGCTTATACAAATTCTGGGCCATCTCTGGCATGAGGGCACAAGTGGAACTCTTAACATGGTTGGTAGACAGATGGCATGTGGAGGACCAATGTTTTTTCATTGGTGGCCACCGGCTCGAAATTGAGCTGGAGGATATATATTTTTTGACTGGTTTGTCCAAAAGGGGCGAACATGTATCCTTGTTTGGGACTAGGCCAGGTGGCCAGACTGTCACTAGTCTTCAACTCGAATTTTGCAATGATCAGGCAAATCCTCGGGACAAACGGATTGAAATAAAACATATCATTCGTCCTGAACTGAAAGTTATAGCATTCACTGTTACCAAACTGTGTGGGAGCGCCGCGCTTCATGTAGCTACTGGTTCCCAAATGCGCATTGCTGTGGACTGTTTTCGCGGCACTATCTTCAACTGGTGCGAAGCTGTGTTGGCCAACGTAAAAGGCCAACTAACCAGAGCGAAAAATGGGAAACTTAATAACTTTGGATACGGATCCATCGTCGTTTCCTTTGCTCTGGAGAGGATCCCCCTATTAGCTCCGCAAAGTATTGTCGTTGGTACCGGTCGACCTCGAGAACCAAGAATGGTTCGTTGGTCCGCGTTGATGGCCCGTCATGCTATTGAGGGCACTGAGATTGTACGGTTCCCTTCTTCATATTTTCGTTGGCTGGATCGCCAACTTTTTGTTATAGAGGATTTTCCGTATGCCGGGATGGATTTCCACGGCGACAGAGAGATGTCTCTCCCTGCAGGGGAACAATGGGATGATTCAGGTAAAACATTTTTCAACGTTTGCTAAGTTCTAATTTTTTTTAAATTTTTTATCATCTTAGAAAACTAATAATCAAAAGTTTTTTGAATACAGATGTGGGTCCACAACGACCAGCTCATCTCCAACCTTTCGAGAGGAGACAACCAGTTGCGCCCGCACCAGCCCCAGCAGGCCAATCAGTAGAGATTTTGACTGATTTGGAGCATCATCTAGAGCGCCTGACTCTAGATATACCAGAGACCAGCATAGATGACATCCCTCTCAGGCTACAAAGATATGTGATTGGAGTCCCAGGACCTTTCAGGAGGTTCCTGTGCAGGGTGGCCTGAGCAGTTGTTTCCTATCGAGATCATCATCAGTGATGGGATGATCATATAGACTCATTTTTGTACTTTTGTATTATCATTTTTGCCTATTATAAGGTGTTCCCAATCTATGATTGAAGACGATGTATATTTTTTTGAACACACTCCTATGATATATATACCACTATTTTGACAGCTATCTGTATACATATATGAATGTTGTTTGTTTTGCTGCTTTTAATTATTGCAAATGTCTATTTATCATACTAGAAGCAATCGAATCTGCTAATGTATTTAAATGTCTTGGAATATGCTGATATTCAATATAATCAAACTCACATTCCAAGAGACGAACTCTCAAAAATAAACGTAATAACACTGGATTTCTAATGGTATAAACCCTGTTAAGCTGTAATACAACAAGTTCAGAATCCAACCTTACAATCAAACTCTGAATTCCAAAAGATATGGACTCAGATAATAACTCAATCACTGCACTATACTCGGCAATGTTATTTTTTGTTTGACCAAGGCTTACCCCATGCATGGATACTAACTCGTCAGAGGGTGAATAGATAACCCAAGCTGCGGAAGAAATATTCCGTGTACTACGACAAGCACCATCGGCAAAACCAATGTAGGTTTGAAGAGACGTCGACATCTGCAATATCAAGAGTAAAACTCAGATAAGCAGTCATAGTGACAAAAACACACTTCTAAACTAGGCACACTTTTCTAATCTAAAACACACCAGCAGTAAAGAAAATCTAAACTAACAAAAATCTCCACACCTCGTTTAAGCGTAATATCGCTTTAGATAAAGTCCATTTCTGGGTTTATCGAAAGGGACACCGTCAAAATCTATCAACTCATAGGCCCCTTTTGCTAACTTTCGTTTCACAATATAAGGACCATGCCACATGGGCACGAACTTTCCAGCTCCTAGCTTGTCATTAGCTTGATCATAAAGTAAAACTAGGTCACCTTCTGAAAAATTTCGAGGGGTCACATTTCTATCATGCTGAGCTTTTATCCTTTTAACATGAGCCTCGTTTGCTATTGCAGCACTTCGTCGATTCTCATCTAATTGGGCCAAGTACAAGAAACGTTTTTCCTCTTCAGATGTAGCTGGAAGTAATTCTATGGCTAATTTTAGTGACGGTATTTCGCATTCAATCGGTAGCACAGCTTCTAAACCGTAGACCAGTTGAAAAGGAGTGAAACCCGTTGATGTTTTGACTGAGGTTCGATATGCCCAAAGCGCTGAAAATAACATGGAATGCCAATTCGTCTTATGAATACCAATAATTCATTTTATCATGGTGACTAAAACTTTATTAATGGCTTCAACCAGACCATTTGCTTGTGGATAGTACGGAGTGGAACTATCGTGGCGTAGGCCAAGTTGTTCTGTTAGTTCAGTCATCATGATGTTCCGAAAATGACTTCCATGATCTGTAATAATAGCTTGAGGAACGCCAAACCTAGCAATTATGTGATTGAATACGAATGTTGCAGCAGTCTTGCCGTCAGCTGAATATGTAGGCATCGCCTCGGCCCATTTCGTAAAATAATCTACTGCCACATGCTCCAGAATGACAGTCATTTAGCACCTTTTCAGCTTCTTCATGAGTTAGACAACGTCGGAAAACAGAATCCGCTCCACGTCGATAAAGAGTATCACCAATGATATTATATTGTTGGGATTGGAAACGTATTTTCCGTCGCTGTGTCCGTGAAATTTCGGGTCGAAAATATTGGGTTTGGAGATACACAATAATATCCCCATACCATGGATCAAGCGTACTGATAAGAAACAAAGATTCGTCCACAATGGACTCTTCTGCCACTGTTTCAGTATCGGTAGAGGGGAAATCACACATTAGTTCCGCAAAAACCAAAGACTTCTTTGCCTTGGATTTTTCAAATTCCAAGTCAAATTCTTGCAGGATAACTATCCATTTAGAATACTTGCCCCCTAGCAATTGTCTGGTCAAAATATACATCATAGGGTTGCAATCAGAAATTACTGTGGTTTTACGTAACAATATGTAATGTCGAAAACGTTGGACAGCTTGAACAGCTGCCAAGGCCAATTTCTCCACATGTGTGTATTTGATAATAAATCACATGTTTCGCCAGGGATATCCATCTTCCTCAACTAGTACTATCCCCCAACGCAGCAAGAACGAAAATGAAGATGCGAGGCAATCTGGGTTGTAGTTGAAGGACGCAACAACTGTATGGGTCAACGCAATGAGTATAATCAAAGATCAATTTGCATCACCCAAAAAGAACTAATGTCCGCTTCAACAACCAGGTAAAACTCCCTTCGCAGTTCTGCATAGTCTCGGACAAATCACGAAAAGTTTGCTTTCCTCTCGCAAACTCGGAGTCGGGCGTAATGCTCAAGGAGGAGGCAATTTAACAATAGCTTCTACTCAAGGATCGACACGTAATACCTCGATTTCAACAACAAATCCTGCAGAATCAACCTACCTTCCTACTACATAAAACACATTTATGCGATCCAACCTTCATCCCATAGCAATAAGACATCTCATAAAAATCGTTTCAGAATGAGCTGGATGACCGCCTTGCCATGAATGAGCGTAAACCACCGATAAGCAACAATGGTTAACGTCACGAACGACAAGACACGTTCCCTTGAAAAGTCAGTTTCCATTGCCTCTTTATCGGAGCAAATGTTGCACATGAATAACCGCCTCAATGGATCAAATAAGTTGTTTTTTTATATCGACCCATACATACTTATTCGATCATGAGTCTTTAAAAACCATCCATAAAGTATAAATAGTCAACTTCCTCGTTCGACACCGCCAATTATCTGATCGAGTATAGGGAGTTGGATAATACTTTTTGAACACGCCTAATACGGTCTCATAACTCATATACTTCATCGCTTCCTTGTTTTTTGGTAAATGTGAACAATATTCGATACCCAACCGTTGTTCGTGAATTCAGACAACGGAACCGCCAAGTAATTGAACTACTTCTATACCAGGTCTTTCAGGATGTATTTGACGAATCGTCAATTTTAACGTTGTTGAAGAACCCAAGTCTTAATTTCATGAACAGCGCCACCAGCGGACTAATTCCTTGAATTTTCAAGACCAGCAAACACGTCACGACTCCAAAATAGGCTTTGTACTAATTTCTTCGTTCAACAGTACCTATATGAATGTTTTCAATTATTTCCCGTTTCACTGAAATGTCAATTGGAACTGCTTAGATATATTTTCTAGTTCTAATCAAATCGATTTTGCAAATGGATCTGGTTCCTGGCATATCCGTTGAAATACAGTTTAAATTCATTTTCAAATGATCTAATTCTGTAAGAACAAGATCAATATTATTATCTTCCCATATGGGCAATCATCAATCAAGATAAAAACTCTACGAATTTGTCGATTCAGATGAACAGCTGTGAAATGTCGCTAGATTCAATCCAAATAGAAAGCGACTCCTCCGTGGATCCCATCCATTGACCGGTTCTTAATAAGTGCTGGGTTGGAAAAAAGACTGCATAGCCGTACGCAATTTCAAATGGACTTCAAAGGTAATCAAGGCTATCAATGAATTTGTCTTTATCTAAGCGAATAATCATGATCATCAAACATAATCAGACCGACGAATCATATGAATAGTTGCAAGAGAAGACGATACGTTAGAGGAGGAAAGCTGAAAATTCAGCAAACTGACCTTTAACTTAAACTACCTAACATCTTCTACATATGGGATAATGTTTTTAATTAAACATGTCAGATTGTTCGGTGAGAGGTCGCGGGTTCCATGAAAAATGTTAACCCATCTTATTGCCGTCGATCCTTCCCATATGGAATGGCAGCCCAAGACCGGTGACAAAATAAAGAGTGCTGACCACCACTTCCACCAGCACAGTCATTAACTCCAGATGTTAATCAACCATCTTCCACATCCAGATGAACATTTTCCTTTCAACCCTGGCGGCGCGGTAAATCTCCTCCAGCAACACCGATATTGCTGAAAACCTCACCATATCAAAACCTTTAACTGCCGAGATCAGAAAAAAATAGAGAAACTAAGCAGACTTCAACACCAACTGACATACCACGCTTAAGCCCTTCATCAAATCAGCTACCTGGTATTAGGTTCTTTTTACTAACACCGAATTGAAAAGCTATTTGGCGAGGAAGACGCTATGTACTATTTTCAAATGTAAGATTATGCCTAGAATCAACATCAACAATCATGGAGACAATAATTACTACCGCGCCTGGCTGATGATGGTAAAACACTTTCCGGAAGCCCATATTATTCTTAGTTTGGTTGCTCCAGCCTGTACCAACAATGTTGTAGATCTGATGTCTTCCTGATGCGATTGAAAAGTCGATTTACTTGCCACGAACACCTTCAGTTGCAAAGGGCTGATTTACTGGCGTTCTTGATTTTGCTTAACTTGATGACTCTTAAACGAGGAGTCAGACTTGATGCGCTCGCATAGTGTCATCCTCCTTCTGCTTATCACCTGGATTTGAAATCAGAATTCATGATCACGGTTAAAGAATTTGCTTATGAGAGTTTTCATCATAATAGGTTTCTTCTAAAATAAGTTGAAAATGTCCACCATTCTACACTGAACCCAAATAGTGATCCTTCCACAAGAGGGTTGCTCATGATCCTCAATGTAGCTTTGAATCTTCCTCTAGACATGACATTCTTTAAAAGGATCTTGTTCACAAATGAAGGCAAGATAGTGAGGCTCATTTTCCTCGTCATCAGATTCTTCATCCTGTTTTTCCTTCTGTAATCTGTTTACTCTCTCCTTCTCTCTCTGCCACTTTTACTTGATGAAGCAGCATTGCCTTCAACAATGCATTAAACATTTAAAACTTATGCAGGATTCTCCTTTCTGAATCACAGCCACTGGAGAAGAATTCCTTTCGAGGACTTCTTCTTACTTAGAATAACTCACTAATCATACCGTCGCATGAGACCCCCGAAGGAAGGTGCTAGCCATTTGACTCTGCTGTGTGTAAATCTAGAATTTTTTCATGTAGAGTACTCGACCGTATAACGAGGTCAAGGCATTCAGCCCCAGCAATTACTACTTCTCAAGAATAACACCTTCACCCTTAGTTTATCTTCTTCTGACAAGATTCAAAAGGTATGACGATTCAAACTATTCCCGCTAAAATTTGATCCGACATTATAAACCTCTTCACCAACGCCGTCTACGTCGCTTCATCTCCATGAATGTGCGGGATCGCAAATATACGTGACGTAGATTGTTTCAGTGAAGTTAATAATTCTGTGCCATTGTCGTATCTGACAGGCAACTGGAAATGAGTTAAGAAGGACGTTGCTAACTGACTGAAATTATGAAACGAGCCTCGTGGCAACTCAATGTACCACTTGGCTGCAAGACCTATGAGTGTCCTTTGGAAAAGACGTAAGCGAATCGAATCATCAATAATCGAATTAGATGCACACCAAAGGTGATAAGTCATCACATGATTTGATGGATCCTCTCCTGACTTACCTTCGAATTTCGGTATGTCACTGGGCAACTTATGAGGCATTGACGGCCAGTTCTGATAATAAAAAATAGGATCATTTGTAAGGCGCGTCAAATCAGGTAAGTCCAAAGTTGCGATGAACGGTAATTGACGGTTAGGGTCACGAAAACCTTGAGAAGCCAAAGCAGATCCAGGAGGTGGATACCCAGGATAACTAGGAATCGGATTAGCATTAGGTATCGTATAACCTCCTGGATAACCAGGATGAATCGGACCATACTGAGGTTGTTGATAAGTATAACCAGGGTATGGTTGATAGCTTGGATTCTGCACATAGGGACCGAATTGCGGCTGTCCTTGGTACGGTTGATAAGTAAATTGAGGTTGACTCGTAACAACTGTACTTGTACCGGCTTGTCCTGCAGGCATCTGAACTGTAGTCTGAACTGAGGGTCCTGACTGAGGTACAGAGACTTGAGGGATTTGCACAGATACTGGGATAGCTGAACTCGGGGCTACATACACTCCAGAAACAGGTGTAACAGGTTGAACAGACGTTGCAGCAGTTGCAGCAGTTTGGGGCGGAGTCTGAGGTGTACTAGGCCCAGCCTGCTGAACTGAACTAGGTGCAGGAATTTGAATAGCTGGCTGAACAGGTTGCTGGGTTGAACCAGAAACCAATGGTTGACCAGGTTGATAAGGTAACTGCACATTAGGCTGCAAAGGCTGTTGATATTGGGATGGATCCCACACCATCATTCCGGGGTACTATCCCGTAGAAGGTTGAACGTAAGGACCAAAACCTGGTTGAACGTAGGGTTGATAATAAGGTAAAGTTCCAGCTCCTTGAACAGATGGTTGACCAGAAGGCTGTTGGTAACCTTGCATTGGGTACTGCCCTTGAGGTTGATAACCTTGAGGCACGTACTGAAGTTGGGGTTGTTGAGGACCCTGAGGAGTATATTGAGTTTGGGGTTGACCTTGAGGAATGTACTGTCCTTGAGGTTGGTAACCCTGAGGTATGTACTGTCCTTGGGGTTGCCCCCCAGGCGGTAATTGAATACTCTGAGGTTGCCCCCAGGCGGTAACTGAGTTCCCTGAGGTTGACCCCCAGAAGGAAACTGACTGCCTTGAGCTTGAGGATTAGGAATGTTACCAGACATCATATAAACTTGCTCTGCATTCGACATTTCAATTTTAAGTCCACCAGGACCAGATGATAACACATTTTCGATAGGTTGAGGAGTTGCTCCGGAGAAAGTACCAGAAAAAGACTGATATCCCGCATGAACAGAAGGACCACCATGTAAAAAAGATTCAGGCATTTGCGAAAACATGGATGATTCTCCAGCCATAATAGATGACGGATAATAACCTCTGGGTGTAGGATGAAATGGAACTCGAGGTGGATAAAAAGCAAGACCCGGATTCTCTAAAAAATTAGTTAAAGAGAGATACCAGGGATTAGTTCGAATAGGGTTGTAGAAAATAGATTCACGCTCCCTAAGATTTAACGATTGAGGGGAGTTGGGAAGAGATATGTCTTCGTCTGGATTAGTAAGTTCTTCTATAGAAATTAGTCTAGAGGGAAAATTTTCAGTAACTATATTTCTTACCCTAGGTGAACCTGGATCGCTAGAAGTTGGTGAGATAAATCCTGAGGACGTTTCTAACACAGAAGATTCAGTTTCAGGTTCAGAGATTTCAGGTTCGTCAGATAATTCTCCAGTAGGAGAAATATTTTCAGTGACTTCAGAAACTGAAACCGGTTCTTGAATATATTCTGTTGTAGGAATTTGATGATCGGGATGTATCACAATAGCAGAGCTTTCAGCTTCTGTTGATCTAAGTCTACGGCTACTGTGTGGTACCAGAGCTCGAAGCCCTTCAAGATGACCTGGTGTAAATTCAGGGGGTTTCCCTTGTATTCTCCGGGATTGTCTCGGCAATTCCGCCACGATGAAAAATTATCTAATCACACGCAAACAAAGAAAAATTTCAATGAAAACATCTAAAGTCTCTAAGAAACAAACAATTGAATCACTCGCTTAAAAAATCTAAGAGTTCAAACCACACACAAACAAGTAACTTTCCGTACTAAAATCACTAGTTGGTGATGAAATCCAACTTAGTAGAATTTTAACACGAAAAGGGCGGTTGGAACAGTTACCCCGACAACCTGCTTAATGAAACAGACTGGCATAAGTTTCTTCACAAAACCATCTCGAGTGAAGAGAACCCCCCAGAGATTCCAAGTGAGTCTAGTCGACGTCTGTTCCAGGTACAGTGGGATCTTCCCTCCACCGTCACCTTAGGAAAGAATCCTAAAGATTATGGCCTCTAAGGTTACCAACTGAAACAAATATACCTGGGGGAACAGTCTATGATCCGAAACACACGCAAGGGCAGAGTAACAAAGCTCAATCCCCTTGAAGGCTCCTTGAACAAAATCCAAGGTTTACCGACAAGTGACCCCTGGCTCCTCGACAATGGTCTATCCGAGGTTTACCGTTTTTAATACGTGTATATCTTCTATCGTTCCCAATGAGGAAGGATTGATTACCCCACTGGTTCAGATATGATCTCGTGCTTAACTCCTTGAAGAGGAGCTTCCCAGAGCATACATGCAACAACTGGAATTCTTCCTACCGCAAGATATATCTACTTGTTTGCTTTATCTATCTTGGAGAGTTAATTACTCCCTACTCCAAGATACTAGCCTAAGCTATGTTGGTGATGAGAGCCCTAGAAATAAAAAGATTACTAGATGAATTTTATTTAAGCGTTACTTTTAAGGGTTGTTTCTTAAGTCAAAAGGTGCGGAAATGAAACTTTGTATGATGTGAAGACTCGACTTCCAAAAACACTAAAATGCACCTATGATGATTTTCAATTCTTTATTTCTTTCAATGAACTTTCTATCTAAAGAAGAGTTAGAGAATGCAACCTTTAAATTCCTTCTTCAAACATGAAAACTAATTGAAAGAAACTATTTTGTCTTTTCAATAAACTATCAAAGCTCACAAGAAAAACTCTTTTCTTTTCCAAACAAGAAGCTACAAAACAATTCTCTTTCGAAAGAAATTTACAAAAATTAAACTATTCAAAACTACAAAGACTAATCTTAAGAACTAATCTAAATTGAGTAAAAGCTTTTTAGAGTTTTTTTTTTATGAATGTTTCTCTTAGTTGTTCAGCAAACTAAGAATCTATTCGTTCAAATAACAAACAGATCAAAAACACTCAAAATATGTTTTTCAAAACACTCAAAGAATAAATGAAATTCAAAACTTTGAAGCAAGTTCTTTCGAAGATTTGCAAAGAAATCAAAAAGGCTTAATTTCTCAATCTAGGATGTTTTCACAATGAGGTCGGATTCAAGAGACAAAAAGAGATCTATGTAATCTGAGATACTGCAAATTGTCAAAAAATTTGAATCACTACAAAGACCAAGCAGGAAAAATAATCCAATCGGCAAAATCTCCTAGAAAATCATTCAAAACACTAACACTGTTGGAATTCTTACACAATGAATTCTTGATAGACACAATAACCAGTCTGGGCAGAAACCAAAGATCTAAAAATTAACCAGAAAAAGAAACCTAGAAATTTTCTAAAATTTTTACAGGGTCCGCATGTAAGCAATGTTGACAGGTGCGGTCCCGCACTGTATTCTATAGAGAATGTGCGAAACTGCCCGCACTGTCAAAGTTATGCAGAGTGCGGTCCTAGCAAAAATTATAGAAAAACTCAAAACACTTCTAAATTTTCAAAAACAGAAAAAATCTAAAGTACCCAGACAGATGTGAATCAATCAAAAACCAGAAAAAAACGTTTTCTCAAGTCAAAAATCAAAGATAACCAAGAACAAACAAGTTCTTCCCCAGTGGAGTCGCCATTTTGTTGTGTAGATTAATCTGTCTTGCGGACAAGACCGATCTATCTAGTACAAAAGGTAACTAGCAACAAACATCCAATTATACTAATCTCTCTCTAAGCATATAAGATTTATAAAAAACACTATACGGGTGTAATGCCTACCTTATGTCCAACGCTTGCTTGATTTTGTTGAAGTCCTTCCCGTGCACTGAAAGAACGTTCCTCGTATATCTGCAATCACAAACAAGAAAAAATATTAAGCAGCACCTGTATAGGCATTATTACAAATCATACTTATCATAATGATCAAGGAATTTATGAAATAAACCATGAATTGACAGTTTAATGAGAGAAATGAGTATATTTGTATTAATTTCAAAGATATAAAACCTTTACAACCTATGCCTTGATGTTGTGCAGGTCCTCCCGGGGTCCGAAGCAGGAATCTCCTCTACTTTGACAAGCATTGCACTCTTTAAACTAAGACAAATGGAGATGAGTGATTTAACCTCACAGAAAGTCTTAGTTAACTAAGTCTGAATCTCAACAGCATTTAACTTCAAATCTCATAAGCTTGAACTCCCCTTGAGGCTACCCAAGGCCTCTTTTTATAGTGGAAGAGAGGAGGTTTCTAGTTCCAAATATGAAGGGATAGAATCCTCTTTCAAAGGGATAAGCTCCTTACATCAAGGGGTTAGCTCCATCAAGTGAGGGATGCATGAACCTCTTCAAAGCGTATCCATTCCCGAAAATTCCCGTCTAGAATCTTCTAGAATTCACCTGGAATTCACTTTTTATCTTCATTTTCTCGCCTTTTTATGTTTTACAGAGGTCCGCACCCATTACATAAAGAACGTGCGGTATGGTTCCGCAGGCAGGCTGAGATTTAGGTGCGGGACCGCAGGGAATGCATAGAAAAAGTGCGATACCAATTCTTAGGGGATTTTAAGGATTTTCTTCTGATTTTGAAGCTTGACATGAGGAGCTGGTATATTAGACTTGCAAAAGGAGGAAGTATGAGTAATAATGAGCTCATACAGTTAGCAGAATGTCAAGGTGACAGTTTTCAGTGTAACACCCAACAACACTTTCTGATGGTCTTCGAAGTCTTGGTCCTAAGCTGAACTATGAGTTTCTGATATATGTGGCTTGTGGGTTGTTACATATGTTTAGGGAGGTTGCTACATATGATTTTTTGCATGTGTAGTTAGGAGAGAGCTTTGGAAACCCTTGTGGCGACTAGGATTTTTATCTATCTCGTCAATCTATGCTTAAGTCACATGGATATCCTTGTAAATATCTACTGATTTCATATCAATTGTGAATCTTAGTGATTCAATGATGAAGACGATTTCTTTTGCAGGAATTATTTCCAAAAAAGAAATCCATTCCTAAGTTTTATATAGTTCCATTTTGAAATCCATATATGGCTTCCTAGTAGTTCAAGAAGCCCCTCGCCTCAATGTTCCTTTGGATGAGGAAGCTTTTAGTTGTAAGAAGTTTTTTTCGTAGCAAGGTTTGGTTCTCAAATTTAATGGATTTTGGTCGCGATTGATGAAATTGAAAAATTGCATCTCTAAGACATGGAAACCACATTTAGCGAATCATCTAAATATTTATCCCATGGCTTAGGGAGTTTTTGTTGTTTTTTTCAACAAAATTGAGGACAAAAAGGCCATTTGTGAATCTGGGCCATGGTTTTCGGGTAGTGGCAGTCTCTTCATGTAGCCCTGGTCTCCCACCTTTGATCCAATAATGACATAAATCTCCAAAGCTCCAGTTTGACTAATGCTTCGGTGAGGAGGAGTTTTATCTGTAATGAGGATTCTGGTCTTTAGTATTTCACAGTATGTAACCTTCTCTTATGTGATTAATACAACATTCCATTTCATATATCTTCTTGTATCATGTATTGGAATGCGAGTGGCTCACTGATTTTAGGTAAGGATTCATCCTAGTTGATGCCCATACTTGGATCAGTCAAGCGCTTTAAATATGGCTCAGGCGTGATATACTGTTTCATGTTCATTTCATCCATCTTTCTGCTATGTTAGTTGATTTGGGAGGGTGCTTTTAAAACACCATTGTCATGTATGGATTCTTATATTGATAAGCCCATGCATGGTTCTGTTGTGTATCTGGGTATCAGACCAAAGTTAACTAATATCCTCTTATGTTTCTTTCCCTGCATACACCTTATGATATTTAATTTCTGTGGCATATTATTTGAATCGGCCCTCTTTACAGTAAATTGTCTCTTAACTGTCTGATGCTTTCATACTAGGGTTTTGCATCTTGTTCCTGCAACATTACTTTCTTTGTGGTAGTTTCTGTAAGTTTTGGTCCCATTTAAATTCATTTCCTTGTTTTACAAGAGATAGCAGGAGAGCCTTTTGGATTGACACCCAAGCTTTATTATAAGCTCCCTGCTATGCTAATATGTCCTAGGCACTGGTCTATAGCAACTCTAGGTTGTCTCTAGGAGTGACAATAATTTTAAACCTTGACGAGATCCAAAGTCTCGCTTCTTCTGCTTAAATTTCTGCTCGATCTTGGTGGCATAGCGATATGCCGTGCCAAGCGATGTAATGTCGAGGAACTCCATTTCCTCTTGAATGTGTTTGTGCATACAACCACGGTACTTGAGCACCAAATGTCTCTCTGAATCTTTAATACCCAACTTTGTTCGCAGGGTATGGAACAAATTCATCAGTTCATGCACATCTTAATCCCTTTGCTGCCGCAACGTGGTCCATTGGATGTACTTGTCCTCATATATCCCCACAAGGTAACATTGTTCTTTGATGTCATCTCAGAATTAATTCCAAGTGGGTGCGACTGAGAACAAAGAGGGTTCCCTCTCATCCTTCTACTCACAGTAGGTTTCCCACTAGTCTTTGACATGGGGGGTAGCTTTAAGGAGTGCAAAAAAAATCTTTTCTCGGTCGGAGAAATCATGGATCGAGAAATACCGTTCCAACAAATTTAACCATCTATATATGGTGTCTGCATATATCTGGCCTTCAAATATAGGAATGTTGAAGTTGACTTATACCTTGAAAGGACAGGTGCCTCCAGAGTGGCTGATGGGTGTAGATGCACCGCCAGTGGGCAGTCGTTGAAGGATCTAGGAAAAGTTATCCATCATCGCGTTCCTTTGTTTCTCGAGGGCCTCCTCAAGCAACAATTTGATAGGATCTCCTACTCCCTCGTATTTATTTTCTTCCGCCATGGGAGTCATCGGGGTTTGTGAGGTTGATCTTGCAAGGGTTCAACTAGATCGAGCCCTAACTCCTTATACCTTGACCTCGTTGGGGACATGCAAAGAAGAATAGAGAAAGAGAAAACCGCTCTGAGACCAATGATCTAGATTTATGCAGGAACACAATAAAATATAGAAATATACATCAACATAGAGATGTAATGGAAATAATACTTCATTTCATTAATATCAAAAAATAGAAATATGCTTACAGACATAATGAAAATAAAATAGCTAGGGTTTTGGTAGCTTATCTCTGAGAAGAGACGTGGCATCTACAGGCCTCTAAACTCCCTTACAATGAGGCTCGATGGCCTATTTATTGTTGAGAAACAATGGAAAAGTTTAAACATCCAAAAACCTAACCCTAGGAGATGAAGCGGCAAGATTATGGGCCCCGTTTGGATAAATTGGTACATCAACTTCCCGGGGACGTAAATTTGGCATATGATCTCCGTTTGACAAGCTCAATACCTTGTTAGAAAGATATATCCGAGGAATACAAATTTTTACGTGACCAACATCAAAGGGACTTCCATGTTGCTCCCAGTTTTCCCAAAAAAACGTTGTTTAAGGCCTCAAAATGGCTCTGAAAGTTCAGGACCCGAAAAACTATTAAAAATAGTAAGTTGTGTTCAAACTGAAAAAGTGAAAGAACCGATGGTGGGGGTCCAAATGGAATAGGTGGGTGGCCACCTATATACACCTGGACCACCTCATCTCTTCCTCTTGAAAATATGACCACAACTTCTCCCAGTTAGGTAATGTTGCTTGGCCCAGTATCCTCTAGACAAACACTTTCCAGTCCTCCATGACACTTTTAAGGGTCATTCATACCATGTTTGTAGCTGTAAGTGTAGCACCTAGTGTCGACAACTGATCTCAAATCTCCTGAAACAACATGAGGTGTGAAGCCACACGTTCCCCTTTTTGCATCTGGATCATACAAAGCTTCTGCTCTAAGAACAACTTCTGCTACTCAAAATATCCCTCAAATAGGTCATGCAAAGCTTCCCATATCTCTCTGGTAGTAACCTTGCCATCCACATGTGAGACGATGTGATCCTTGACACCATCAAGGAGCAACCTTTTTCCTTGGCCATATCTTCCTTGTACTTCTTGAGCTGATCCGCATCCGTAGGAACAACTAATTCTAATTCTTCTAATTCGGGTTGGATGGGTCATTGGCGTCGTCATTTTGTTTATAATAAACCACATGCATAGTTGAACGTGTATATATATATATATGAATGAGCTATTTTTTATTTTCTTTCAAAAATATTTTAAATACATTTTATAGAATTTTAATATATCTAAATTTTTATATTATGCTTTAAAATTTTAATAAATTATATATAGATGGAGAAAAATTAAAATTTTAATAAATTATTTATAGATGGAGAAAACTATAGGTGGTTTTTTTTCTATTAATAAACTATAAAATTTTAATTTAATTTATATATAAATTTTCCTAAAATATTACAATTTTTTTTTTATATCTTTTATTTCAATTTAGATATATTTATCTACAACAAAAAATATTTTAAATTAATAAAATAAATTCATTTGATATTTTTTATTAAATTAATTTTCGTATCATTAAATGATTCTCACTTCCATCGAAGTCTTATATGTAGAAGCTTTTGTCATAATTTCTAACCCTTTTATTTAATATTTGTTGATGTACAGGTTGTACTTAAATCTTAAAATATAACATTTCATGTGTTTTTTAATTTAATTTCTATTTATGATCCCTGAAGCTAGGCAGGTATTACGCAACGAGGTTGACTGTTATTATTTCAGTCCAACTTTATTTTTTAATAAACAAAAGTATATTTAGAAAAGGAGGGAAGAAGTGAAACAAGGGATGAGTCAAGGGGGAAGAGGGGAAGAGGGAGGAGGACAAGGTTGAGGGAAATAATACAGAATATGAAGGGAAAGAAAGGAACATACTAACCCCATGAAAAAATGAAAAAATTGCACTCGAGCCATAGTTGTAGCTTAAAAATGTGGATGAAAAAACCAAATTCACTTGGAGTAGAGTTCACTAAGATAGACAAGGTTCCAAAAGAGATTAAAATAGAGGTTGAATGCTATTAAGGGTAGAAGAGCTCCATTAAGAACTGAACTTAAAGTAAGCCTACTACTATCCAAGCAAGTGAGCATTTAGGTGAAGTTATTATATTATTTTAAGTATGAGGGGTTTCCGCACTGCATTATATTAGATATCACTTTTGAGATTCAATTGCATTAAGTAAGTCATTAATTTATATTAGATATCACTTTTGAGATTCAATTGCATTAAGTAAGTCATTAATCTATGACCATTTCCATGAGAGGTAGTCGTAACTGACTAATTTTTCATGTATTATTATTTTTGTAGCATAATCGAGAAAGTGCTTAGGAGAATTGACATTGTGATCTCTAATAACTAGGTGCTTTAGCTACGAAGACTTGACCAATTGAGCTAACCCTCAAAGATAAATTAGATTTAACTTATTGATATTATCATATAAATAATTTTAAAAAATATAAAAAAATAAAACTAAATTATATTCATCTCATTCTTTTGTTAATTTATTATGAAAATTTTAATTAAGCATAAAGAATATATATATATATGTGTGTGTGTGAGAGATTTATATTAATTTTTTATTTAAAATTAAAATTTAACTTTTTTAATTACATATATAATGTTAGATTTTTGTGATCCATAATGCTAAAAAGAATGCTTTTTGGATTAATCGCATCATTAGGATTTGGGCGACTTTTCGAAGCAACTAATGTGGTTCATCCTCATGACAAAGGTGAAAAAATCTATTGATCTGACATAATAAATAGCAATGTTACAAGTTCATCCTCAAAATCTATCAATCTTACATAATAAATAGCAATGATGCATAGAGGTCCAGAATTAGTTACTATTAAATAAAATTTTGTTATAAATTATCTATTTGAATTAGCCAATATTTATTATTTTAATTATATTTATCTATAGTATAATATTATTTTATATAATAAGAATATTTTGATAATATTAAGTCAATTAATATTAATATAATGTTGAAGATTATGGTAGATTTAATACTTATTAATATTAAAATACACTAATTAAATTATTATTTTTAATTATATTAAGAGTATAGGTAAAGTAAAAACCCTAAATATAAAATTTGTAAGAAGAATAGGAAAGAATAGAGAAATTCATTTATTTATAATAATAATAATAATAATACATGAAAAAATTTGAAAGTAAGAAATAAGGGGGAATCAAGAGAAGAGGGTTGGAATACAGGTATTACACTACTACACCAAGGGCATTTTAAGACATTTGTTTAAGACAAAA